>CAWUFW010007970.1:600000-944465 GCA_963921515.1 Calotriton arnoldi | reverse complement strand
GGGCTCGATGCCTACCACTACTACCACCCTTAGCCAGGGGGGCTGGATGCCTACCACTACTACCACCCTCAGCCAGGGGGGCTGGATGCCTACCACCACCCTTAGCCAGGGGGGCTGGATGCCTACCACTACTACCACCCTCACCCAGGGGGGCTGGATGCCTACCACTACTACCACCCTTAGCCAGGGGGGCTGGATGCCTACCATTACTACCACCCTGAGCCAGGGGGCTGGATGCCTACCACTACTACCACCCTTAGCCAGGGGGGCTGGATGCCTACCACTACTACCACCCTTAGCCAGGGGGGCTGGATGCCTACCACCACCCATAGCCAGGGGGCTGGATGCCTACCACTACCACCACCCTTAGCCAGGGGGCTGGATGCCTACCACTACTACCACCCTTAGCCAGGGGGGCTGGATGCCTACCACTACTACCACCCTGAGCCAGGGGGCTGGATGCCTACCACTACTACCACCCTGAGCCAGGGGGCTGGATGCCTACCACTACTACCACCCTGAGCCAGGGGGGCTGGATGCCTACCACTACTACCACCCTTAGCCAGGGGGCTGGATGCCTACCACTACTACCACCCTTAGCCAGGGGGCTTGATGCCTACCACTACTACCACCCTTAGCCAGGGGGGCTGGATGCCTACCACTACTACCACCCTTAGCCAGGGGGGCTGGATGCCTACCACTACTACCACCCTGAGCCAGGGGGGCTGGATGCCTACCACCACCCTTAGCCAGGGGGCTGGATGCCAACCACTACTACCACCCCCACTCATAGGATGGACAATGCATGACACAACCAGCACACCACAACCTAGGGAATGCAAGAAGAAGACATCCCCCAACACCATGACAAGCGTGTGTAGACTGTGTCAAATGCCTACAACACCGAACATGACTTTGAACATACAATGTGACCCCCTAGCACATGTGCCACACATATATGTGTGTGGCACCCACAATGCAAGCAGGCCATGACCATTGTGGCAATGGGGTCCAAACCCCCATCACCACAGTGACCAAAAGGTAAGTGTGGGGTCCATAGCTGAAGCACATTTTGAACATTGTGGCAATGGGGTCTAAACCCCCATCACCACAGTGAACAAAAGGTAAGTGTGGGGTCCATAGCTGAAGCACATTTTGAACATTGTGGCAATGGGGTCCAAACCCCCATCATCACAGTGACCAAAATGTAAATGTGGGGTCCATAGCTGAAGCACATCTTGAACATTGTGGCAATGGGGTCTAAACCCCCATCACCACAGTGACCAAAAGGTAAGTGTTGACAAAGAAAGAGGTGCAACTGCCAAACTGCATGGATGATTCCTGGCCACAGAACAAAAAACACATCAGTGGCAAAGTAGTGTATGTGTCCCATTGCAACATAAATTGGGGGAGCCAAATACTGCAGTGCAAATAAGACATACCTTTGGCCATGTGCAGACAAACAACACCCATGGGGGCTGACACCGTCAACAATCATCAATGACACAATGACAGAAGTGACCATCAGAATGCAGACCCACATATTTGCACCAATGGGCACACAAATGCAGATACCCTGTGGAGACTGCAGATGTGAGGTGAACAGATACCATACCATGGCAGCAATGGGACACACAAACCATGATCATTGTGCTGACCGATGACCTAGGAGTCCCAGGGACAGCAGGGGAAACCCACCAAACTACATACAGCCAATGGCACACCCAAGATATGCCAATGCAGTGGTGCAGATGCAGAAACACAAACAGGCAGACCCACACTGCACATCATACACAACAGGTGAGGGGGGTGCCAGTGTCCCCAGGCAACCACACAACACATGAGGAGACCTGAATACCAATCATACAGATGTGCATACAGTGCCACACAAAGGTAACTCATGGATCCAAATCCCCTATGTGGGCAAGCAGGCATTGTCAGATGAGAGGGAGCACAAATCACACATGTCACACAGGCACGTAGGGACAGCAACTGACACAGCAAGACACAGACACACCACAGCACCACCCCCAGGGCCCCCACAATGTGGTGACCCTGGGCTGCATTACAATCCCACTGTGATGACAAAGCTAAATGTGGTTCACACTGTGAACCACAGTCATGTGTCCTGAGCAACTAACTACCATCACACCTACACAAGCACAAATCAAACAGCATGGCCAGTAAGCCAAGCCAACATGGAGGCAGGGGCCTAGCCGGGCAACAACTCTCATCTGCACACACTCAACACCACACCCCTCGACCTCCAACAATGTGCAGCAGTGAAGTACACATGCACTGGTGACATTGCACATGCACCCATGACTATTCCAGGGTGGTGGGTGGGAACCAAGGTGCAGAAACACATCACACATGGCCACTCAACAAGACTCCTGAATGTCTGACACACTGCACACTACGCTGTACGTGGACATGACAGCAATACCACACCAACCAATGGGATCCCAGCCACAGTCACACACCAATGAAGAAGCCAAGGTCACCCACAAAGAACACACATAGACAACAACCAACATTGCAGCCCGGACCCTGAGGAGTGCCAGCAGTCACACACACAACGTGTCACAATCACTGAAAGATAACACAAACTGGAAATCACATGACAGGGGCAAACAACAAGTGCCAAGGGGAAACCTGACTGTGACCCATCTGCGTCTGCACACAAACTCAGCCCTGACAGCAAACACACCTATGGGTGACACCCTGATGACCAGTAATGTGCCATGCACCCACATCACAGAGAACCCAGGGAGAAGACTTTGGGGGAACATAGCTCAACTCAGCTAGCATCACAAACAGGTACAACACTAGGGATCACAGCATGCACAGCTAAACGGAAGTGAACACACAGACATGCACATAGAACACACACCTTGGGCGCAGGCAATGTCACAGGAGTACACACTGCCATGAGGGGACTCCACTCCTGTGTGAGAAAAGCTGTGCCATATGTTGCCTCAGTAGGGCCCCATCATGTCAGCTGAGCACTTGGTCACACAATAAACAATTAGCACCAAATGAGGGCTCCCGTAACATCAGCCTGGTCATGGAAGTGCCAACGGAATCATCAGCACAGATCCAACACACTTGTATAGCAATGTTGCACTGACAACACAGATGAGTCCTTCCCCATTGATGCCCAAACCTGCATGTCCACTGGAGATGGCCACATGGTCAGGGAAGTAGACGAATTGAACAATGGCAGGCACAACAGATGTGCAGGGGTGGAAGCCACAGATGTGAAATAGGCAATCTAAGTAGGAAATCCCATTGCCAAATACTGAACACATGACACCCTCAGATGCTGCTATGGATGACATGGATACACCACAGGATAGGACACATTCCCCTGGACCACATGGGTTCCTGCACAGTAACACTTCATTATCATGAGACCAAATATCACCATCACTGCAGCAAGGGCATGGTTAGCATCATCAACATCATGTACATCAGAAGCAAAAGCACTAGAGAACAGAAAGTTGCTTTATTCAGCATATGTGGCATTAAAAGTAGAAGTCCGGTAGAAAATAAACAAAGGCCAATGGCCAGTCCATCAACAAAGTCACAAGTGGGTGACAGTGGCAGATGCCACCCTACACATGCCTGCACAAAACCAGGGACAATCCACTAGGAGGGGCAACCGGGGGGTAGGCCAGGCACCGCAGGGACAGGATCAGGGCTCACCAGGAGGAAGCAGGGAAGGGGTGGTGGGTGCTGGAGAGCCACTGACAACTGCAGTGGAGGTGTCTGACATGGTGTGTGCCGGCACAACTGGGGGCATGACTCAGATGTTGTGGGTGCCGGCACGACTGCAGTGGACCCTGCAGATGGAGTGGACAGGTCCGCCACTGCAGTGCCCAAGTCAGACAGGGTGGTAGTGGACTCCACTGCAGTGCCTACCACCAGGGGAGGAGAATGGGGAACAGGCAAGGTGGGCTGGACAGAGGGGGAGGACACCCTCACCACATCAGTGGCACAGACAAGCGCAGCGGGGGTGTGGTGCCGGGAGAGCAAGTGGCAGGGGGAGAAGGCCGGATCCTCTTGGGGATGGTATATCTGTGGGTGGGGGAACCTGGGGCAGGGTGTGGTGGGGGCACCTGTGGAGTGGGGGCCTGAGGGATGGAGGAAGGAGACCTGGTGCTTGAGCTGCAGGGCGGCGGCGGGGTCTTGCTCTTACCACTCCGGGGGGACTTGCGGGTGGGGGCCTCAGTCTGTCTGCGCCTGGGGGAGGGTGTCCGGGGGCGAGGGGCACTCTGCTCCGTGTGGGGGGCTTCCTCTTCCCCCTGGATGCTGGAGCAGCTGGATCGGAGGGGAAGAGGCCGAGGTCACTGAGGAAGAGGCGCTTGGTCTTTGGGGTTGCAGGTGAGGCAAGGGAGGGTGTTTTGGAGGGAGAGGCAACTGAGGACTGCGCAGTGCCCGTGGATGCGTGTGTGTGTACCAGGGCCCCATCCCCTGTGAGTCTGGTTTCAGTCCCCTGACTGTGTGTGCGTGTGCGTTTTGTTTGTGGCGTGTGTGTCTGTGTGCTGGACGTGTGTGTGCTGGTGTGTGCCTGTGCCGGTGTGTGTGTGCTTGGGACGGGTAAGGTGCTGGGGCGTGTGGATGGAGCAGAGGCAGGAGGGGTGAGGGACTGTCTGAGGAGGGACACTGCTGCTGTCAGGGAGGAGTCCATGGACCTATTGCCCCTCTGTAGGTCAGACATGCCCGATGAGATGCCCTCCATGAACGACACCAGCTGAGTCAACAGAGCGGTGTGCGCATGGAGGACACTCAGCATGGCTGTCTGCCCTACATGGAGCTGGCGAAGGAGGTATACAGACTCCTCACTCAGGGCAGGAGGGGACACAGGGGCAGGGGGTGCGGTGCCTGGCCCAAAGGAGACACGCTCCCGAACATGGGAGCCTCCACGGACCTGGGGAATGGGAGCCGATGGGAGGGCGGTGGTGGTGCTGGTGGTGGCGGGGACAGCAACACTAGCTGGGGTGTGGTGGCTGCTGACACCCGCCTCCATAAGGGAGTCATCCTCCGAGTTGCTCTGGTCCTCAGCTGAGGTGGATGGTGCTGAGGACTCCTCGGTGTGGCTCCCCTCGCCCTCCGAGCCACTGGGTCCCTCCGACCACTCCTCGGCTGCTGACCCAGTCTGGCTCTCTGGCTCCTCCTGGTCCGTGGAGCTGTCCCCTTCCGTGGCCGTGGATGTATCTGCAAACAATGGGGAAACAGACAGACATCAGTCACCTGCACCAAACGCACACACCACTGTGAGCACAGCACATTACAGAGCAAGCCCTGGCATCATTAGTTGTACATTGCTAAAAGTGCCCTAACTGAACAGGAGAAGCCAATTGTCAGTCTGATGCCAAGCATGGCACTCACATCCCACATGGCCTGGCACCCATCTGTCTGGTGTCTGTTGGATTGCAACACCCCAGTGTGGACACATGCACCAAGTACACAGTAGTTGGACAGTGCAGAGGACACAGTGTGGCATGTGGACATGCACACATCACAGCTCTTGCCACTGAGTCAGTACAGGTTTCCGGATGAAAGGGATGCCCAGAGTCAAATAGGAAATGCATGTGATGCATACCAGCGACAGACACCATGATGCACCCATGTCCTGATAGCCATCGCCACAATGGTGTGCATGTAGCACATGTCACTCCCCTGCAAGACCACCAATAAGTAGACACATGCCATGGCAGAGGCATGACTGCTAAGTCATACATCACTGTCTCAGTGATGTATGACTTGGCAGCCGGACAACAACACTATGCACTGTGTCACAATAGTAGGTCATGGGGAATGCAAGTCCTGGTGCTGCACAAGTGCACATGTACATCCCCCACACAACACATCATCTTAACCCTCATCTGTCCAGGTCATACCTATTGGACATATGGGAGACCTGTGACACTACCCTCTGAACCTGAGCCCCTCACAATCTGCTGTAAATGGGGAACAGCTGCCTGAACTTCACATTTGCATACCCCAGTCTGCACGGGCAGCTGATCAAACACCTATGTGACACACAAGTATCGTCTCCTATGGTCACATCTCCAGGGGCATGCTAAGCCCCTACCAAGAAACACCCCAGCAGTCCTGGCAACTAATCCACAGCACACTGACACAGAGGCAGACACCTGAGGGGTCAAATCACTGCGCACAATGTGTCAGCTGATACACGGGAGTGGGAGTACAGAGTGCATTGCATGGCCTGGAGTAGGCATGACTGTCCTGCTCCACATGAATGAGGGATGAGCCCTGGACAGTGGATAGCTGGCTATGTATGTGTGACACACGTAATCTGCACACTCCTGGGGCCCAAACATTGTTCCCACCCGCTGCATGGGCGTGTGCCACATACCCCAGGCACATGTGGTGGCTCAGCACAGCAAGTGGACCGCATATCAAAGCAACACGCAGATTACATGTCCGAACACAGGCGTAGTGTGAACAATGGACCCACCCATGATGCCCACAACAGAGTTAGGGAAACAGATGCTGTCCCCCACCTTTAGTGAAGCAAACTGCAAGGACACAGTCCCAAGTGACACAATTCCCTGAATGTAAGGGCCACACCTGGGTATCAGATGAGCAGTGGGCAGTGCACAATAGAGGGACATGGCTCCTGGACAACATGACTGCTGCACTGTGGCAGTTGAACCAGGCCAGAGGAGGGCACACAGCATGTAATACAGAGTTCACAGTGCAGTCTTTGACTCACCCCCTCCTTGCTGCTGTCTGGCCTTCAGCTGCCCATCCAGGTCTGGAAACACCACCCCCAGGATCTGGAGCATGTGGGGGTCAGGGTCCGTGTTCCGCCCCTCCTGCGAGGAGGCGACAGCTTCAGCTGGACCCGTGCAATCCTCCGGGTCCAGCCCCGAAGGTCCTGCCACCTCTTCTGGCAGTTGCGGATCCGGCGCTTGTAGACCCCCACGGACCGGACAGCCCGGACGATGTCCTTCCAGATCTCCTGCTTCCGATGGGCATTAACCTGTCAGGATGACAAAGTGAAAAGGCCATTACTACACATGCAACATATCCGTGCATGACACAGTTGTATATACATGTCTCAATCACAGGGGCACATGATGTACACAGGCAGTGCAAAGCTGCCCATGGACAGTTTGCCAGACGTCACTACATGGTATCATTGCATGGGAAGTAAAACCTTGTTCAAATACACTGTCACTGCACCATACCTGTCCAGTGCATGTCACTACACACTATGGGGGGTGACAACTACTCAGTGAGCCTGCTAGCCAGTGGCGTGCAGACTTTCAGCCTTGCTAGTCAGACAATATGCACATTCAGAAAGGCAGTGCACAGAACACTCACCTGCTCCCCTGGTGTCCCATACAGCTTGCTGTGCTGTGGAAGTAGGCTGTCCAGCAGGGCCTGGTTCTCCTCAAGGCTGAAGGCTGGGGCTCTCTCCACAGTACGTGCCATTGCAGGGTCCAGAGGGGCAGAGACAGCAGCAGTGCAGTGGCAGATGTCGTCCTGGAGCATGTAGTGCAGGCAAGTGAGCTCTCAGGGGAACAGCCAGCAATATATATGTGCTGGAGAGGCAGATTCTGTCCCTTGTGTCCAAAGTGATAGGTCCAAGTCGTTTGCATCTTCTGAATCTGGCCAATCCATGGAATAGCAGCACCAAAACACGCCCACAGCATCCTTCAAATCTTCAACTTCATGACATACATTATTTTGCAACATTGTTGTGGGTGACCAACTGATTTTCCAGCAACCGACTCGTTCGAAATTCGAAAACGCGTCCGTTGCCAGGCAAGGCCATTGTCAATGGGTGCGCACCGATCGGTCCATTGCGGTACAACGCGTACAGGGGTACAACGCGTACCCGCACACATTGAATGCAATGGGCCGGCCGGGGGCACCGATCGGTCCATTGCAGTTCAACGCGTACAGGGGTACAACGCGTACCCGCACACATTGAATGCAATGGGCCGGCCGGGGGCACCGATCGGTCCATTGCAGTTCAACGCGTACAGGGGTACAACGCGTACCCGCACACATTGAATGCAATGGGCCGGCCGGGGGCACCGATCGGTCCATTGCGGTACAACGCGTACAGGGGTACAACGCGTACCCGCACACATTGAATGCAATGGGCCGGCCGGGGGCACCGATCGGTCCATTGCAGTTCAACGCGTACAGGGGTACAACGCGTACAGGGGTACAACGCGTACCCGCACACATTGAATGCAATGGGCCGGCCGGGGGCACCGATCGGTCCATTGCGGTACAACGCGTACAGGGGTACAACGCGTACCCGCACACATTGAATGCAATGGGCCGGCCGGGGGCACCGATCGGTCCATTGCAGTTCAACGCGTACAGGGGTACAACGCGTACCCGCACACATTGAATGCAATGGGCCGGCCGGGGGCAACGATCGGTCCATTGCGGTACAACGCGTACAGGGGTACAACGCGTACCCGCACACATTGAATGCAATGGGCCGGCCGGGGGCACCGATCGGTCCATTGCAGTTCAACGCGTACAGGGGTACAACGCGTACAGGGGTACAACGCGTACCCGCACACATTGAATGCAATGGGCCGGCCGGGGGCACCGATCGGTCCATTGCTGTTCAACGCTTCACTGTACATGTGACTGGCATATGTCAGCATGCCTGTCTCAGATGGACATATGCCAGCCACAGATAGCTCCCAGGGAGTGAGGGGCACACCTACATCACGACAGCCTGTCCAAACTTTATCATAAGGCATGTAAGGCTGCATTTCCTATTGTGTGTATGTTGGTGTACATGTTGTCCTGTGGGTGTCACCTGTGGGCAGCCACCCCCAGGCTGTGCACGTGTTCATGGGGACAGGATCCTGGGTGTTACGTGTACATGACCACTGTGATGTGCAACTGTTCATATCTGTGCATGTGCCATGGTCACATTTCACGGTGGTGTATGTGTATGTCATGTCACATACCCCGTGAGTCCCATGTGGGACGGTATGTTTGAGCCAGGGTGTCCCAGTGGCACAATAGTGATGGTCCTCCACAGTCTTTGTGCATGTAGTGTTTACAATGTCTCTGATTTCATGTGCACAATGGGAGACAGTCTCCACATCCACGTTGTGTGTGCATGGACTTTGATGTTGTGCGTGTGTGTGTCACAGATGTCCATGTCTGTCCTGCCGTGGCAAGTGGGACCACTACCTGTGGGGGTCATGGTTGTTTTGCTGTGGTGTATACATGATACTCCATGTAATGCCAGTGTCCATGTGGCAATACAGGGTCCCTGGGAATGTACCTGTCGTTGAGCTGTGGTGCCTGGGGCACATCTGTCCTCACATGTCACTGTGGGGGGTGATTGTGACACGGCAGCAGGAGATGGGAACTGTGACACGGCCTCATGATATCCAATGGGCCAACCTGGGACTAATTGATGCCACCTGTTGGACCGTGTTGACAGATGTTGGCCATGTATGTACCATACATGTCCTTACGGAACTGCACACTTCATGTAGTTGTGCCTCATAATGATGTGTGTTGGGATATTGAGTGTGTTCAATGCCGCATATGTGGGGTGACTGACAATCTTGCTTACTTCTCCTCTGCACTGCAGGGCTCCTGCTGTCCATCGACCATTCCCAGACCTGGCAACGATGGTGGAACGGGACAGCATCCGACGGTACCACTTCACCAGGCAGCTGATTGAGGATTTGGCAGTGCAGTTGTCCCCACATTTGCAGCCTGGCCGGCCGTATCCTACAGCGCTGACCCCCAAGGTGAAGGTGATGGCAGCCCTACACTTCTTTGCCACCGGTACCTTCCAACATACTGTGGCGACTGCTGGTGGGATGTCACAGACCATGTTGAGCCGTGTGCTCCGCGATGTTTTGGCGGCAATGTTGCTATTCCTGAACCGGTACATCTATTTCCCTAGACTGCGACGACTCACTGACGTGAAGAGTGACTTTTATGCCCTGGGGAGGATGCCGCATGTCATTGGCTCCATTGATGGGACACATGTGGCTTTGGTACCACCACAGGCCCAGGAGCAGGCCTACAGGAACCGCAAGCACTACCACTCGGTCAATGCACTGGTGGTGTGTCTTGCAGACATGACCATCACACACGTGTGTGCCCGTTTCCCTGGTTCAGCACACGATGCCTTTGTGATGAGGAGTAGTCGCATCCCCAGGATGATGGCACAGATGCAGAACCAGCGTGCCTGGCTTGTCGGTGTGTACTGACTTTGTGCCATTGTGTGTGATCTGATCTGTAGTATTCCCCCACTTTTCCAAGTCAGCTAATGTGCACTTGTCTGTCCGTAGGTGACTCGGGATACCCCAACATGCTGTGGTTGCTGACACCCCTCAGGAACCCTGTGACACCAGCCCAGATGCGCTACAATGAGGCACATGGTCGGACCAGGAGAGTGATTGAGCGGACATTTGGTCTCCTGAAGAGCCGCTTCCGCTGCCTGGACAAGACCGGAGGGTCCCTCCCATATGCCCCTGCGAAAGTGTGCAAGATTATCATCGTCTGCTGCATGCTCCACAACCTGGCAGTGCGGAAGGAGTTGCCTCTCATCCAGGATGACAATGACCAACATCCGCCACCTGTGGAGGATCCTGGCCTGGACCACGATGCCAGTGACGATGATGATGATGATGATGAGGGTGATGTCCGCACACAGCTCATCACCAACTTCTTTAGCTGAATGTGAGTATCCTGAGGTGTCATGTCAATGATGTGAGTTGGCATGATGTGTAGGTGGTGCTCTGGTGCTGTTGGAGTGTGTCCATGGGCTACTTGACTGGATGTGTGTTGCGATGTGTGCTTACAGGTGGGCTGTACTCCCCAACAGTGTTGACATGCTAACTTGGTTCTGGGTGGGTATCTTGTAACATGTATTGTGCATGAGTTTTGCTGTTCTGTCCTGTACTCCATTGCTTTTGACTGTGTGTCATTTCTGTCCTTCACAGGGTACTTTCAGATTCGTTTGGTCAACTGTGTCCACCGACGACGTGATTGCACTTCCAGGCTGGTAGCTGTTGTGTCCCTACAGGTGATGTGCGCCACACCCATGGACTTCCTTCCGTCTACAGTTGACTGTGTGCCCGCTGCCAGGTGGGATTACCTTGCATCTGTAGTGGTTACGACATGTTGCAACTGTGTAATAAACCTGTGCTTCACTTTGTGATGTGCGTTGTCTGTGGTCACACATTTGACTGCCATTTGCTTACTGCACCTGTGGGATACTTGACTACAACTGGGAATGGGTGTGGTGTCTGTGCATTGCACCGTCTTCCCTGGCAACATCAGTGTAGGCAATGAGTCAGATGGCCTAGGTGTGTATGTGTTGTGTAGCCCTGGTGGTGTGTCTCCCTCATATGTGTCACGTTGCCTTTACTCACATGCCTGTGTTGTCCTTGCTGTTGCAGTTTGCATACACAGTGTAATTTTGCAGTTCATCATCCCCATAACAGCACCCACGTTGGAATCACAACAGAGGCAAGTATGGTGTATTAGTGTGTTTATTGTGATACATTTGTGTGAATAGTGCATAGGATGGGTAGTGCTGTACATAAATCTTGCAATCCGAAGTTCCTAGGTGAATTGAAAGTCCTGGTAGACAGAATCCCCAGTATCGGGGCCACAGTTGTCTGACACATTGGTCCAACTTGTACTCCCCATGCAATGTGTGGGAGTAGTGTTGCCGTCAACAGGGTGAACAGTCTGTGCACAAAGGTGAACATCCAGAACAGGTTCAGGCTTCCTGGGAGTTGCGCTTGGCCATCGGCCTCTCACTTGCCCCTCCTCGGACGACCCCTCTTCTTGGGGGGGCCCCTCAAGTACAGGCTGCTGCGGTGCAGGGGACTCTCCGCCAGAGTCATCCTCCCTCCCTGTGGCAGTTGCAGTTTGTTCGGCACCAGATGTTGTTGGCACACAGGGAGGTGTGGACTGGTTGCTGTTCATCTGGCGGAGGCATTGTAAAATGTCCCTGTGCACCGCCGTCATCTCATGCAGTGCATCCCACTTGGACTCCACGCGGGACATGTGTGAGTCCACGCGGGACATGTGTGACTCCACGTGGGACATGTGAGAGTCCAAGCGGGCATGATGGGCAGCCTGCTGCTGTTTCATGTCTCTGAGGAGCCCCACTACCTGGCTGAGGTCTCCGGTGCTGGACTGGTACGCATCAGCTATGCGTACCAGTTGTGGGTCATCATGCACACCAGCAACCTCTGCAAGCAGCGACCTCTGTCTCCCACCCCTCCCACCACCCCTGCTGACATGTGCAGTGCGTGCAGTGGCACGCACAGATTACCCTGGTCCACCTTGGGGGTTGGTGGTGGTGGTGGTG
Source organism: Calotriton arnoldi (assembly GCA_963921515.1). NCBI lineage: Eukaryota > Metazoa > Chordata > Amphibia > Caudata > Salamandridae > Calotriton > Calotriton arnoldi. Next base: position 932,098 of record CAWUFW010007970.1, on the reverse strand, counting down.
TCCATGGCCCCAGGTTGGTCCAGGGTCCCTGTGCTGGTGTTGCTCCTTGTTCTGTCCATGTCGGCAGGGATGGTATTTGTGGTGACAGTCGTTGGAGGGGTGGGTGCAGGGGGTGCAGCTGGTGGTCCTGCTGGTGCTGCAGCTGGTGGTCCTGCTGGTGCTGCATGTAGACTTGCACCGGATGTGCCAGGTTGGTCTTCTTCGTCCGAGGAGGGCAGAGGCTGTACGACGCCAGTGAGCTCCGCATCCTCTTGAGCCTGGGACTGGGACTCCTCAGCGTCTGCTGCTGTGTCCCCATCATCACCTGTTTTTGGGAGACACACACAATGTATGTTATGTTTCTGCAGGCATCAATGGTTGACACACATGACAGTTGTGACTGTGCCTCTGGTTGCGGGCCTGTACATTGCATTGTCCTAAGTCGTCACAGTCAGGGGTTGATATTGGTGTGGCACATTGTCCTGCATTATTTGGGCATTTCTATGTATTTTTTGGGGTGTGAACATGGTCTGCATTGGTTGTGTTTGGTTGACAGCCGGCCCTCCTTCCCACCCACCCAGCCAGTCAGTTATCCCACCATGGACTGTGCTTGCATTGCAGGGAGTGGAAGTTGTCTCTCAGGATGTCAGTCAGTGGTGTCCTGCTGTTTGTTGGTGCACAGTTGCCAGCAGGGCCTTGTGCTCCCCACAGCAGTAGCCAGTGTCAGCCATCTTGTGAGTCCTTCTCCACTTCCTGTGATGTGAGCATGGTTCAGGGTGGTGTTGATGGGACAGTTGTGGGGGTGACCAATATCAGTGACTACGACTCCCATCATGCTATTGCCTCCACCCCCTTCCCAGCATGGCCATGCTTCCTTCCTTTTGACTCTGCTTCCCTGTGGGATGGGCTGGCTGTGCTGACAGGATGGCTGGGAGTGTTGTCCTGGCAGTTGTTTGGCTAAAAGTCCCAAGAGTGTCCCTGTGCTTCACACAACATAACCCAGGGTGGTGGTTCTTTGTGGGATCTTGTGTTAGGATGGGGGGCATTGCATTCTCCCAGGTGGGTTCTGTGGAGTTTGTGTTGGGGGGTGTGTGAGGGGAGGTGCTTGTGACTATGGTCAGTGCTGCAAGTCCTCCTTCCCACCCACCCAGCCAGCCAGTTATCCCACCATGGAACGTGCTTGCATTGCAGGGAGTGGAAGTTGTCTCTCAGGATGTCAGTCAGTGGTGTCCTGCTGTTTGTTGGTGCACAGTTGCCAGCAGGGCCTTGTGCTCCCCACAGCAGTAGCCAGTGTCAGCCATCTTGTGAGTCCTTCTCCACTCCCTGTGATGTGAGCATGGTTCAGGGTGGTGTTGATGGGACAGTTGTGGGGGTGAGCTATGTCTGTGACTATGACTCCCATCATGCTATTGCCTCCACCCCACTTCCCAGCATTCCCATACTTACTTGCTTTTGTGGGGAGTTCAGTGTGTGTGGGTGTGAGAGCAATGGCAAGATGGCTGACAGTGGTGTCCTGCTGTTGGTTGGTGTGCAGTTCCCAGCATGCCCTTGTGCTTCCCACGACACAGCAACAGTGTCAGACATCTTTGATGGGCCTTTCCACTCTCTGTGGGATGTGCATGCGTGAGTGTGAGCTTGCTGGGCCATGTGGTGGGGGATGTAGAGCTGTGACTACGACTCCCATCATGCTATTGCCTCCACCCCCTTCCCAGCATGCCCATGCTTCCTTCCTTTTGACTCTGCTTCCCTGTGGGGTGGGCTGGCTGTGCTGACAGGATGGCTGGGAGTGTTGTCCTGGCAGTTGTTTGGCTAAGAGTCCCAAGAGTGTCCCTGTGCTTCACACAACATAACCCAGGGTGGTGGTTCTTTGTGGGATCTTGTGTTAGGATGGGGGCATTGCATTCTACCAGGTGGGTTCTGTGGAGTTTGTGTTGGGGAGTGTGTGAGGGGAGGTGCTTGTGACTATGGTCAGTGCTGCAAGTCCTCCTTTCCACCCACCCAGCCAGCCAGTTATCCCACCATGGAACGTGCTTGCATTGCAGGGAGTGGAAGTTGTCTCTCAGGATGTCAGTCAGTGGTGTCCTGCTGTTTGTTGGTGCACAGTTGCCAGCAGGGCCTTGTGCTCCCCAAAGCAGTAGCCAGTGTCAGCCATCTTGTGAGTCCTTCTCCACTCCCTGTGATGTGAGCATGGTTCAGGGTGGTGTTGATGGGACAGTTGTGGGGGTGACCAATATCAGTGACTACGACTCCCATCATGCTATTGCCTCCACCCCCTTCCCAGCATGCCCATGCTTCCTTCCTTTTGATTCTGCTTCCCTGTGGGGTGGGCTGGCTGTGCTGACAGGATGGCTGGGAGTGTTGTCCTGGCAGTTGTTTGGCTAAGAGTCCCAAGAGTGTCCCTGTGCTTCACACAACATAACCCAGGGTGGTGGTTCTTTGTGGGATCTTGTGTTAGAATGGGGGCATTGCATTCTACCAGGTGGGTTCTGTGGAGTTTGTGTTGGGGTGTGTGTGAGGGGAGGTGCTTGTGACTATGGTCAGTGCTGCAAGTCCTCCTTCCCACCCACCCAGCCAGCCAGTTATCCCACCATGGAACGTGCTTGCATTGCAGGGAGTGGAAGTTGTCTCTCAGGATGTCAGTCAGTGGTGTCCTGCTGTTTGTTGGTGCACAGTTGCCAGCAGGGCCTTGTGCTCCCCACAGCAGTAGCCAGTGTCAGCCATCTTGTGAGTCCTTCTCCACTCCCTGTGATGTGAGCATGGTTCAGGGTGGTGTTGATGGGACAGTTGTGGGGGTGACCAATATCAGTGACTACGACTCCCATCATGCTATTGCCTCCACCCCCTTCCCAGCATGCCCATGCTTCCTTCCTTTGATTCTGCTTCCCTGTGGGGTGGGCTGGCTGTGCTGACAGGATGGCTGGGAGTGTTGTCCTGGCAGTTGTTTGGCTAAGAGTCCCAAGAGTGTCCCTGTGCTTCACACAACATAACCCAGGGTGGTGGTTCTTTGTGGGATCTTGTGTTAGGATGGGGGGCATTGCATTCTACCAGGTGGGTTCTGTGGAGTTTGTGTTGGGGTGTGTGTGAGGGGAGGTGCTTGTGACTATGGTCAGTGCTGCAAGTCCTCCTTCCCACCCAGCCAGCCAGATATCCCACCATGGAACATGCTTGCATTGCAGGGAGTGGAAGTTGTCTCTCAGGATGTCAGTCAGTGGTGTCCTGCTGTTTGTTGGTGCACAGTTGCCAGCAGGGCCTTGTGCTCCCCACAGCAGTAGCCAGTGTCAGCCATCTTGTGAGTCCTTCTCCACTCCCTGTGATGTGAGCATGGTTCAGGGTGGTGTTGATGGGACAGTTGTGGGGGTGAGCAATATCAGTGACTACGACTCCCATCATGCTATTGCCTCCACCCCCTTCCCAGCATGCCCATGCTTCCTTCCTTTTGACTCTGCTTCCCTGTGGGGTGGGCTGGCTGTGCTGACAGGATGGCTGGGAGTGTTGTCCTGGCAGTTGTTTGGCTAACAGTCCCAAGAGTGTCCCTGTGCTTCACACAACATAACCCAGGGTGGTGGTTCTTTGTGGGATCTTGTGTTAGGATGGGGGGCATTGCATTCTACCAGGTGGGTTCTGTGGAGTTTGTGTTGAGGGGGGGTGTGAGGGGAGTTGCTTGTGACTATGGTCAGTGCTGCAAGTCCTCCTTCCCATCCAGCCAGCCAGATATCCCACCATGGTACGTGCTTGCATTGCAGGGAGTGGAAGTTGTCTCTCAGGATGTCAGTCAGTGGTGTCCTGCTGTTTGTTGGTGCACAGTTGCCAGCAGGGCCTTGTGCTCCCCACAGCAGTAGCCAGTGTCAGCCATCTTGTGAGTCCTTCTCCACTTCCTGTGATGTGAGCATGGTTCAGGGTGGTGTTGATGGGACAGTTGTGGGGGTGACCAATATCAGTGACTACGACTCCCATCATGCTATTGCCTCCACCCCCCTTCCCAGCATGCCCATGCTTCCTTCCTTTTGACTCTGCTTCCCTGTGGGGTGGGCTGGCTGTGCTGACAGGATGGCTGGGAGTGTTGTCCTGGCAGTTGTTTGGCTAACAGTCCCAAGAGTGTCCCTGTGCTTCACACAACATAACCCAGGGTGGTGGTTCTTTGTGGGATCTTGTGTTAGGATGGGGGCATTGCATTCTACCAGGTGGGTTCTGTGGAGTTTGTGTTGAGGGGGTGTGAGGGGAGGTGCTTGTGTCTATGATCAGTGCTGCAAGTCCTCCTTCCCACCCAGCCAGCCAGATATCCCACCATGGTACGTGCTTGCATTGCAGGGAGTGGAAGTTGTCTCTCAGGATGTCAGTCAGTGGTGTCCTGCTGTTTGTTGGTGCACAGTTGCCAGCAGGGCCTTGTGCTCCCCACAGCAGTAGCCAGTGTCAGCCATCTTGTGAGTCCTTCTCCACTCCCTGTGATGTGCGCATGGTTCATGGTGGTGTTGATGGGACAGTTGTGGGGGGGCAATATGTGTGACTGCGACTCCCATGATGCTATTGGCTACACTGACTTGGCCAGCATACACAGAATTCCTTCCTTTGAGTGGTCTTCACTGTGTGTTGGTGTTGTTGTGGTGGCTACATGTCTGGATGTGTTTGTTAGTTCTATTTGTGCCACTGCCTAGCTGTAGTTGTAGTTGTGTTTGTACATGTGATGGCACAGTTGGATGTGACTTTTTTGATGGCATGTGTTGTGTTTATCTGACTGACATACTCATTTTGGGATGATTCTGTTCTGGTTGCTGTGTAATTGCTATGAGTGCATGGTTTGACTCTCCCCTTGACAGTGATGTGTGTGTGTTTTGTGGCAGTATACTGTGTACATTTGTTGTGTACTCACCAGGCTCTGGGATGTCCTCTAGTCCATATATGCTCACTGGCGGAAGGATGGCCTGCACCTTCTCCTCCCAGGGCCTGAGGTATATTGGCTTGGCAGGAGGGCCACTGCCGGTGTATTGGCTGTTGATGTAGTCTTTCTTGAGCAGGTCCCGTACCCTCCTGCGCACGTCATACCACCTGTTCTGGATGTCGCTCTTTGTGCGCCGACATGGTGATTGTGCGTTCACCCTGTTGATGATCCTCTCCCACATCTTGGTTTTCTGGGAGATGGGGGTCTGTTGGACCAGTGTGCCAAACAGCTGTGGCTCTTCCCTGAGGATCTCGTCTACCATGACTTCCAATTCACAATCTAGGAACTTGGGATTCTTCTTGGGGGGCATGGTGATGGGTGGTGATGGTGAGTGATGTGTGTGTTGGTGTGCAGGTGAGGGTGTGTGAGTGTGTGTTTTGCTGGGTGTATGTGAGGTAGGTATTTGTTGGTGTGCTGATGGTGTGTGGCTTGTGTGAGGGATGAGCTGTGGGTGTGTGGTTGCTTTCTCTTGGGTGCTGGCAGTGGAATGGCATTTGCAAAGGATCATGGTTGTGATTTGTGTCCTTTATATGGGTGGAGTTGTGGGTGTGTCTTTGTTCTCTGTCCCCACCCCCCAGTATTTATTGGCTTAGTAATTGCTTGTTTGGCCTTTTTTTGTGTGATTTTTCCTTTGTACTGTCTGTGCATGTTGGAAACGTTCTTGTGAGCGAGTCGGACCCTGCATTTGTCTCGTACGGTCTTCTCCGTTTCGTTCACGCTGTGTTTGTGCAGTTTTCTATGCTGCGTACGCGTCGGTCGCGGTGTTTTGTGTTTTTCGGCTCGGTTTTGTATGCGTGTCGGTCGTACGGCTTGTCCTCCGTCCGACTCGCTCGTGAGTTTCGCGCCTTGCATCGTACTTTGCGGTTTGGAGTTCGCGTGTACGTTTCGGTCGGATTTGTTCCGGGTGTGTGTCGGTCGGTTGGATTCGCGTGTTTTCCGACCGGATTGCTGTTTTCCGTGCGGCTCGGTCGTTCGACTTGGGTTCGGTACGTGTCGGTCGGATTTTGCACGCCTTGCATCGTACTTGGCGTGTCGGGCGCCACAGGTACGTGTCGGTCGGTATAATTTCCGGATCCGAGTCGGTCGGTGCTTTTTCCGGCCCGAATCGGAATCGACCCCTTAGTGTGTGGGCTTTTAAAAGTGCTACCACAGCTTTTTGGCTGGCATACAGCGTGCGGTTACGCACACAATGACGAGCAGAGGCGCCATCTGGCTTTCCTCTCTCATCATGGTGCGCGCACATCGCACACCACTCGCCAGCCTGCTTTCACTTTTGCCGTTGCGCGCGCCACCTCTCTCCCACCACAGAGCGCGTCCCGCTCCTCCCGCTGGCTGCTGCGTTTACATTCAGATCGAGCTCTTCACACTTAACACGGAACCAGATTCACAGCTGCCGCACTTCAATGTAATCGGGCACTTCCCTCAAGTGTTTGTTGTGCCACACACTTCACGGGTGGTGCGCTTCGTGCGATGTTCGCAATGGTCTTTTAATTTATGCTTTTTGGGGCCCGAGCACATCACACTTTACGCAGCACCCGACTCATTTTTGTAATTTACATCCAGCACTTCTTAGAAGTACCTATGCCACTAAATACTGTCTTCAGCTCTCTGCCCGCTTTCCATGCAGCCCCTTTCATTTACAGCCAAGTAATCCAACCGGAGCTGCGCGGAGCGGGGATGATTCTTCTGTAAGTGCTGTTTGTGTTGACTTTAACAGTGCTTATTTCAGTTAGTGTTCCTGTTTGCCTGTGTTTGGTGGATGCATTCATCTCTCCCACCTCCACCAATCTTGCTGCACATCCCATTTTGCTGCATGCCTGCTCCCACTTTCTTTTCTCCCGTGTTTTGGAAACGTGGATTTCAACTTTCTTTAATTATTTTATTTGAGAAGCCGATCACCTTTTATTTGATCAGCACGGCGCCACCTCAAGGCAGCCGCGCTCCATGTTTCAGCATAGCGCCCCTTGACTAACTTTACTTTTATCTACACGGTGAACGTATTTAGACCATGTTCGTGTAACTGTTTATTTAAACTGTATTTTAATATTTTGGAGGCCACGCTGTCTTTCCCTCTCACTTCGGTGCTCTTTGCCCCCGTCACTTGTTTTACAGAGCGGCCATGCTCCCACAGTGATTGGTCGAGCAAGTCATTCTCATAACCATGCCGGTCCAGCAGGTCTCCCTTCCCCCACTGCTCCCCCTGCAAACATAAAACAAACAGTAGGGAGGGGAAACGTTTCCAGGACCAGCTCGCCCTCGCTCTCTTCATCTGGTTTAAGTGGCTTTCACAAGGAGTGGCTTGTTCGGGCATATGTCACAATGTCCGAGGAGAGCGCAGTGAGTAAAGAAGTGCTGCAGCTTGTTAATATGGTCGTTCAGTTGTACATAATGCTTCCTTGGTCATATATAAGGTAACAAAAATGCTTCTGACACTTCTTTATTATAACTTTTCAGCATGCTGCAGACTTCTGCACAGCTTAAAGACATGGGCAAAGTCAATATCTCTGGCTAAACACTTATAAGGTCCCAAAGGCGAGACCTATTGGCTATGCCAATGCTTGTTGTATATACCATCAGCTTGGTCTTGGCAACATTTACTTCCAAGTTGAAGTCTTTACAAAATACACTAAAGCTGTTCACTAAACTTTGAAGCCCCATTCTAGTTTAATTTAGACGTCACAGTATCTCTCAATTCAACAGGCAAATCCTTTGCTGTAAATAAAGGATACAAATCATTCACTTCTGTCCCTTGCCTTGCTAACATCACTTTGAAAGCAACATCCTCATCTGGTGTTTGAAAAGCAATACCATCTGGTGTACAACAGATGGTGCAATTCATCTTACACAACAAGTTCCTACCTAAAAGGTTCACCGGACTTGTATTGCACACCGCAAACCGATGCAAATCTCTAAATTCTCCAATATGAACCTCCATTGGTTTGGTCACTGGAGTTCTAATATACTTATTTGAAACTCCTACAACTTGGATTGTTTCTCCCGAGAGGGGTAGGTTTGGAATTTCTGCTGCTCTCACAGTAGAATGGGTAGCACCAGTCTCCACAAGGAATGTAATATCATTACCTTCCACTTTCCCATCCACAAAAGGACCTGATTGATCTACCTCTAGAGATGCGCCAAGCACACACTCTTCCTCCCCCCTTAGGCACCGTCATTGAGATGAATCTGAATCACTCTCAGGACATTGCAACCAATATTGCTGAACCATCTGTACATTTTGCTTCTTACCAATTTGTTCACTCGCGTGAAATCCAGCATTCGCACTGGATCTCTGTACCTGAGCATTCACATTATTTGGCATAGGAGCTTGAAGCACTTGTACCTGTAGTACCTGTGGTGTAACTACCTGTTGCTGTTGCAGCTGTTGTTGATTCACAACCACCTCATTCTGCATCTGTGGATTAAAATTTTGAACCATTCCATTATTTTCTAACAAGAACTTACACTCGTTCTTCCAATGTCCTAACCTTCCGCAAGCATGACAAGGGAATTTCCTCTTCATCTCTTCTTTATTATTTCTACCTCTACCCTTTCCCGGCAATTGCACTTGAACACCACCATTCGGTACAACATTCATACCAACTACCTGACCATTTTGGAAATTCTGATTCTGCCCTTTCATTTGGAAACCTGTTTGAGAAAAATCAACAAAATTCCCATTTTTCAGCTGTGCCGCTTTCCCTTGTGCCCACATCATTTTCTCTTTCAATTTCTTATGCCTAGATTCAATATCATCACTACAATACTTCGCATACCTCAGTATTTCATCCACTGTCTTGTTCTGCCAACAAATCAAATGCTGCTGAATCATATTACTAATTTCAGGTTTCAATCCAAACACAAACTTATACACAAAATGTCCCATATTTATGTCAGTTATGCTTTCAAAACCACTATACTGTTTAAACACCTGTAAAAGTCTCTTGTAGTAGACATGTACTGTTTCTTTTGACTCCTGTGTCGTCCTGTCAATCTTAACCCAATCTGTTTCCTTTGGGGAAATCTTACTCTTCAAATAAGTAATCACTTGATTATATTTCTTCATCACCTCTTCTGAAGGCGCTCCAGTTTTAACAACTCTAGAATATTCCTCTTTTGGTCAATCGACTGCAATCTTACACTCAGTCCATTAATCAGCTGGAACTACAATATCAAACAAACCATCCAAATCTTTCAACAAGACCTTTGAGACCTTTACAAACCTTTACAAACAGACCTGTTTATACCACTCGACAGGCTTTTCTCTCAACTTTGGGAAGTCATTTGTAAAAGAGAATATGTCCTGTCTTGACCAAGGAATATGAACATATCCACCACCCGGAACTTCTCTCATTGGATATATCATTTCAGCAGGTTCTGTCTCTTTTAACAGCAGTAAAGAAGATGCAGTCACACCTTTACTTGCAGTCTCTTCTTTCTTTCTCACCCATCTACCTTTCCATCGTTCCAATTCACCCCATCTTTTCAGAGTATTAATCAACTCCTTTATTTGCAATTGTTTACCAGATGCATTCAAACTCTCCAGATCCTTGTCACTAAAATCCAACCTATATGTCTTTTGTAAAGCTTTCGATTTCTCAATATCCAGTCCATATTCCTGTGCTGCTTCTGCCAACTTCTCATGCAAATTTCTCGCTTTCAATGTAATATTCTTACACAAGAATAACAACTCATCATCCAGATATTTACTCAATCTCTCCAGACTTATTGTACCAATAATCATTTCTTCCAGATCTACTCTTAACCTACCTATATCTATACTCGGTTTGGACTTACTAGGTGCCATTCCTCTAATCCAATCATCCGATTCTTCTGGCGAAGGGCCCACTGAACCCCCTGATACTGAAGTCGTTTCTCTCACATTTGACATTAATTTTCTAGGATCAATCTGTACACTCCTTTTGGTGTTTCAGTCACATTTCCATTTGCTGGAATATCAATCAGTGACGTACCCATCTCATTTGATTCTGGTCCACTAAAATCCCTAGCACTATTTACTGGAACTGTCAATGCATGCACTCTCAATATGTTTTGACCCTCACTATACAATGGAACTATAGGACCAATTGTCACCGGAACTGATAAAGCTTCTGCATCTAAACTCATCTGACTAATTTTCTGAGTGAATTCTTCTTTTGCTCTATTGAGCATTTTGATATCTATCTCCTGTGAGGCTCGAGTAGCTGATGAAGACTGTAAAACTAATGGAACTTGTCAAGCTTGTGGTACCTGTGGAACTTGTGGAGCTTGTGGAACTTCTATTTCAATTAATGGTGCACTTGGAGTAATCCCATCCGGACTCTCCTGATATGGTGAAGGTCTCTTCAATAGCATCTCATCTAATAACTCATCATCAATTTCATTCGGATCTGTATCTAGTTCTGAAGTCTCTACATTATTCTTTTTCTCCTTGCACTTTCCACCTGCTTGTCCCTCAGTAACCATTACTGAATATAATCCATCTATGATTACATCTCTCCTCCACCTTTTCATCTGCGCATCCTATTTAGCTTCTGAATACCATCTCATTGTATTCCTATATTTCATCCCATTCCTTTCTCTCTCCCTTCTGTACGCCTCATGTTCCCATTCCTCAAGCGCCTCATACTGCATAGGTCTAGGATTTGGTTTTAACGAATTCATTCGTCTTCTCAAATTTTCCAAAACCTTTACATTGAAAGTACCATGCTCTGGGAAAGCTAAAACTCCATCCTCCTCTGTATAACTCACCCAATTCTCTAACCATGTACATGTATGATATCCATGCTCTAACATCATAAAAGAAGCAGGCGATCCTGCAGGAGGTACAGGAATTCCCTCTCTAGTAACTATTGGCTTGTCTTTTTTAAACAAATCTTGTATCATCTTTATCAATTTAATTTTCAACTCTCTCTTTTCCGCTAAATATTTTAGAAATCAAGGAAATCCTTCCGTAATTCCACTCACTCTATTTGCTCACACTCGTCTAATACCAGTGCAACTCACACCAACCAACCAATCATAGCACAATACACGCCCGCTATCTGACCAATGCCAGCGCATTTTTTTTGTGACGTCCGTATAACTCCTACGACTGACCCTCCCTTTACAAAATAATACAGCAATGTACTACAAAGTCTTTCTAAATAAATTCTTATTAGAAACGACACAAAACGCTGCTACTTTGTCTGCTCCACTAAATGAAAGATAGTTCAGTCATTCAAGAGAACCTTTTACAACCAGCAGAATAACGACCAGCGTCACTGTACTCTCAATCAAGTGAAAGGAGGTCTTGGTACTCCTTTAGGTGGGTTTCCTAAAGTTTTGAAAGAGGACTTTCACAATTACAGTCAAGCGAAGTTAGGTCTTGGTACTCCTTTAGGTGTACTTTCTAAAGTTTCGGAAGAGGACTTCACTATAACATCCAGCTTACTTACATACTTTAGAATAGGTCCCTTAGAATAATATCAACAGCCTTTCACTGTTCGATATTACAACAACAGACAAAGGGGCATATTAGCAAGAAGAGGCGATAATTATCGCCAACCCAGGTTAGCTGCATTTTTTTTATCGCCGTCGATCCCTGATACTTATCGCCATGTTAGTGACGTATTACCAACACGTCGCTAACAGGCGATAGCTTCAGGGATCAGCGGCGAAAACTGCCGCTAAACGCAGACCGATGGTGATGGGGAAACAGGCGATAGCGGGCGGAATCTAGCGATGAAGCCAACCAGCGATAACAAAACGCACGCTAAGCAGCAAGTGTTGACTTAGAAAAAATAGCCAATCAGTCCACCTCCCATACAAAAGATGCACAAAAAAAAGTTTAATGCAGCTTCCAGGGCCAAGTGCAGCACACATCAACAACCCCCTCAAGCCACCCAACATCCAGGATGACCGCCTGGATGCCTCGCTGGGCCTGCGTCAGGTGCCTGGATGCCTCGCTGGACCTGCGTCTGGTGCCTGGATGCCTCGCTGGACCTGCGTCTGATGCCTGGATGCCTTGCTGGACCTGCGTCTGGTGCCTGGATGCCTCTCTGGACCTGCGTATGGTGCCTGGATGCCTCGCTGGACCTGCATCTGGTGCCTGGATGCCTCGCTGGACCTGCGTCTGGTGCCTGGATGCCGCGAGGGACCTGCGTCAGGTGCCTGGATGCCTTGCTGGACCTGCGTCTGGTGCCTGGATGCCTCGCTGGACCTGCGTCTGGTGCCTGGATGCCTCACTGGACCTGCGTCTGGAGTGGGATGTGGAGGAGCCGTGGAGTCGATGAGCCGTGGCTGGACATTGATGTGCGACGATCACCTGTACCTGGTGGTGAAGTCTGGCACGTCGCATGGAGACACGTTGCTGACCTGTGTGAGAAGTCCGCCTTGTTCACCATGGAGCAGTTAATGGTAGAGGCGCTCATGCGCACCAACGTAGTGGGGTCCGCATCTAATACTACAATCCACCGCTACACCGGGGTGCACGGAGGGGGTTACCAATGGTGGGTGCCGTCTCCCTGCATCACAGGACGGATGATGTTGGGCTGGCTGGATGCTCTGGAGGGTCAGGCCCCTGTGCTACGCCGCACTTGTGTGGTCTGAGCGCTGCAACTACACGCCTAAGGGAGCCCTGCTGCATCAACTGCATCGGGTGGTCCACCAGCGGACAACGCGGTGACTGCTGTACCCAGCCCAGTGAAAGCACACCTGGCTCAGGCTCCTGCTGGCTGAGTCACAGATTTGGAGAGAGTGCAGTGGACAGCGCCACGGGGTCAATGTAAAGGTAAGGAGAAGGTGGGATGTGTAGCGCAGGAGGGTTGGGGGGGAGTTGCTCATGCCTATCACATGTAGATGACGCACTCCCAGTGGCGGCACTACCGCTATGTTGGAAGAGCGTTGCCCCACCACCTCAAGCAGTGCAGAAGAGGAACAATCTTCACATGATGATAACACAATCAATCAATCACTCAGGGGAATTGTAAGCGCGCTACTCACCCGTGAGGGTCTCAAGGCACTGAGGTGGGGTGCCGCTGATGTGTTAGCTGAAGAGCCAGGTCTTGAGGGTCTTCCTGAAGGTGTACAGGGAGGGGGCACCTCTGATGTCTGCCGGTAGCTCGTTCCCGGTATTGGATGCAATGTGGGAGAAGGATCTCCTGCCTGCTCTGGTGATGTGCGGGGTTTCGGACAGTGCGAGGTTGGAAGATCGGATGTCTCATATGTGTACGTGGAATTTGATTCTGTCGTTGAGGTATTTGTTTACGTTGATGTGTAGTCATTTGTAGGCGTGAGTGATGATTTTGAAGGTCACTCTTTACACCACGGGGAGACAGTGGAGTCTACGTAGGTGTTGGCTGATGTGTTAGTGCCGGGGAATGCCGAGGACGAGTCCTGGAAGCGGTGTACTGTAATGTCGGTACTTTGCGGAGTAGGGACTTGTAAATGGCGGCGTAGAGTGCGTGTCCATAGTCCACTCTGCTGGTGATTAGTGCATGGGTGACTGTCTTCCTTGACTCTGGGGGTATCCATTTGAAGGGCTTGCGGAGGATGCAGAGGGTGTTGAAGCAGCTGAAGGTGACGGTGTAGACCTGTCTGCTCATGGTGAGGGATGGGTCGAGTAGGATGCCGAGGTTTCTGGCGTGGTCTGAGTGGGTAGGTGGGCTTCCGAGTGCGAAGGCCACCAGGTGTTGTCCCGTGCTGAAGGGGTGGTTCCAAGGACAAGGACTTCTGTCTTCACGGCGTTGAGCTTCAGGCAGCTGTTGGTCATCCAGACTGCGACGTCCTGCATTCCTTCCTGGAAGTTGAGTCTGGCGGCAGTGGGGTCTTTAGTGAGGGAGAGGATGAGCTGGGTGTCATCAGCGTAGGATACGATGTTGGGGCCGTGTTGTCGGACGGTGGCGGCGAGGGGGACCATGTAGATGTCGAATAGGGTCGGGCTCAGAGATGACCCCTGTGGGAGTCCGCATGTGATTTACGTGGGATAGGAGAGGAAGGGTGGCAGTCTGATCCTTTGGCTTCTTCTGGGGAGGAATGATCGGATCCAGTCTAGGGCTGTACCTTGTATGCCGGCGTCGTGTATTCTTGCGACAGGTGTGCGGTGGGAGACGGTGTAGACGGCCGCTGAAAGCTCAAGTGGGATGAGGTCTGTGGAGTGGCCTTGGTCCAGAAGGGTGCGGATGTCGTCTGTGGCGGTGAGTAGGACGGCCTTGTTGCTGTGGTTGGTTCGCAATCTGGATTGTGACGCGTCGAGGATGGCGTTGCCATCAATGAATCGTGTCAGTTCCCTGTTGACTGTTCACTTTGCAACTTTGTGCGCGAAGGGGAGGTGCGAGATGGGCCGGTATTTCTTGAGGTCGGTGGGGTCAGCTGTGGTCTTTTTGTGCAGGGGCCAGACTTCTGCACGCTCAGTCGTCTGGGTAGGTGCCTGTTTTGAAGGTGGTGTTGATGGTGCGTTGTAGTTCATGTGTGATGGCGTCCATGGCTCTCTGGTAGATGTGAGGAGCACATGGGTTGGTGGGCGCCCCTGAGTGGATGCCTTTCATGGTTGAGGCGGTGTCTTCGGCTGTGACTGGCGGCCAGGTGGAGATGGTGGGCTGACTGGTGTGTCCGTGGGCCGGGGTGTCTGTAGACGAGGGTTCCTGGGAGTGTGGAGTTGTGGTTGGTCTGGATCTGGAAGTGCAGGTGTTCGGCGGTGGGGAAGGATTTGCTGGAGGTGGTGAGGCGGAGGGTGGTTTTGGGAGCAAATGCGAGGCCCCCTCCCGGGTGGTTGTGGCGGTCCTTCCGCTGGATCTTGTATCCGTTCAGGATGGCGAGGTTGATGTCGGGTGCGGAGGAGGCGTTGGTCCAGGTCTCTGTGAAGAAGGCGAAGTCGGGCGAGAGAGAGTCGAGTAGGTTCCAGATTTCCACGGCGTGTTTGTGCACGGAGCGCACGTTGAGGAGGATGCATCTTAGGGTGTCGCCGGTGCTGGCATCGGCTGTGTTGGAGTCCGAGGTGGTGATTACGCTGTGGCGGCAGGAGAACTGGCCGTGGGTCGTGTTAGCCGAGGCGTGTTGTCAGTCTCTGACTTTTCCAGGGTTGAGTGCATGGAGGGTGGCTGTGCTGTAGCTGTGGGTGACCCGTGATCCAGGGTTCCTGGCGCTGGTCGTGGTTGGGTTGCGGACAGGTGCAGACGGGCTTGTATTAGGCGCGCTATCTGTGCATCAGCGGCGCATGTCCGCTGCGCAATCGCACAGCATCCGCCATGTATGAGGGGAGGGTGGACGCTCGATCAGCTGGGAGGCGGGAATGGGCGAGGAAAGGGGTGTGGGGCTGCAGGGGCAGCAGCGGCGGGAAGCGGGAAGTGCGGGCTCAGAGAAGCAAAAAGTCATTTATAAAGGGGGAACACAAGGGCTAACTAACTGATGTAATCATGCTATGTATCCTCGGGGGGAGGGTGGGTAGGACTGCTCCAAACACGGAGCAGGGCATGGGCAGATTGGCATGCCCACTCAAGTACGCAACAACTGTTTGTTTGGCCCACTCAGGCTGCCCAATGCAGTCATGCACACTTTCCTGTTCACAATGCAGGCTGCCTTACAGCCTGCATGGAGAACATGCCCACCCCACCGGTCCCGGGCTGCATGACTTGTCCCGTTGCCAATTACCAATCCCACCACTGCATTGCAGTGTTGTGATTGACTCCGGGGAGGGAGCCTGGCTGGCAACTTCCTATTCCTGGAAGCAGATGCAGGAGAGCAGGAGCTAAGAAGACACGGGACCCAGCTTGGAGGTAAGACTTCCCTCAATAAATTTTCACAACACCCGCTCACACACACATCCCCGCGTCCATGCACCATCCAGTGTTCTTTCCGGCGTTTACCACCCCAAAGCTGTCCAGACCCCCAGCACTTCTCAATGTTGTCCGCTGTGCGCCCATGCACAGCGGGCGTACCACTCGTGTGCCAAAGGCACATACGTAGTTGCGACGCATGCCATAACCTCACATTCTATTCAAATGCATACTAATACTAGGCACATTGCAACAGTAGGGTAGGTGTTGCATGGCGGAGACATCAAGATCACTGTTCCCACTTCAGTGAGTGCAACCCAACACTAACCTTTGCACAACAAAACCTAACATGAACCCTTGAATCCCTTTTAGAACCCCAAGAACAGACCGGAAAATCACATTTGAGACAATTGCACACCCCATTTTTCATATTTTACCCCAACACACATCCCAAATTTCATATTTTACCCCCAAATACACCCCAAGTTTCATATTTGACCCCAAATACACCCCAAATTTCATATTTTACCCCCAAATACAACCCAAGTTTCATATTTGACCCCCAAATACACCCCAAATTTCATATTTTACCCCCAAATTTCATATTTGACCCCAAAAGCACACCACATTTTTCAAATCTGAACCCCAGAAAAACAACAATTTTCATTTTTGACATTCAAAACACATTCACACATGAAAAAGTTAAAATTACCCCATAACTGACCTCACAATGCGTTGTAATCGAATGCGATGTTAAGGCACCCACGTTGTCGGAGTTGCGTTGTTAACGATGTACTGCCTGCATTGTAATGGTCGTCTCCCGTGCCAAAGGCAACCCATAGGCTACGCCGTTTGCGTCCGTCAGCCCCTGGACCGCGCTCAGCACCAAGGAGCATTCCTCTTGGCCACTCCACCGCTACGACGCCTGCACCCTCCTCGCCATCAACCCTGGACTCCACCTCGCCTGCCAGGACCTACCTCTGCTCCGTACCGGACTTCGCCTTCGCCATCACAGATGGCTGCAGTATCACCCGTAAGGAGCACCCAGACAGTCAAGGAGAAGGCATTGCCGTCACCTACAGGGGCACACTCCGACTGACCACGCACTCTAATGTGCCAAGGTTGACCATGGACCACGTCAACTCCCAGATCCGGACCAAGCCCAAGAACATCCTCTGCGGCACCCTCATGTGCAGGCCCCCCGGGCCGTGGCCCCCCATTCTCCAATCCCATTTAGGACCTCATTGCACCCCAGGGTCTCCCATCCACCAACAACATCCAACTCGGTGCACTCAAGTTCCACCTGGGCAACCCCAGTGACCAAAGCACCACCCCCTCCTGGGGAAGGTCACCGACATCAGACGTAAGCAGCAAGTCACCTCAACAGGCCACATAGCAGGACACACGGTCGGGCACGTCACCTCCGCCAGCGGGTACTTCAACTACAGCCACAACACCGGACTCTCCTGCACTACCATCATTGGATGAATGACGTCTTCACCTTGCCCACCGGACGCCAGCGCCAACATCGCACCCCGTCGCAGCTGGATCCAGGCCACCGCAGAATGTCTCGTTGACTCCCTCTGCACCAACACTCCACCAATGCTTCCAAACGATGACACCACAGCGCGAAACCACCACCGATGGATCTCCAACATCGCAGACATTCGGGCACCCCTCAAAAACGGCACTGCATCAGTACCTTCCGCCTGCCTGATGGCAGGCATGAGGGTGATGCTGTGCCACAGGGATGGGCTGGCCCCATGCATTGCTGGAGTTGCGTCATGGTTGTGACACAACTGCAGCAATGCATGACTTTAGCGCAGACAGATACGTCAGGATTTCTGCCGTATCTGTCGTTACTTGCGTCATGGAGCGCTGTCCAGTGAGTACAGCGCATCCATGCTGTTGCAAGGAGGGTGTGATGAGAAGTGTTGCAACGCTGCCTTGTCGCAGCACATTAACACTTTTCATGACTGGGGCACAGGAATGTGCACTATCTTAGTGATGGTGCGCATTCCTACACTACGGGGCAGATTTACAATAACTGGCACATCCCTGCAGATCAGCAGGGATACGCCAGTTATTTTGCGTGACGTTAGGAACCCCTTGCGTGACGCATCTGTCAGCGTATAGGTGACGCAGTGCTGGAGTCGTGTCGCAAGCGCGACGCTACTCTAGCACTGCTCAGGGGCATCCTATACTTGTAATGCTGCGTCACTCCTTACGCCTGCTACAGGCGTAAGATTTTGACGCAGCGGGGACGTAAATGTGACTCAGTGAAATCTTGTAGATTTCACTGCGTCACTTTTACGGGGCTTCCTTGCGACGGAACGCCCACCCTGCATACATTATACCTGACGCAGGTATAATGTAGCGCAGGGCTTTACAACGTGACGCATCTCACTAGATGCGTCACGTTGTAAATCTGTCGCATAGTGGCGCATTGTTTACGACGCCGCTGCGTCACATAAGTGGCGCGACGGTGTCGTAAAGATGTCGCAAGGGGATTGTAAATCTGCCCCTAAATTTTTGTCGCAGGGCAGCGCTGCAACATTGCTTGCAGCGCAGTCCAGCACCAAAAACATGCATAGGTGTGGGCCCAAGTCTTATCCACATTTTTAAGACCTGCTTTTTTCTGGTCTTAAATTCCTGCAGCTAACAGGCCTTAGCAACATTTTTTTTATCGCTTCGCGGGTCCGGGCCATCCTAGCTAATAGGGCGAAGTGCGGTTAGCGGGCGTTTTTGTGAAGTTTAGAGACAGAACGCCTACCTTGCATGTCATTAGCGATAAATATCGCTGGCATGCAAGGCGATAAAAAAAACGGCCACTATCGCCAGTAAGCTGTCGATAACGACTGTTAGCGACAGCTTGCTAATAGGGCGATAAAAATATTGCCGCTTTAGCTGCAAAAAAGTGCCGCCAAAGCGGCGATGGGCCCTTGATAATATGCCCCAAAGTATTTCTGCAGTGTGATACTTTCCACACTCTTCCTCTGCCCCTGAGGCTAAATCAACATCCCGGGATCTTAGGCATCTCCGTACCCGTAGTTCCTGACTACATAAAACAAAGACGCTAACTTTTCATATTAGTAACCAAAATCAATCATTCAACCATTAATTTGCCAAAATAATCAATATAAACCATCAGACTGCTACCAAAACTGATCCAACGATCTGGGACTAATAATTTTCTACAGACTATGCCCAATTTCATCACCCAACAAGTCCCTTCACGCTGGGTTAATGAATTACTAAACAAATTACCAATATTACCAAAATCCAATTGGTATCTTCATTTCTATTATACCAATTATAGCAATGCGATCTTTATATAGTTGACAGGGTTTGGCAAACCAATACTTGTTTCTAGAATACTCATAAACTAGAAAAACACCTCTAATAAAGACAGACACATTTGTATATTTATAATGTTTATCTAAATAATGTGAAATAAATGCTCATCAATACCAGAATACAGTACAAATCATGGATCACCACAACAATATCAGAGAAATAGTGATAAAAAATACACCTCAATTTGTCAGTGCATAAAGGAGTGGAAAGGCGAAGAGATAAAAGTTTCAGAGACAAATACATTTGCAAATGATTATGCAAATTCAGTTTTCTGTCTATACGAACCCAACTGATATAGGAAATCTACTCCCTGGCCATGAGAGCAGTAAGGCCCCTCAAGAAGAGTTGAAGAGGCAAAGATTAAGTCAGGAACCAGCAGACAGGAACAGCCAGCTCAAGAATAGGAGACAGCAAAGAAGGCCTCGCCTCACGCAGGTAGGAAAGCAAGCCACCAACTAACCTAACCCCTCCCACCAGGAACCTCAATTATACCCTAAAACCCAAATGTCCAACCCACATTTGTGTCAGAACAGAGGATTTCTCTACACATGATTGGTTAAGGAAGGGGGTGTACTGTCACACCACTCTTGTCATGTCCATCTCACTCAATGTCTTATTGTATATTTATTCTGTATATCTACTTCCACCCCAGGAAATACAAATTCGAGCCACTGTCATAGCATTCGTTTCCTCCATCCCAGTCATGTAGAAAATTCTGTGTCATATTTATCCGCTTGTGCCGCATAAAGAGGAAATGTTCTTTCCCTCGAGGAAAACATGTTTTCTTTCAGCTCTCTCTTGGCAGGCACACAGGATCTGTGAAGGACACTTATCTTCCACTTTCACCATCTTGTTCAACTCTATTTTTCAGAATTTATTTTATTCTCATTAACCCAGTGTTTTCCCGCAGAACAGAAAACCATGCTTCTATGAAAAACAAACACAGGCATTATTAATCACTTATAATTCTTTTCATTACGCATCCACCCAATGCTGCTTCTATCCATGCGCAACCCGTGTTAATATTATTTTCTAGCAAACGTTAATAATGTGCACAAAAGCAGCATTGGTCCTTTTATTTTTCGTTTTGTCAAGAAGCATTTGCGGCCTATCCAGTGCTTTAGTATGCGCTTGCGCAGTAGCATTTTCCCTCATGTTAGGCTCTTTTCCACAGTAGTTTTTCACCGCACACTGTTAGTAAATGTTACTGAGAGTTTAATTCGAGCAGGTTTTATTTCGCGAAAACCCTGCTCCATCAACCCCATACCTGCATTTTATATATGTCTACCGCAGGGTTAACTGGGAACAAATGTGATTTTTTTTGCCATTCTAATAATAACCCCTGCTCGGTGGTTTGTGGCTTGGGAGCTTTTAGTCATCTGAAAGGAACCCAGACCCAGAGTCTGCCAATCTCACACCTAAATAATCAATCTCGGGAACCCTTTCCAGTTTCTCGTTATTCAATAAGACCACACCATAGAACCTCTTCCTTTTTGTATATACCATCAGCTTGGTCTTGGCAACATTTACTTCCAAGTTGAAGTCTTTACAAAATAAACTAAAGCTGTTCACTAAACTTTGAAGCCCCATTCTAGTTTTAGTTAAAAGAAGGGTTTCATCAGCATAAAATAAACCTGGGATTTTCTTTCCCACTAATGAAGGGGAATCATTAACACAATTGTTAAATACCATATACAGTTGTTAATGTAGAGCAAAAAAAGTGTGGGCGCCAAAACGCAGGGGAATATTCTTGCACCACTGCTTCATGCTCTTTTCTGGGACTGGGTCCTCCTCCACATCCAGGTTGCACATTCCCTCTCTCGTGGCTGTCCTTTCCTTCTTTGTCCCTCTCTCACTCCTCCCTGTAGCAAGATATTGGCCCTGATTTAGAGTTCGGTGGATATGATAATCAATCACAAGCCTGACAGAAATCCTCTCCACCGTTTTACAAGTGCCATAGTGCACTTGTAATATGGCGCACGGGATGTCCGTCACGTTTGTGATGGAGTATTCTGTCTGACGAAATAAATCTAAATCAGGCCCATAGTCTTTTGTTACTTTCTAGGTTTGGGATCCCTCCACCCCTTTCTCCATCCCTTCCCTTCTTAGTCCATCCTTCATTTTCCATATTTTCTCCTTGATGTTTCCTTTCTTCTTTCTAGAGAAGTCAGCTGTGGGAGCCCAGCATGTGTGATCCAATCCATTCTGGTGATTGTGTATCCCTGCTTCCCTCACATGTCACATCTCTCCTCCCTTACTTTCTTCCCCTTGGGAAGAAATCTGGTTTGGGGATATCTCAACAAAAAGTCTGCATTATTTTGATCTGTTCCATTCCGGGGCGAGTTTTAAATCTTAAAGGTTGCAGGCTCAAAAACCACCTCATTGCTCTTCCATTATTTGTCTTGTTCCTGGCCATTCATTCTAACGGACATAGTCTGTAGACACTTGGAACTCTTTACCTTCTAGATAATATTGTAGGGATTCAGTTGCCCATTTTGCCACCAGGCCTTCTTTCTCCACTATTGAATAATGCAGTTTTCTAGGGAAAAGCTTCCTGTTGATATATATTATTAATTTCTCATTCCCCTCTGTATCTTACTGCAAGAGTACTGCTCCCAATCGAACTCAGAAGTATCTGTTTAAGACGCAAAGGGTTTCTCAAAATTAGGTGACTGTAATATTGGCTTTGGCGCAATTATTGTCTTTAAAGTCTGAACAGCTTCTCGTATATCAGGAAAATTTTTCTTCCGGAGTTGATTGGTGTTGATGTTCTTTATTAGAAGAATAGTTAAGGCAGAAGCTCAATGGGAAAAAAAGGGAATGCATTTTTGGAAATATCCTATTAGTCATAAAAAGGCTCTCAAGCCCTTCCTTGTTTTAGGAAAGGGTATATTCTGGATCGTAGCAACGTTTTACTCTTGGACTTCAATACATACGTTTCCAAGCAGATATTCTAGATGCTTCACTTGTCTACGAGCCACTTCACTTTTTTTGGATTTACTTTCAGCCCTGCAGTGCTCCTAATACCACTACTAAATGGGTTAAGTGGTAATCCCAGTTAAAGCTAAAAATGATTATATCATTGGTATATGCAGCTGCATAGCTTTGATGTGGTTGTAACAGATTGTTCATCATGCTTTGGAAGGTTGCTTGTGCCCCATGTAGTCCAACGTGAGAAAACAGTGAACTGGTACAACCCACTTGGTGTAGCGAAAGCTGTCTTCTCTTTGTCCTTCTGGTTCAGAGGCCCCTGCCAATAACCCGTACACAGGTTGAGTGCTGATATACTGAGGTTCCCCCAGCTTCTCAATCATCTCATCGATTCTGGGTAGGGGATAAGTGTCAAACTTAGATATTTTGTTAACTTGATGAAAATAAATCCAAAAGTGAATCATACCATCTGGTTTTGGCAATAAGACAACTGGGGAATTCCATTTGCTTTTTGAAACTTCAATGAACTGTAGATTTGGATGGTTTCCACCTCATTGTCTACAGCTGCTCGTTTAGCTATGAGAATTCAACAAAGTCTCAGCCTCACTATCTTGCCGGGCTCAGTTGATATACTATGTTGTATCATAGTGGCCCATCCAGGGGTAAGAGAAAAATGGTGGGATATTCTTTCAAGACTCCTAGAAGTTCCTTTCTTTTATTTTCCACTAACTGTTGGCCAATACACCTTCTACCAGGGTCTGATTGACAGTAGATAAATTAAATAGATGAGATGAGAGTCGGTCCTTCCCACTTTTTTAATATATTAGTATGACAAACCTGAGATTTCTTACAGGCGCTATTCATTTCAACTGTATAGGTTACCGGTGTACCTAGATCGATTATTTTATATTGTTCCTGCCATTGACTCAACATTTTATTTTCTTAAGAGGGTAGGAGTGGGCACCTGGACACCTAGCTGGCCACTTGCTATGGCCTCCAGTTCCTGCTTTTTCCAGACTGATTCAGTGACACTGCTGCTGCCCTGGTTTTCTCGCTGGTGTTTTCCCAACCGGGTTTTCCCACTCACCGCTCTTCCAGCCAACAGAAGCCCCACCCACCCCAGGACCTACTTAATGCATGCCGCTGTGCGACCACACCACTGGCATGCCAAAGGTGCACCAAAAACAATCCCATCTGCACCCGTCTGCACCTGTCCGCACTTGTCCGCACTTAGACCATGCCCAGTGCCAGGACTCCTGGCCCTCCCACCCCTAAAGATACACCATCTCCAAGATCTACACCTTCGACCCCAGACGCCGCAACAAACACTGCCACTGCGCTGACCCATTCTCCATGGTAGGGCCTTTCACCTGCACCCACTGCCACTTTACCAGCCACTGCACACACACCAGCCCACTGACCAGCCCCACCCCAAACACACCACAGACACCACCTTGTACACTTCTCAACACATGTTCACTATGCAAGCATTCCACTGAATTATGGGACCGCATCATCACCCTCACACCCGACATAGCCTTCCTCACTGAGACCTGGCTCAACCCCACATCCGCCCCAGACATTGCCACAGCGATCCCAGAGAGATATAAAATCACTCACCAGGACCGCACCAACAAGCCGGGAGGACGAACAGCCATCATCCACAAAGAGACCATACAGTGTACCACCACCACCAACAACACCACCACCCCCATGGAACATCTCAACGCCAAGCTCCACACGGACGACAAGACAACCATCAGCGGCACCCTCGCATGCCGACCCCCAGGCCTGCGCTCCAGCTTCTGCAACACCATCGCAGACGTAAATGCGTCCCTAGCCTTAGACTCCAAGGACTACATCTTCCTCAGCGACCTACATTTCCACATTGATGACCCCATGACAAAAACATTGCACACCTCCTCGACAGTATGAGCACCCTCAGATTGACTTAGATCAACCCTACACACACACCGCAGAACACATGCAGGACACAATTTTCACCTCCAGCAACTGTGTCAAAGACAGCAATGTCACAGAACTCACATGGACCGATCACTCCATCATCCACTTCAGCATCTCCAGCCCCCGCACCACCACCCCCAAGATGACCAACGCTCCCCACCAGAGGTGGAACAAAATCTCAGAGACCAGCTGGGCGAACATCCTCAACACCTCCAACCCTGCTATCACCACCAACCTCGAACAGGGAGTGAAAAACTTCAACTCCTGGATCACCAATTGTGCAGACAGCATTGTCCCCATCAAGAGCAATATCCAGAGAAAATCCTCTAAAACGACCAGCTGGTACATCCAAGAACTCAGAACAATTAAACGAGACAGCAAAACAGTTGGAGAAGAAATGGCGCACCAGCAAGGAAACCTCCGACAGGGTAGCCTTCAAGACCTCCCTGAACCCCTACCACCACCTGCTGAGGGCACCAAAGAAGACAGTCATTGCCGCACGCATTGAAACTAGCGCCAACAACACCAAGGAACTTTTCAACATCATTAAGGAATTCTCCAACCCGGCTGACAGCGGAAACAACATCACACCCTCACAGATGCTGTGCGACAACCGAGCCCACTTCTTCCACGACAAGACCGCAACCATATACAGAAACTTCAAACCCCAACCCACAACTACGGACTTCCTCGACAGATACGCCACCATCGTAACCAACACAAACCACACACTGACCACTTGGAACATCCTCTCCACTCAGGAGACCACCTCCACCATGAAATCCATCCACTCGGGATCCCCCACAGACCCATGCCCGCACCAAATCTTAAACCTCGATAACCAAATTCGGCCAGGAACTCACCACCCTACTCAACACCTCTATCACCACCGCAATATTCCCCAATGCCTGGAAACATGCAGAAGTCAGACCGCTACTCAAAAAACCCTCTGCCGACCCCAGCAAACTCAAAAACTACCGGCCAATCTCACTTCTCCCATTCCCAGAGAAAGTACTGGAAAAGATGATCAACAATCAACTCATGACACACCTTGGGCAGAACCAGCTACTCGACGCCTCCCCATCCGGCTTCTGCAGCAATCACAGCACTGAAATCGCCCTGATTGTAGCCACCTGTTGTGTAGTTCCAACTAAACTGTAGGATCAGTGCATTGTTTGGACAACATAAACTAAGGGCTTGGTGTCTAGACTGGTTCCGGACACCCCCGCAGGATATGTTGGCCTATAGACCAGCTAGCTCACAGTGCCACCATAAGCCCCCCTAACCTTACCAGGGAGCGAATGGACTCTGGCAACCACTGAACATAACAACCCTGATCACCCAGGGACCGTGGAAACAGTACCGAATCTTTCGCTCAGTCACTCGTGCTTGCTTTCTCTCAGGGAAGAATACAGAATACACAGTGGTACGTTTTCAATATATTTATTGAACCAACGTTATTCTTGTATAAAATACATGTGCTGTATTGATTAGGAGAAAGAGACAATTAAAGGTGGTTACAAGCATCGAAAGAGTGAACAGTAGATACATTTCTCCCTTGGTGCTGAAGCAATGAATATATGCTGGCATATATGCCAAATACGGTAATCTAACGTACTCCTACGATGCGGACCCTACTCTGAGTGTACCTATAGTGTGTATGGGTGTGTAGAGCCAAGAATTCCCCCCCCAAGGGACGATCCAACCCCATTTCCTGATAGCAGAGAGTGAAGGACCCCGTATTGGTCTTGTGTTGGACACTCCTCACGGAATGTCAGACCGGTGCGTGGTGGATTCTCAGCATACATGGACCCTGAGTGTCAGCGGAAGTGCCTTCTCTACCAATCTATCGGGATGCCTATTATTTATAATAAAAAGCAGCCATCGCGATGTGTGCGTTAGGTTAGTGATGTTATGGATATGTAGATAGCGCTGTCACCTCGTGGATGAAGTTAGGATGACTTTTGTACCTAGTGTGTAGAGAAGCCTGGTACATGATGTCCAAGGCATTGTGATAATGTTGTGCAAAGCTAGATGTGTAAACAAAGTAGTTTCAGGGAAACTAATCCAACATTGTCATGCATGCAAATATGTGCAAAAGTTCACCGCTGAAATGTCATTTTCTAGGGCAATGTAAGAAAAAGGCTGCTTTGCTACATAGGCCTAACTCGGGAATATAACACACTGACAACATCTGAACCCTACTCGACTGAGGAGAAACAGCAGCTTTGATCCTCCGCCACCTCTCGGCAGCCTTCGACACCATATCCCACCACACACTGATCGAAAGTCTCCACCACATCGGCATACAAGGGGACGCGCTCAGATGGATCACCTGGTTCCTCACCGGAAGAAACCAGAGGATCCACCTCCCACTATTCACCTCTGAACCCAAGCAGATCACCTGCAGTGTCCCCCACGCTCATCCTTCAGCCCCACGTTCTTCAACGCATATATGACCCAACATCGTCAGATCCCACGGTCTCAACATAATTTCCTACGCAGATGACACCCAACTCATCCTCTCACTCACTGACGACCCCACCACCACCAGAACACACTTCCACAGATGCATGACAAACTACCCCGACTGGATGAAGAACAACTACCTGCAGCTGAACACAGACAAGACAGAAGTACTGAACTTTGGAAACAGCAGCAACACATGGAATGACTCCTGGAGGCCATTGGACCTATGACCCACACACACTCCCTCCAACCACACCAGAAACCTCGGAATCATCATTGACAGAAAGATCACCATGAAATCACAGATCAATGACCTCTCCTCTGCCTGCTTCCTCACTCTGCCCATGCTACGTAAAATCCTCAAGTGGCTACCCCTACACACGAGACACACCGTGACACAAGCCCTCATCACCAGCCGACTGGACTGCTGCAATGCCCTCTACGTAGGAATCGCCGCACACCTTCTACAGAGACTTCAGACCATACAGAACGACGCAGCCAGACTCATCATCGGCCTTCCCTGATGAACCCACATAACACCCCACCTCAGGAAACTCCACTGGCTCCCCGCACAGAAGAGATAACAATTCAAGCTGCTGACCCACGCACACAGGGCTCTACACAACCAAGGACCCGCCTACATTAACCACCGCCTGAACTTCCACCAACCATTGAGAAGACTATGGTCTGATTCACTTGCCCATACTCCCTGCATCTACTGAAGCTGAAGTGGAGGAAGCTCCTCCTCCCACATCGCAGCAAAGACCTGGAACAGCCTCCCCATGCACCTCCGAACCATCACCTCACTTCTAGAATACTGAATGGTCCTCAAGACCTGGCTGTTCGAATAAGCCTCAGGGGCCTGAAAGCACCTGGATACCCTATTGGGTGATTAGCCGTGCTTTTTACTCCTGATTAATTGATTGATTGATAGGAGCAAAATTACTAAGTCCCTAGGACAAAAGATTCTGAGCTTTGCTTGCCTGTCATAAAGAGACATTTGAGCCTGCTGTCCCTTCTCCTTATTTTGGGAGACAATCTCTCTTAATTTCTCCAATCTGGTCTGCAATTGGGGAACATATTCCAAAAGAGGCTTGGTAGTGTCAACTTCACTCTCCCAGGCTTCTTGAGCCATGTCAAGCAAGGTTCTCTGCTTTCTCTCAAAGAGTAATTCGAAGAGCAACTGAACCGCCATTCTTTGTTCTTAACACCACACCTTATGGCAAATAATACCAAAGGCAACATCTGTTCTCATGCTTTAGGCTCTAATCCACATAATTTTGTTTGGGTACTCTTTAAGGTGGAGCTGTACCTTTCCACCAAACCCATCAGTCTGGGGGTAAATGGAAGTACAAATTGACTTTAACCCCAACTGCAAGCAGACTTGAGCCATCAAATGGGACACAAACAAAGTACCCTGGCCAGTTATGACTTCCCAAAGAAAACCTACTCATGAAAAGATGTCAATCATGGTGTTAGAGATCTGAGTTGTGGTAGCTTGCTTTAGGGGAAATGGCTCAGAATATCAGGTAGCATAATCAACCATGACAAGGACAAACCGGTGACCCCATATCCACTCTTTTAAATGGTTTATCAATTATGGGTAGAAGATATGGAGCTCTGCGGGGTTGGTATCAAATATATTTTGGCATATTTCACACTCTTTACAATACTGTTTAACTTGGGCAAATACCCATGGCCAATAATTTGTTTTGTATCGTTTTCTCAGTTGTTTCTTTCCCATAATGACTTGCGAGTAAATGACTAGGGGATAGGAAAGGAAATTACTCCCTAAAGGGTTGAGGTACCAATAGCTGGCTGTGTTGATCCTACCTCTCCCTTATCTTCTTCTTTCTTGGCACGTCTACAGGATTCTTGTGACAGGGGGTCCTCCCTTTCAGCTGCCCAGAAGTCCTGTTCTCTTTCCCAGAACTCTTTTTTCCATTCAAATTGAAATAGGGTGGGGGTATTGATACTTATCCCTCCTCTTTTTCTCTCTTCTTTTGCTTTCTTTTACTGGTGTAACTTCCCAGTCCTCAGAGGAAAAAGGACCTATTGTTACCCAAAGTTCTTCATTCTCTAGAATTTCCTGTAGAAGGGAATGAAACTGGGGATAGTCATTCCTAAAATGAGAGACTCTTGCAGCTCCCAGCGTACATGAGCATAGTTTTATCTTTTTAGGTCTCGCCTGAGCCAGCGCGCATGCGCTGCTCTGTGAGGTTTTTAGTAAGGGCTTTAAACTCTGAACACACGCTCGTGCGTGTGCTTTTTTTTTCATCTCCCGCTATTGGCCTTTGCATGCGTCTTTCTTAGAAAGACAGCACGCAATTGGCCAAAGGCGGGTGCATGTCCCACCTTCTCTCTCCCCTGGCCTAGGCAGCTCGGGAGCGAGCATCAATGCCATCTGTTTCCAATTATCGCGTTCGCGTTAATTGGAAACAGATGGCGCTCGCGTTTTTTAGGTCGACACTCAACTCGCGCCTGCGCCCCTTTACATCTCTCGTGTGCACGTTGGTGGCTTTCCCGAGCGCGCGCGCACCACTCAAGTCGCCCCTGCGCCCCTTTACATCTCTCGTGTGCACGTTGGTGGCTTTCCTCGAGTCGGCTGCAGAAGTAGTTCTCTTGTCTCCGGGAGATACCATTCCCCAAGCCCCTGCATGCCCTATACCATTCCCGAAGCCCCGGCATGCCCTATTGCGACTCTTTGCTCTTCCCGTCGCTCCAGTAGACGACCCCCACCCCCCGCACACGCTGAGCCCGCCCGGCCAGAGTGTGCGCTGCGCCTGATGCACACTAATGGAATGATTTACCCGGCCCGCTCACAGCGGAGGCGCTGTGCATGGCGGCCCTGAGTTTGTGATCAGTAAATATTTAGTGTGCTGACATCCCTGGCCCCTCGGCCGATCAATAGTGCCCCAGCGGGCGGCCCCTTTGTCCGGGGAGCCTTTGGGCTGCTTTAAGGACACTATAGGGCCACTTCTAGCGCACGATCCGTCTTCCAGTGTCACCGGCAGGGCCAGGCAGGGCACACTTGTGTTTACACAGCCTCGGCCTGCTGACATCCGAACACCTCAGTAATGAGCGCACACAAGAGAGCACAGACCCCATCTCATTTCCACACGCTCTGACACCGCTCTCTTCCTACAGTCTCCGTCACTTGTAGCTCCACTCCTTCCTCTCTCCCTCTTCTGCCCCCATACACCAGTCTCTCTAGGCCCCCTCTTCATCTCTCTCTCCTCTCCTCCCCTCACCCCACCTCACTCTCTCTACTGCCCTTTCCACCTCAATCTCCCTCACACACTCTTTCTCGTCTCGTCTTTTCCCTTCTCATGTATCTCCCTCTTTCGTTCTCTTTCCCTGTCACCCCTTCTCTCCTCTCACTTTCCCTGCCTATGCTTCTCTCACACAGTTGATCTATCTATCTATGACGTATCTGACATAGCCCTCTCTCTGCTTGCCTCTGGGTCTCCCATAACGTTCTCCGTCTCAATGTGTTCGACAAATCTTGTACTCCTTTCTCAATATTCTACTACTCAATATCTTCTCCGAGTCAATAACCTCAATAACCCCTCCCAATGGCACTCTCAGGGCCCCTCTTAATATCCACTCTCACAACGTGAACGCCGGTCTGTGTTTCCCAATTGCTGTCTCCCCTCTTTAGTTCTCCCCAGCGCCTCCTCTGAATATCTCTTTCTCGGCGCCCTAAGCCGGGTCGCACTCTGCTGGCCATATTTCGAACTTGCTGCCCAGCACATTTTGCTGATGTTCTTCTAAGGCTTTCTAAAACAAGCATTGGCATAGCCAATAGGTCTCGCCTTTGGGACCTTATAAGTATTTAGTTATGCAGCAGGTCCCAAAGGCGAGACCTATTGGCTATGCCAATGCTTGTTTATCTTGGATGTCCACCTTAACCAAAGGGTACTCCCTCTGTTCCCCATGTACACACCATAACTTAGTGGTACCTTCTACAGGATTGGAGCTAACCCTTTATGTGGGAAGCCGTTACAGACTTCCTTCAGCCTGTTTCAAGTAGGCCCTGCACGGGTTGCCCATCTACTTTCAATAGCACTCTACTCCACTCCACATAGTGCCACTCCATGCCATGCAATGCAACTCTGCTCTGCTCCACTCCTCACAATGCTACTCAACTCCACTCCATACACACAATGCCAATCCACTCCCCTCTTCACCACACAATGCCACTCTACTCCACTACTCACAGTGCCACTCCACACCATACTACACAATGCCATGCCACTTCACACCAAACAACACACCACACAATGCCACTCCATGCCGCACAATGCCATTCCACTCTACTCAACACTACGCAATCCTACTCTATTCCATGCCATCCAATGCCACTCCATGCCATGACCCAATACTGCGACAGACCAACACATAGTAAAGGAGAAATCCTGGATCTCATCATCTCCAAAGGAAACACCATATCTCTGGATAACATCTCCCCTTGCGACTGGTCTGACCATCACATCATCCTCTTTTACATTAACCAGGAGGTGTCCGTGAGGAAGCCTCAATTGAAGAAACTAAAGGTATGGAAAAGGGACCTTAGACATATCAATACAGCTGAACTAGCAACCCAATGTAAACTGGCCCTTTCCGCCCAAGTTGTCAAGCCAGAGGTTCACTTACTCACGGACTTTTACAACTCTACTATCTCAAGTATCATGGACTCCGTTGCACCGATCCAACAAAAAAATGCATCAACAAAAATCTCGAAACCATGGTTTAACGACAACTTAAATTCCGAACGACGCAACCTAAGAGCAACTGAACGATCTTGGAAATCCAACCCTTCCTCGGATCAGCAAAAAATCCTCAGAACTGTAAGGAGCTCCTATAACAAACAAATCAAGAGCGCCAAGGCCGACTACCTCAGATCTCAACTTAACCAAGCCTCTAATCGTCCCAGGAAACTTTTTGAAATTGTTAAACAACAATCGTGTGACGCACCCACTCAGTCTGACCCAGGACACAGCCCACCCTCTTGCGACGCTTTGGCTACGTTTTTCTCTGAGAAATCGAGACTCATCAATATCAAACTGGAATCTAAAAAGGCCTCTTTACCATCCTATTGCCTTGCGCACTCCCCATCCCCCGCTGAACTGCCCGATCCAGTTAGTCTGAGCACCAAAAACAATGCCTCTTGGGCCACTTTCACCCCTTTTAGCGAAAGAGACATCAACAAAATTCTTCAGAATATCAACTGATCCAATCACTTTAATGACCCGCTACCACCCTCCGTCTTCAAAGAAATCAAGGAAGTCCTCACCCACCTCTGGACAAAGATTGTCAATGCCTCTCTGTCTCAAGGTACGATCCCTGACTGCCTAAAAGCAGCTCAGGTTTCCCCTATCTTAAAAAAGCCTAATGCTGATAGTGCAGACCTTAACGGCTTCCGCCCTATCTCCAACATCACTACTCTGGCCAAACTCCTTGAAAAATGTGTCTAATCTCAACTTTGTGCTCACATTGAAAATTTCCAACTCCTAGACCATCACCAATCTGGCTTTCGGAGCGGACACAGCACTGAATCGGCTCTCATTCATGTTTTTGATGACATCCTAAAAATGCTTGACCACAACGAATCCTGCCTCCTGATCCTCCTTGACCTTTCCTCTGCATTTGACACTGTAAATCACGACAACCTACTATCAGTTCTGGAACACAGGATGGGCCTCTCTGGTCTGGTGCTGCAATGGTTCTCGTCCTTCCTCCACCACAGATCCCAAAGAATAAAGGTGAACCACTCCTATCCCAGCCCACGCCTGTATCCATGGGTGTCCCACAAGGGTCCGCCTTATCCCCCATACTATTCAACCTATTCTTGGAACCACTTGCAAATGCACTAAACTCAATGAACATTCTCTTCCACATGTACGCAGATGACACGCAACTTTACCTGAAAATCTCCTCCCCTGACAATCTCACATCACTCAACACTACCCTCATGAACACTCAAAACTGGCTAACGGAGAATCACCTCCTATTCAACACTTCCAAAACCAAATTCTTGCTCATTTCTCCTCCGAATCATACCCCTAAGGTAGACCTCTGGATGAACCATCTCACTGCTTTCAACTGCCCCCCTGTCATCATTGATTCAGCCAAATCGCTCGGAATCACCCTGGACAAACACCTAAATTTGAAGAACCACATTAGTAAGGTTTGCAAGGGAGCGAATCACCAGATGAGACTACTCAGGAATCTCAAACCTTTCCTCCCACAAGCTGACTTCAAGCACGTTGTTCAAGCACTGGTTTTGCCGAGGCTAGAGTATGGCAGTGCTACACTATTTGGCCTCCCGAAATATACCTTGGCCCCACTTAAAGCTGTATTGAATGCGACGGCCAGACTGACTACGGGCACTAAAAGATCTGCACACATTTCCCCAGTCCTAAAATCTCTAAATTAGCTGCCTTTTGAAGCAAGAATACAGCTAAAGATCACCTGTCTGACTCACAAAGCTCTCCATCTCAAAACCCCCAAGTACCTATGCCAAAAGCTAGAACTATCCGGAGGTGGTAGACCCTCAAGAAGCACTAACACCTTCCTTCTGAAACCACAAATATTTCGAAAAAAGAGAACTTTTCAAAGAGCTTTCTCCGGCTCTGCTCCACGGATCTGGAACTCTCTCCCTTCTGAAATTCGCCGACTCACCTCCACGGTTGCCTTCAAAATGGAAGTAAAACGATTCCTTATGTGCAAGTTCTTACCCTAATTGGGCTCCGATCAATTGTTTGAAGATACTGGACCTACACCCTCATCCACTGTACTGATGTATTATATCCACTTACCTAATCTTTTCTTCCCCTCCTAGTCCCGATATATATATATATTTTTCAACTACTGTGATGATGTGTTGCACCCTTTGTAACTGTTCCTTTGGAATGTATTTGACGCCTGCATAACCTTGACCATCCGTAATTGTAAAGCGCTCTGATATCCCTCTGGATCATGTTCGCGCTATATAAAACTTTATAAATAAATGCCACACAATTCAACTCCACTCTACTCCACGCTGCCAATCCACTCCATGCCTCACCATGCCACTCCACTCCATGCCGCACAATGCCACTCCACACCTCACAATGTCACTGTACTCTACTCCACACAATGCCACTCCACTCCACACCACAACACATAATGCCACTCCATTCCAAGCTATGCCTCACAGTGCCACTCCACTTCACTCCACTCCACACAATTCCACTCTGCTTCCACTCCTCACTACATAATTTCACTCCACCCAACCACACCACACAATATCACTCCACTCCATAGAAAGCCACTCCACACCACACAATGTCACTCCATTCCAGTGCACACAATGCCACTCTACTCTACTCAACTTCACACAATGCTATGCCATTCCACTCCATGCCACACAATTCCCTTCCACTCCACACAACATAACTCCATGCCACACAGTGGCACTCTGCTTCACTTCACTTTACTCCACTCCACACCACACAATGCCACTCCACTCCACACCACACAATGCCACTCCACTCCACACACACAATGCCACTCCATGCCACACAATACCACTCCACTCAATTAAATGCCACACAATGCCACTCTACTCCATGCCACACAATGCCATGCCACTCAAAGACACACAGTGGCACTCCACTGAACGCCACACAATCCTACTCTACTCCATGTCACCCAATGCCACTCCATGCCACAAAATTCTACTCCACTCCACACTGCCACTTGACTCCATGGCTCACCGTGCCACTGCATGCCAAACCACACAATGCCACTCCCCTCCACTCAATGCCACTCCACTCCATGCCACACAATGTCACTCTACTCCACTCCACACAATGCCACTCCACACCACACCACACAATGACACTCCAAGCTATGCCTCACAGTGCCACTCCACTTCACTCGGTGCCACACAATTCTACTCCACTGCCACTCCTCACCACACAATTCCATTTCACTCAACCACACCACACAATGTCGCTCCACTCCATACAATGCCACTCCATGCCACTCAATGTAACTCCTCCCCACACAATACCACTCCACGCCACACAATGCCACTCCACTCCACACAACACAATGCCACTCCACTCCATGCCACACAATGGCACTGTGCTTCACTTCACACTACACAATGCCACTCCACTACATACCACACAATGCCACTCCACTCAACTGAATGCTACATAATGGCACTCTACTCCATGCCACACAATGCCACTCCATGCCACACAATACCACGCCACTCCAAGCCCCACAATGCTACTCCACTTCACACAATGACACGCCACTCTACTCCACTCAACACAATGCTACTCCACCTCAGTCCATACCACACAGTGCCACGTCACTCACTCCACTTAATGCTGCTACATTCCACTCAATGACACTCCACTCAATGCCATTTCACTCCACTTTATGCCACACAATGCCATTCCATGACTGTCAAAGAAAGTCCACTCCGCACAGTATAACTCCATTCCACACCACACAATGTCACTTCACGCCACACAATACCACTCCACTCAAATGAATGCTACACAATGCCACTCTACTCCATACCACACAATGCCACTCCATGCCACTCAATGCCATGCCACTCAAAAGCCACACAATGCCACTCCACTCTATTCAACACCACACAATCCTACTCTACTCCATGCCACCCAATGCCACTCTGTGCCACACAATTCCACTCCACTCCAAGCTGCCACTCGACTCCATGCCCCACCATGCCACTGCATGCCAAGTCATACATTGCCACTCCCCTCCACTCAATGCCACTCCACTACACACAATGCCACTCCATGCCACACAATGCCACTCTACTCTACCCCACACAATGCCACACCACACCACACCACATAATGTCAATCCAAGCTATGCCTCACAGTGACACTCCACTTCACTAGACATCACACAATTCCACTCCTTTGCCACTCCCCACCACACAATTCCACTCCCCTCAACAACACACAATATCACTCCACTCTCTACAATGCCACTCCACACCACTCAATGCCACTCCATTTACACAATGCCAGTCCTCTCCACTCCACACAACACAGTGCCACTCCACTCCATGTCACACAATGGCACTCTGCTCCATTTCACACTACACAATACCACTCTATTACATACCACACAATGCCACTCCACTCCACGCAATACCACTCCACTCAACTGAATGCTACACAATGCCAATCTACCCATGCCACACAATGCCACTACATGCCACATAATGGCATGCCACTCCAAGCCACACAATGCTACTCCACTCCACACAATGACACTCTACTCTACTTCACTCAACACAATGCTACTCCACCTCAATCGATGCCACACAATGCCCCTCCTCTCAATGTCACTCACTCCACTTAATGTTGCTATATTCCACTCAATGCCACTTCACTCAACTCTACTCAGTGCCATTCCACTCCACTTTATGCCACACAATGCCATTCCATGGCACTCAAAGACACTCCACACCACATAGTATAACTCCACTCCATATCACACAATGCCACTCCACTCCACACAACACAAGCACACTCCACGCCACACACTCCCACTTCACTCCACTCCCACTTCACTCCACTCTACTCCCCTCCACTCTTTACATAGCCACTCTACTCCACACACTGCCACTTCACTCCACTCCAATCAATGTCACTGCACACCACACAATGCTACTCCACTCCACTCCATGCCATTTCACTCTACTCTACTCCACTCAATTGTAATTGTAGTTATATAGGGTACTACCCCTGATGAGGAGTTGAAGCACATTGCTGCATGCCACACTACTCCACTCCACTCAATGCCACTCAACTCAACACCGCTACACTTCATGCTACACACCACTCCATGCCACAAAGGGCCACTCCACTTCACTCAATGCCACTCCACTCCATTCCACTCCACACAATTCCACTTAATTCCACTCCACTTCACTTCACGCCATACAATGTCACTCTACCCCACTCCACACAATGCCATTTGACTCCACACCATGCCACTCCACTCAACTTCACTCCATTCCACTTCACTTCACTCCACTGTACTCCAACAAAGCCAATAGATCTCTCCTAATACAGCTAATACCAGCACTCCTAATACAGCTAATACCAGCACTAAAAACACACCTGCAACAAACCCACACAATACTGATCACTCTCCTACAAAACAAAGTCTCACTGTTGCCAAAGCACATTCTTTTAACTGTCTACTAATAAATGCTCGATCGCTCTCTAAAAACAAACATCATATCTACGACCTTCTCACTGACGCAAAACCAGACATACTATTCATAACTGAATCATGATTGGTAGATGATATGGCTCCAGTCCTGCATGAAGCTGTTCCTCTAGGCTATCAAACGATCACCCAAAATCGTATAGGCAATAAAGGAGGTGGCTTAGCTGTTGGGTTCATGCAAACATTGCATATCACTAAAGTTGACGACATCTCCATAAAGAATTGTGAGGCTCTTCTCACCAGATGCAATCCTACACCATCTTCCTCCTGTAAATTCCTGCTCCTTTACAGACCTCCACCTAGCAAGGCGACATTCCCAGACACACTTCTAGACACAGTTTCAAACCTGATAACAATACACTCCAACCTATGTGTTCTGAGTGACCTCAACATTGGGTTTGACAAACTCAATATGCCCCATCCGAAAACATTAATCGCTGGCATAGACGCACTGAACCTGCATCAGATTGTCCACAAACCCACACACATCCTAGATGTCATTTTTGCTAATACAGAACTAATTACCTTTCAAACTATAACTCCAGTCACAATGTCAGACCACCATTTGCTTGCTTTCCAACATGTTATGTTATGTTATTATGTATTTATAACGCGCACGGATACTCAGGAGTGTCCCAGCGCGGAAGCCAGTATGAAGGAAACAGAAGGGCGTGGAACGCGGCTGGGTGTTAGTTAAAAAGCAAGGTTTTTAACTGCTTTTTAAACAACCTAAAGTCTTGGGTGTTTCGCAGTTCGTAGGGAAGGGCATTCCAGGCTTTGGCTGCCTTGAAAGAGAGGGAGCTGCCCCCAGTTCTAGCAAGGCGGAAGCGTGGTAGAACGGCAAGGCATTGCCCTGTGGAGCGTAGATGTCTATGAGGCGCATAGAAATCAAATCGTCTCCTGAGGTAGGGGGCCCAGATTTATATAAGGCACCATGGGCAAGAGTGAGTGCCTTGAACAGGACACGCTGCCTCACCGGGAGCCAATGCAGATCCCGGAGATGTTGCTTTGTGCTGGACCTACCCGGGATGCCCAACAGCGCTCTTGCTGCTGCATTCTGGATGGTCTGTAACTTTTTTAGCTGATAACCAGGAAGGCCGATGTATAAGGCATTGGCGTAGTCTATACGCGACAGGATGAGAGCGCGAATCACCATTTCTTTTGCTAATCTGGGCAACAATGGCAGGAATTTCCTAAGTGATTTCAGTGTGCCAAAGCACACACCGGCCAATTTTTTTATCTGCAGTGAGAATCGGAGATCCTCACTGAACCAGACCCCCAGATTCTTCACTGGGCTCCCCGTTGACTTAGGCATGGGGTAACCCATAGGCCAGAGGTCATCCCTGAAGTGCGGAGGGAAAGACCCATAGAGGAGGACCTCAGACTTGTCCTCATTGCATTTGAGCTGAGCTCCCGCCAGCCATTTAAAAACAGCTGCAAGACAGTTTTTGGCTAAAACAGGGGACAGGTCATTTTCCTTCCACGTGAAGAGGAGCTGGGTATCATCTGCATAGGCTATGATCTTTGCACCCAGTTCCTCCGCCAGATGGATAAGTGGCGTGACATATACATTGAAGAGAAGGGGGCTCAAGGTTGAGCCCTGGGGGACTCCCGTGGTCACCTTTCTTGATGCTGAAGAAAACGGAGGCAGCCATACCTGCTGTGTCCTGTTCTCTAGAAAGGATTCGATCCAATCCCATACCACGCCAGAGATTCCAATATTGGAGAGACGGGCCAAAAGTTGACGATGCGGCACCGTGTCAAAGGCAGCAGAGAGGTCCAATAAAATCAGGGCCGCTCTGCCGCCTGAATCTAGGCATTCCCTAATAGCCTCCGACATCTCAAACAGGGCAGTCTCGATACTGTATGTGGCCCTAAATCCCGACTGGGCTGGGTGGAGGGCACCAGAAGTCTCCACAAACTTGGAGAGTTGTTTGTGTACTGCCTTCTCACACACCTTCGCCACAGCCAGGAGTAGTGAGATAGGTCGGTAACTGGCTAGTGTGGCAGGGTTTAAGGAGGGCTTTTTTAGCAGGGAGAGTAGTTTAGCCTGTTTCCACTCAGGTGGAACCGTGGCTGTTTGAAGCGATAAATTGATGATATTGTTCACTTCAGGGTTAACCACCTCCGCCACTGCTGCTAACTGCCCAGCTAAGCAAGGATCAGCTGGGGAACCTGATTTAAGGGATTTGAAGATGGCCAATGTATCCAACAGAGAGATAGGTGTAAAGGCTGTCAGAGAGGTGCAGGTTGGATCTAGGTCCGGGGCAATCTGTAGGGGGTGATCCACCTGCACTTGGATAATAGGCCCGAAGCTATCCTGGATCATTTGGATCTTGTCTATGAAGAACTCGGACAGCTCCTCACACCAAGAGTTAGAGGCAGGAACGGCAATACGTTCCGCGCAAGGCTTCAGAAAACTCTGGACGATGGCAAAAATTTCTTTTGAGTTGTTTTTTGACTGAGCGATGCGCTCCGCGTAAAAATTGCCTTTGGCCATTTTGATGGCAGCATAGTAATCTTTCTGTGATTTCCTAAGTACTGTTTTTGCCAGTGGGCAGTAGGCTTGTCTCCAACTGCGCTACAGCTTTTTACATGATTGTTTTAGCTATTTGAGCTCATCAGAGAACCATGGTTTGGACGGAGTGTTTCTTACTCTTTTATTGACCAGAGGTGGGGAAAGATGTTCCACGGCCTGTGAGATCCAGTTGTTAAAACCCCCCACGGCATCAGCCAAGTCTTTAGAAGCGAATGGGCGGGTGTCTGACAGGACTCTGCCCAGGGCAGCCGGCTCAATTCGTTGAGGATGGCTATCCTTAGGTGACCTCATGGTCATAAAACAACACTAAGCGACTCACCTAAAACCACCTTAAGTGCATCCACCTATCGACCGTGGAACAAACTCAATTTGGAACACTTAGAAACACAACTAACATCCAGTACAGATCTGGAAATAATAAATTCTGTTAAAAAACCATATGAGTGGCTACAGGAATCTTTTGATATCCTAATACCACTCAAAACCACACAACAGATCAAAAGAAAACAAGCACCTTAGAGAAATACAGACATAAAAAACATAAAACAACAAATTTGAAAGCTGCAACCTGCCTGGCTCAAAACAAACGCCAAATACAATATTCGCCTACAGAAAATTAACAGACTATACAAGTCAGCTATCAAAAAAGCAAAGAAAAGGTACTATTCCGATGGAATTCATACCATACCATACCAAGACATTTATAAAGCGCTCGGCTACCACCAACGGCGGTGTCCCGGCGCTACACAGAGACAAAGGAAGAGGAAGAAAGAGAAGAAAGCAAGCTAAGGGAGATCAAAAAGCCAAGTTTTCAGAGCACTCCTAAAAGTGGTTTCAGATTCTGCTTTGCGCAAGTAGAGAGGCATCGCATTCCAAAGAGCGGCTGTTCTTACTGCAAAGGCGCGCCCTCCCATCCTGGCTTTACGGTAGGAAGGAGAGCAGAGAAGAAACTGGGAGTTCGAACGCAGGGTCCTGTTCTGGTGGTATTTCCGAAGTCTAAGCCTCAGATAACCCGGTCCACTTTCTCTAGTAGCTCTAAAGGCAAGTAACAAGGCCTTAAATTCGATTCTCCTCTTTACTGGAAGCCAGTGAAGCCTGCGCAGGTGGGGGGAAATGTGATGCCGGAGAGGCACGTTTCTAAGAAACCTAGCAGCAGCATTTTGAACTGTCTGGAGCTTTTGAAAAAGATAGGCAGGGAGGCCAAGATACAAGCTATTGGCATAGTCCAGCTGGGACGTAACCAAAGCATGGACTATGGTGGCCCGACAGTTCATCGGTAATAAATAAAGAAATCTACGCAAACTTTTGAGCTTCCAAAAACATGCTCTAGAAACTTGGCCAATCTGGGCCTTCACCGACAATTCCGAGTCAAATCTAAAACCCAAATTTCTGACAGATAAAACTGGGGTGGGAGGGGGATTCAACTGCAATGGCCACCATAAATCAGCCGGTGGAGGTGATGGTTGGTTAAAGAACATCACCTCAGTTTTATCGGTATTCAATTTAAGACAGTTATCTGTCATCCATGAAACAATCTTAATTAGGCATTGCCTAAAGCTGTCAAATGCAGCCATCTTGGAATCTTTAAATGAGAACACCAGCTGCGTATCATCAGCGTATGAAATTATACGCACGCCACACTGCTCAACTAATGCAGCCAGAGGGGCCAAATAGATATTAAATAGGGTCGGACTTAACGCAGAACCCTGAGGTACACCACAGCCCATGGCGCAAGAGGAAGAGACATAAGGACGAAGGAGGACCTGCTGGGATCGCCCCTCCAGGAAGGATTGGAACCAATTTAAGATGGTACCCGAGATACCCAGATGTGTCAGACGGTCTAAAAGAATCGAATGAGAGACCGTATCAAAGGCTGCAGATAAATCCAACAGCACAAGCATAGCACAGCTACCATGGTCTAAGGATTCTCGGATGGTTTCCGCCACTTCCAACAGGGCCGTCTCTGTACTATAACCCTTCCTAAAGCCCGATTGGGAGTCGTGAAGGAGATTATTAGACTCCAGGTGATTAGAGAGTTGTCTCTGAACCTCCTTCTCCAAGATTTTAGCAGGGGCAGGAAGAAGCGAAATAGGCCTGAAATTCTTGAGTATACTCGGGTCTGCAT
Source organism: Calotriton arnoldi (assembly GCA_963921515.1). Classification (NCBI taxonomy): domain Eukaryota; kingdom Metazoa; phylum Chordata; class Amphibia; order Caudata; family Salamandridae; genus Calotriton; species Calotriton arnoldi. The sequence goes on along the minus strand of CAWUFW010007970.1, from coordinate 890,768 downwards.
CTTCCTTTTTAAGAATTGGCAAGACCAGGGCCTCTTTCCACACTGAAGGGAAGCATCCCAACCTTAGAGAGGTGTTCCAAATAGCATTTAACTGAGAGTTAAAAAGAGGAGCCAGTAAGTTAAAAAATCTAGCTGGGCAGGGATCCAAGGGCGAGCCTGATTTAATTCTGACAAGGTCTTTCAGAGATAAAGACGGGCAGAAAGGCTGAAATTCAGTCCAAAGACAGGGAGAAACATAAGCCGAAGGTGTAATTGGCCTATCTCCTGACCCCAAGAATGTGGAATATATAGATTGAATCTTTTCCTTGAAAAAAGTTGACAAATCCCTACATAAAACAGCTGAAGGCACAATCTTACTCAAAGTGGCCTCAGGTTTCATAAAATCTTGAACAATCTTAAATATTTCTTTAGGAGAATTGTCTGAATCTTTAATTTGTTTGGCTAGATGATTCTTAATTGACAAGCGTTTAAGAGCATGGAATTTTTTTGTGCAGCTTTATAGGTGCTCTTCGCATCCGAATTATACGATTTCCGCCAAATACGCTCCAGTTTTTTGCATATGCTTTTTCAGACTGGAGCTCTGACGAGAACCAAGGAGCGGAAGGCTTTTTCCTAGCCGATTTTGACATTTTCATGGGGGCGATGGCGTCCAGAGAAGAAGCAACCCATTCATTAAATGAGGTTGCATCTAAGCTGGGATTGCCTGTGAGCTGGAGAGGGATATCACGCAAGACCGGGCCCATGGTCTCAATAGATACTTTCCTCCAGTTTCTCTTCTTTTCAAACTCTGGTCTCATCCGGTGTGTCCCACCGTGCCTGGACAAACTAAAAGGGACTAACCAGTGGTCTGACCACGTCAAAGGCAGAGGAACCTCTACTCTGATGGTAGGGTCGTTAGAGAAAATAAGGTCCAACATATGACCAGCACAGTGTGTGGCAGACATAACCTGCTGAATCAAGTTTAATCCACCCAGCATCTCAGTCACTTGGAGCGCCAAGGCACAATCCTGTCTGTCCATATGGACATTAAAATCGCCCAAAACCGTAAAATTGGCATATCTTAATGAGAGATCAGCAACAATGTCCCCTAATTTTAAAAGGTTGGCAACTACGGAACTCGGGGGTCGATAAACCAGCATGCCCGCAAAGGTATGTCCTAGAGAGGTTTAAATGGAAAAGGACATAGCCTCAATAGTGCCAATATTCTCAATTTTTTACACCAGATATCCCATTTATCATTACAAATAATCGCAAGACCTCCTCCTCGCCTGCTGTCTGCTCGATTCACCTTGGAGATTTTAAAACCAGTGGGAAGTGCCAGAGCGATATCAGGGTAAGAGGTGTCTGTAAGCCAAGTTTCTGTCAGAAACATGAGGTCCCAGCGATTGAGCTCGAGGGAAAGCCAGATGTCCTCTGAGTGTTTAGGGAGAGATCTGCAGTTAACCAGGCAGGCTCTTATAGAAGGCTTATTGGCGTCAGTCTCAGTAGTCGGAGACTTAACACCGCCTGCCTCTACCTCCTGTGGCCCCTCCAGTGCCCCCATAACAAAGGAGCAGGTGTTGCATTGAAAACCCTGGTCCCGGTTTATCAGGCAAAGGTTAGGGTAAGTAGGATGGGTGCATTGCCCCACATTATAATCCAAGAGCTGTTTTCTAGACCAGTGAATTCTAACCCCAGATCCATTTTGAACAGTATAGCTGGCGCTGGCCGCGTTAAGGTCGCGGACGGGCGCAGACGGGCTTGCCTTAGGCGCACCTTCGGCGCGCCAGTGGCGCGCCCGCTGCGCGCGTCCGCTGCACGCTCGTGCAGCAACCCGATTTATAATCCCCATGAAAATCGACTAGACCGCGTCCGTCCCACAATATGGCGGCGTCGGGGTAAAAAATTCAGTGAACAGGGTTCGAATCCTCCTCCCGCTGTTAAAATGTGCCAGCAATAAGATGCCCCCCTCAAAATCAGTACAGTACAGTAAATAACACCACAAGTAGAAAATGTTTTTTTAAAAATGCAGCGAACTGCTAAAAACACTTAAAAGATGCCCAGACCAGGAGAAATAGCAGCAGGTTAGTACAACAGGACAGAGTATCCACTTCTGATTATGAGTCCGCTGCGCGCTCGTGCAGCAACCCGATTTATAATCCCCATGAAAATCGACTAGACCGCGTCCATCCCACAATATGGCGGCGTCGGGGCCAAATGTGCAAAAAAAGAATTCTATAAAATACTCAATGAATTTCGGAAACCAAATTGCCTAGAAGGAACTTATCCCGTTACTCAAGATTTCACAGACAAACTCGCAAATCAGTACACAATCAAAGCCGACACTTTGGACTCATACTTAAAACAGAGACAAAGCACCAGCACTAACCCTTTTACAAAACAACAACCCAAGAATACTCTAACCCAGCCTCTCCGTTCATTTCAACACATTTCACACAATGAATTTATGGACCTGGTCAAAGCAAGCAGGCCTGCCGGCAGCCCTTCTGACCCGTGTCCACCGCAAACTTTCAAGACAATTCTTCTAACAACCTCTGCTGCCACTCCAGTAAGAAGAATCATCAACGATTCCTTAACTACTGGAATATTTCCAAAAGAACTCAAAAAGTCATACATACGCCCTCTACTGAAGAAAACAAACGTGGACCCGCTGAACCCTGACAACTACAGACCCATTACAAATGGACCTTTCCTGGGCAAACTGATAGAAAGAGCAGCGTTTGCCCAGATGTCACAATTCATTGAAGAAAATGCCATACTTTCAGACTTCCAAACAGGACTCCGTCCGGGAAGAGGAACAGAATCTGCCCTCCTTGCCATCAGGGATGACCTGAAGAAACACAGTTGACCGCAACGGGGTTGCTGCGCTACTCCTCTTGGACCTCTCGGCTCCTTTGACACGGTTGACCATGACACTCTGATACAAAGATTCTACGAAGCCGGCATAGAGGGGACTGCTCTAGACTGGATCGCATCCTACCTTCGAAACAGAACTAATGTCATCCATACCCCACCTTTCTCATCCAAACCTTACTCCACAAAAGCAGGGGTTCCACAAGGCTCTATCATCTCGCCCATGCTTTTCAACATCTACATGAAGTCATTACCGGTACTGATCAATCAATTTCACCTCACTTGCTATAACTATGCAGATGACACACAAATACTCCTTCAACTGGAATGCCCCAAAGACATTGGAAACTCACCAATTTTCAGGTGTCTCAGAGCCGTGGATCAATGGATAACTTGGAGCCATCTCAAATTGAATGCTTCCAAAAAGGAAATACTCACGTGTTGCAGTTGGAAACAGTATGACCCGCTTTCTGCCTGGCCTGATGAACTGGGATCACCGCCTAAAATATCAAAGGAAGTAAAAAACCTCGGAATGACCATGGACTCCAAGCTATCGATGAATGCCCAAGTGGACAAACTAGCAAGATCAAGCTTTGTTACTATAAAAACTCTGCAACGAATCTTCCCCCATTTGGGATTTCCACACATGGTCCAAGCTACCATCTCCCTTGTTCTGTCAAAACTCGATTACGCCAATAGCCTCTACCACGGACCACCGTTAACAACCATGAAAAGACTACAAAGGATTCAGAACTCGGCTGTCAGACATCTCTTGCATATCAAACCGTGAGACCACATCTCCCCTGCCTCGAAAGCCCTGTATTGGTTACCGGTTGCCAGAAGATCCACGTTCAAGCTGCTTTGTATCACCCACAAAGCGATACATGGAATGGGACCGGTCTTCATCAGGAATAAAATCACCAAACACATTCAACAAAGGAACCTCCACTCTAGAGTGGCACCTCGCCTCAAAATCCCAAGATACAAGAAAAAAACCATGGGTGGCACACCCTTCTCTGTTCAAGCTTCCAAACTATGGAACTCTCTACCCCCCAACATAAGATCCACGGACAACCACCTTATCTTTAGAAAACTACTCAAGAATTGGCTCTTCCCCACATAAGGACCATACGCAAACAGAAATATACAGCATATCCCTCTGTATATAAGCATTTATTTGTACTATAGATATGTACCTATATATGTGTATTGCTATGTATAAACATGTAAAATAATTATGTTTTTAAAAAATAAATAAAATTTAAGTACAACAACACTTGAAAACCAGAGTTTATCTAATGCATCTTTAATCAACATATACTTACTTCTTTATGCATCTATGAACCTTCCATGTACTTGGATCTATATATTTATTACTTTTCTCCTAAAAAAAGCATATTCAATGCAATACCCTATTTCTCACCCCATACCTCTATCAATATCTTTAATCTACATATACTTCCTTCCTTTATGCATCTATATACCTTTCATGTACTTATGGATCTATATATTTATTACTTTCTTCTAAAGCAGCATATCCAATGCATTACCCTATTTCTCACCCTATACCTTTATCAATGTATCCATTACCTCCACTCTCTCATTCATCCCAAACCCCATACCACTACTATGATCCCCAAAATAACCTATACCTCTATCAATATTTTAATCTACATATACTTACTTCCTTTATGCATCGATATACGTTCCATGTACTTATGGATCTATATATTTTTTACTTTCTTCTAAATCAGCATATCCAATGCACTACTCTATTTCTCACCCGATACCTCTATCAATGTATCCATTACCTCTACTCTACTCCTCCTTGCATCATCTGACACCTCTTTTACTACACCGATCCCCCAAAACAAGCCTTTCTAAACTCTTCCCTCTGACTCTTCCCCTCCACATCCCTTTTTACTCATCCCAATCCTCCTCCTACTGCTGAGATGCAGTAAAACAAAATAAAAGAAAAAAAAAGTCTAAATCCTTCACTCTTCTTTCCCTCCACTATACTTTTCAATTAAAATGACAGACTAACATGTCCACTTCTCAAATTTCATATTTCACTATACTAATTCACCACTAATCCTTTATGGGTTCCAGAGTAGTGTGCTACTCGCCAAAAAAGTGCTTCAACTCCTCATCATGGGTAGCAAGCACTATATAACTCCAAACCTTTTTTCCCTCTTCTATCCCTCCTCTACCCTTCTCTATCCAAATAACTGAATAACATATCCCCCACTCAAATTACTTTCATATTTCACTATACTAATTCAACACTAATCCTTTATGGGTTCCGGATTAGCGTGCTACTCGCCAAAAAAGCGCTTCAACACCCCATCAGGGGTAACAAGCGCTATATAAATGCAAACCTTTTCCCTCTTCTATCCCTCCCCTACCCTTCTCAATCCAAATAACTTACTAATATCCACCACTCAAATTACTTTCATATTTCACTATACTAATTCACCACTAATCCTTTATGGGTCCCGGAGTAGCGTGCTACTCGCCAAAAAAGCGCTTCAACACCCCATCAGGGGTAACAAGCGCTATATAAATGCAAACCTTTTTCCCTCTTCTATCCCTCCACTATCCTTCTGAATCCATATAACTGACTAACCTACCCACCACTCAAATTACTTTTCATATTTCACTATACTAATTCAACACTAATCCTTTATGGGTTCCGGAGTAGCGTGCTACTCGCCAAAAAAGCTCTTCTATCCCTCCGCTATCCTTCTGAATCCAAATAAGTGATGAACCTACCCACCACTCATATTACTTTCATATTTCACTATACTAATTCAACACTAATCCTTTATGGGTTCAGGAGTAGCATGCTGCTCGCAGAAAAAGCACTTTAACGCCTCGTCAGGGGTAGTAAGCGCTATATAAATGCAATTACAATACAATACATAGGCAAGACATTTTGGCTTTGCCAATGTTTGTTGCCTAATAGGTCCGATAACCTCCTGCTGTCTTTTGCATCCAAAAGGTCTGATAATCATCAAAATTAGAAAGTCTCATTCAACCATTTTCTTTTGACAGTTTAAAGTCATCCTTGTGCCCTGGGCACCCCCATTTTTCTGCTGACTGGTACTGGTGGTAACTGACTATTACTGTCCCTGCGCTCTGCCTAACCAGGCCCAAGGCCAGTGCTATGTTGAAAACACACTTAGAATGCAGTGAAAACACCTACACACCAGGGTACACTATGGGTTAGGGTACCCCCATGATTGACATGACCTCCCCTATAAGGGCCAAGTACATAATAGGAAAGGGGATCAAAACTACCTTTAAGTCCCTAGTATATAAAAGGGCATGGAAGTGTAGAGGCCAGCAGCCCTTTCTGCACTTTGGTGTTTAGGGCACTTAAAAATTAATAAGCTACAATATTTTGGCATATTAGGTGCCCCCAGGGTCTCCCCTAGGTGTCCCAGGGGTGGGGGGTTAGGTATTTATAAGGAAGACCCATATAAAATAGGTTTTATATGCCCTGAGGATAGTGAAATTGCACATTTCCCTTCCCTCATTGTAGTAAAGTGCTTCCCAAAATCAACTTTTGTGCTAGGAGCACTGTGGAGTGAGGATCTGCAATGTTTGTACATATTCCGAACCCCTAAAGCCTCCCCATAAGTGTTCAAGGGGTGGGGGGTGCTGTAGATATAGGTAGGGTCTTTATAAAAGATGTTTTATGAGCCTTGGTGTTGGAGAAATTGCCCAGTTAATTTTCCCCATTGCCGATCCCCAGCCCCATAGGTTAACATGGCAAGAAGTTATTAATTAATAACTCCCACCTGGAAACACATAAAATATTAATTTAAGGACTTAGTAGAATGGTATTGATAAATCCAACAATATGCTATTGTTGAATTTATCCTAAAATGTACAGACAAAATGTTATAAGACTTTCTTGTCAGTAAGCTAAAATTCAGCCTTCCAGTGATCTGTCCTGATTGGTCAGAGTTATGTGGATTAGCCAGGCTGCTTTGATGAAGTGATAAGTGGCACCTGGGGTGAAGATCCATTCTGGGAGGAGAGGGTTTTGCTGCATAGGAATGCCAGAGCAAGGGGGAGGGGTCGTAAACCCTGATCTTCAAAAGAAGGAGGGGACAGGCAGAAGAAGCCATTGATTTACACCCCTACCCCCTGAACTCAGCCAGATGGCAGGCTAAAGGAAGGAATGTGCAGATGCTAGGGGGTGGGGGGAGTCTATGGAGATGAGCCATCCTGGAGGTTGGTTTAGCCAGCTCTTGCCTCCCTGCTGAGACTTCAGCCATATTGCATTTTGGAGAAATAGTGCTTTCTGGGAGACCAGTGTGCCACACTTTGGAGGAAATGGTCATGTTCTGGGGTGTTGCCCTGCACCTCATTGGACAGGAATGCCCTCCTGTGTAACCCCAGAGAACACTGAATAAGTAGCTGAGTGGGGCAGTGCCTCTCAGTTCTGCTGCTTGAAACTGAGAGAAGAAGAAGGATTGCCAAGCTGGAAACTTGATTTGCACCATCAGGCCCTGCATTCTGACTGTGCCTGCTGCATTATCTGGAACTACAGCCCTTTGGATGTACCTTATTTCTAGAGGACTAAACAGTGGGCTCCCTGCAAGCTACAGGTTAACAGCTCACCTGCATCAACTTCATCAAGAGTCCCCTGCCTGGAGTGTATCCAGTGGCACTTTAAGGGTGTTGTCCAGGTGCATTGTGGGAATTATGGTCCCAACCTTTTAAGGACCATCTTGGAGATTCCAGACCCTTGGATTGTGTTTTGGACACTTTGGACCCTCAAGAGGAACTTCAGAACGGAATTCCAGAAGTTTGGGAAAGTTTGGTGAACTTCGGTGAAAAAGCTCCAGAGGATGACCGGACCCTCACGGAAAGGCAATCCGGCGAACGCTCACCGAATCCGACCTGCTGGAGGAGGCTGCACAACGTCTGATGAGAAATCCTCCAGAAAAGTTTCTAAGTGTGAAGGTAAAATCTTCACCATGGCCTTCTGCTTAGTGTATCCGACCAGGGCTCCAGCGTGGTCGGCCTTAAACTTTGACTTTGTGCCAGTCAGAGGCGACCAAATGTCCTAAATTGGCGCTATTGGTTTCTAAGCACTAGAAAGTGTTTAATATTTAAAAAATCATATCTCTGGTTCCATACAGTGGATTTTTTTTGTTTTGGTATCATTTTAAAGATAAAAATCCTTCCTATTATTATAAACTAGTGTTGGATTTTTATTGTGTGTTGTGTCTTAATTACTTACTGAATTGGTGTTTTTAAATGCTTTACGTACCTGTCTCCGAAGTTAAGCCCGCCTGCTCGCAGCCAAGCTACTAAGGGTTGAGCATGGAAATAATTTTCTGAGACCTATTCTGAGCCCTAGACTGTGTTAGTGGCCTGATTGCCAGTGGCAGATGCATATTTGCCACTACTAATAACGCACTTTCCAACAGTCAGAAATTAGGTTGACCATTTCTGAAAGATATCTGTTACCTTATTAATGATATTATTAGCTTGAGTAGGCTAGACTTAAATATTTGATTACACCCCTTTGCAATTTTAAGCCAGGGTTTCTTATCATGCAGCTGATACAATAAACATCCAGGGCATGATTTCTGACTTTCTTCTTTTTAGATAGTATTCCAAAAGCACTGAATAATGTTTGAACGCTTTGGATATTGTGTGCACGGACACTTCGCAATCCAAGAAAAAGAGAATTGTGATGCCAGCATAAGTGGCTGATTTATATAACAAATGTTCCAATAGGACACCCTCAAATGTATTCTTGCTTGGGATGGCTCTTCACAGCGGTAATAAATAACAGAAAAGGGTAAAGGATATCCCTGCGCTGTGCCTTGCTTTAAGTTGATGTAATTTGAGGATATTCCATTGATTTTATCTGCTTTTTAGGTCTGTGATAAAGTGGCATGACACACATAACAAAGAAATTACCTAAAATGGCTTGTCATACGGGGTTTCTAAGAAGTGCCATGTCACCTTGGGCCAGATTTATCAAAGCTCTACTCCGATGCAATGTCACTAAAAGTGACGTAAATCTGAGCAAAGTCTTGAATTGGAATTTACTTTCCATTCAGTACAACCAAGATTTGCGGTAAAGGTAGCCGTAGCGTAATGCAAAGTAAGTCTTTGTGCTACTTTTCACCAAAGGTACAGCTCATGACTGGTATTGTAGTGTGTCTGCCTGGAACCACCCACTGATTTTGCCACAAGTCCTAGCTACTAAAAAAGGTAACTATATAAAGTTATGGGGAGCCAAGTGTTTTCTAACTTTTCAAGTACTAGGTAAACATGCTAGTAAATCTTTCTATTCTTATATATTTTTATTATTTAACATCAATATCTTTTAGTGTTATCCTAAAGTACAAAAATACATAGTATAGATTAAAAAATGTCATGTACTTGAAGAAATAAATATCACTAGCTTATATTCCAAGCCATATTGTTCTGCACCAAATACATCATCAATTGCAGCAGGGTGTGTTTACAAACGCCTGATCCTATGTAATTCTTTTCTATACATTTAATTAAAAATCATCCTTCACCAATACAGTCACAGCCAACATGTGTTTAGCGGTAATAAGCCGGTTCTTCTGGCCTGTAATACAAACATATAATATATCAAAATTTACCATATCTGCACCTCGTAAATCTAAAGACATCTGTGCATGGCTACTATTTACAAATTTACATATTAATAAGTGTACAACATTGATAGATTGTTGTGTGTCCAAACTAATTCTAGAGAAATTCTGGATTTAAAGATCACTTTCCCTTTTTTCATTTTCAAATTTTACATCAAATCACCTTATACATAACTTTACTCATGGAGGAGTTAAAAATGTAGGCACATATATTCATATTTTGCTGGCATCCTTGTTTATTTTGTTGAAATTCTTAGGGGTATATTCACAAGAACGTGTGATAACTACCGCAAGAGTAGCGTAAAGCAACTTCCAATATCGCAGCATATCGCAGTAAAATATCCCCGTGCCAACGTGGAATTCACAACAAGGCGGTACCATGCGATAGTCACCAGATAACGCGTCAAATGTCTGCGTGAAAATCAACGCCACGCCGAAAAAATGCGAAACGCGAACGCGAGAAACAATGCGATGAGGCCAATCGCGGTACAAAAAGTAGCGAAAAGCAGCCTCAGGCCTGCAAATCCCACGCGTCTGGCGGGAAATTGCACCATAAAAACCACAGACACAACACACCAGAAACAAGCCAAAGCACGTAGCAACATGGATGCACCCTGACCCAGCGCAGAGGGCAACGCAAACCACGCAACCCCCACAGACCACCAGCAAGGAACAACGGGGTTGGGGAAGGCCAAGGAGAAAAGGGAGAGGAAGACGGGGCGCAGACCGCAGGAAAACAAGACCAACGCCACGGAGGTGACAGAACACTACCAGCAACTGACCCACAAGCAGACCACCTGGAATGCAGTCCGAGTGCCCAGGAGGCCAATCCAGGAGGCCAAGAGGCGCCGGCAGGACGTGACAACCTAAACCAGGTACAAACCTGCTGCCAACAGGAAGGCAGCAACAGCGACAGGAGGCGGCAGTTCAGCGCCACAGGAGGAGCTGGAGGAAACCCAGGCCACAGTCATCAGTGTGGAGACGGTGCAAGGAGTAGGGAGTTCGGACACAGCTTGAGAGGACCTGACACAACAACAACAGGGTGAGGATCCAACAGGGACTGGGGGGGACGAGGGGTGATGGGCACAATGCCACACATGCACCTCCCCTTCACAATGCACAGGGACAAACAACACCTCCAGCAGGTCAGAACAGACAACCCATCAGTGATGCCCGAGACGAACACCACATCCCCAACACCCACGCCCTACAACAGTCCATGGACATCCCACACAACCCACCACCAGGACCAGGGCAGACAAGCTACACAGAGGAGAACCCAGACCCTGCAACAGACCACACAGCATGAAGCACCCGCAATCATGGCTGCCTCACAACACTTCACCCACCCACACATGGCACCCCAATGCCAGGTGGCAGAACGCCAAAAGGAGGTGGCCCAACAGGTGCGGGTGTTGCCCAAACCATGGAATGCGAACCAGAACACATACGTGGGTGTCCAATACCCTTCAGGGACCACCCACACCCCACAAAGGAGACCCACACTGCCATAGAGACACATGCAGATGCACATACCTAGTACAGAACCACGCCCAGTGGCACACACATATCAGTCACACACCCACTTTGGCTCTGCGTACAACGGCACAGTCCACTCCCCATACGAATTGAGTGGGTGACGACAAAGCTACATGTCCAGGTTCTAGCCCGCTGCCTGCGGTGGCATCGCTGTGTCCACTGTACACAGCACAATGTAATGTCGTAGGGCCCAGGGCCCCCATGCATACAACAAGACCACAGGTACACATGCACATATCATGTTGAACTGGCTACGGGCACATGCGCCCGGCCCCTTTATTGGCAGGGCCACATGTACAGTGACGCCTGTGCTGGATGTGTGTGGGGTGAGTATAAGCCAGCCCGCACGGAGTGCTTGGTGCTGGCAACAACCTGAAAAGTGGACACCAGTGTCATGGAAACAGAAAACAGCAGCATAACAGAGTCAAATGCAGAGCAACATGGAGGGATCCGGAGTAAGGACAGAGGTCACCCAATATTCAGTCTGGACATCCCATGAGTTGCAGTGCACTGAGGTAGGGGCACTAGAGAAGAGCGCGCTCATGTGAAGAAATAGCCAGGATTATGTCCCTTCGGCTTAGCCCTGATGCAGATGCAGTGGGGTGTGTTACACCTGCATCAACTTCATCATCAACGTCCCAGGTCTCCCACACTGCCTGAGGTGACAGTTGCGTCCGCAGTCCACAGCACAATACTCAGTATTAGATCCGGGTGTGTAGCTTGACTACCGCCACCAGTCTGCATTCCTGCCTTGGGGCTGTTGCCACCTGCCCTCCCATTGTCTGTGCCTTCTCCCATCCGCACACTTGACACATCCTCCTCCTCATGGTCCAAGGTCTTCCCCACTGCATGAGGTGACATTGCTGCGCAACCTCACAACAGCACAAACTCAATCAGCAACTGACAATGGTTTGCGGTGCACTGAGTCACTGGCACCTGGAGTGCTGAGCAGGGTATCAGGCCGATGATGGCATCCACGACAGGTCTGAGCAACTCTGTAGGTCTGTCAGGACCACCCTTTCGACTCTGGCAGATGGTGGTTGAAGGTGGTCCTTGCGGTGGTGGCGTGTGCCTCCTGCGGTTATGCGACGTCCGGGCCGGTCAAGACCAGATGCCATGTGTGGGCCCCGGTGGCCCGCAGTTGGGGCCGGAGGAGGCGGACAGTGCAGGGCCACGGACACATGGCGTTGATGACCCCAAGACCATCGGTACAGAGGCCATTCAATGTGTCAGAAGAAGGGGTCCCAGGCCTGAGCAGCACAGAGTTAGTGGCCCCGGATGCACTGCGGCCGGCACAGGCACCCAGCCACGGGACGGTGACTTGCGGTGCAGTCAGATGGGCCATGCGACCTGAGCGGGTACCCATCTGTCAGGGTCTGACCCTTGCGCCTGCCGAGTTTTGCATTAGGACATCACCCCCAGGAACTACAAGTCCCAGAATGCCCATGTAGGAGGGGCTTCAGGGTACTTAAGGCAAGCACGCACGTTAGACTACGTGCGTAATTCTAATTGCGAGACACAGAGGGTGTTTCTCGCGGCTTCGGCGTTTTTCGGCGGTCGGCTGTTTGCTTCGGATTCCCGCTGGGACCAGCAGGGTCAAGCAAGCCCTCGCCTTCCAACTTGCGGTCGAGATTCTGACCGGAGTTCTCTTCCGGACTTGCACCATTACTAGCTTCAGCAGAGAAGAGAAGCTGGTGTGAGGCTTCAGGGTGTATAGGAGTCCCCTGATGCAACTCCAACGGCTGTTGGGGAAGTTAACTGCTCAGGATCGAGCATTCAAACTAAGAGGCTCCTTCTGCGCATCATCACCAGTAAGGTACTGTCGGCGAGCGCACTGATTATAATTTATTAGCTTGATGGCTCTCATCAGAGTTTGACTTTCAAGACTCCTAGAGATTTTGGCTTTGGTCATGTATATACTTTATAGGAACTAATGGAACTTTTCGTCTATGGATACTATGGAGGCTAACGTTACAGTCTTGCTGAACCTCTGAATTAAGGACATTGGGACTATTCCTTTTCTTTTGCTTTCTTCACTTCGTTTCTTTTGGGCTTCTCCCTAGTTGTGTGGAGAATGGACATGCAGGGTATGTATGTATAGGAGGTGATTCTATGGAAATGATGGTGGTTTGAATGTAGCAATAATCTATGTGTTTTGCATTTTAGGAAATCCTCTTTCAGTCATGAGCTGTATCATTGCTGAGTATAGAGAGTGGATAGGAGTCCGATGCTGGTGAATTCGGTTTTTCAGGTACTACGCCCTTTAGTGAGACTGTTTGAGTGTAGGAGAAATGTTTAGCAGAAACTAATCTATGTGTTTTATGTTTACAGGTATCCCATTCCCTGCTGATCCTACCCTTTTCCCTTCCCTCACTTGATCGCCTCATTACTCTGTGCCTTTTGTGTAAGAGTGGGGGATGTCGAGAGGTGGACCCCTTTGAGCATCATCTGGATCCCGTGGAGTTTCTGGGGCCGTGACACCATCAATGTCCGAGGTGTATGTTGCGGAGGGTTTCGGGGAACAGTGGAAGGTGTCCTCCAGGGCATGATGCGGAAGGTCTGATGACATCTGGAAGCAGCAAATGGAGGAGTGGAAAGAGCAACCCTCGTCTGCACCAACAATTCGGGATCAGCTACATGAGGATGAAAACTAGCCCCTAGTCCATAGACTCAAACGCCACCAATGTACGACCAGTGAGTGTCCATGAATGTCGGGGAACAAACGTAGTGGCACATGTGCTGTGAGAGGATGCAGTCTGCGATGATGCCGGTACACAGATGTGAACTCCAACATTAACTGAATGGGGTGAAGAGGGTCCTCAGGCGCTCATACAAATTTACACCAATATCTATAATATTATACAATTATACATATCCTGCGGTGCATTCAAAGAGGGGGAACATCCACCCTAATTCCCCAAAATTTCAATCAAAGATTGAACAAGCAATTTACAATTTCTGAAGCACACGCAAATTATAACAACAAGTCTGTATAATAATATGAGAGAACAAGAGAGTATTTCGTTGGGCTTTGTCAGTTCTTTTATTTTGCAAAATCTTCCATTCCCTTATGCCAACGCGTTTCGTCGTCTATGGGTATGAACCCTACGACTTCCTCAGGGCTGGAAGTAATACAAATAGCGAAGTTGTAATGTACAGTAAATTAAACCAACAATCACTTTACATAGTGTAAGCCCAAAACATAACCTCTGTGCGTTAAGGGACTAATCTAAACAAAAAATTGTGCTCATGATTCATGTGAAACAGTAGAATACTTTAGCAAAATGTACAAAACGTATATACATTAACACAATATCTGCATAAACATCCAATTCCATGTTATCACCTTAGTGAAAGTGAATCTGCACAATCCATAAGAACAGCCAATGTGCAGTTTATATTAATCAACCCAAGTGAGTTACATACTCCCTTACGACACTAATACCTTGAAAGCAAATAATACCTTCATAAGTTGTTCCAGAATCATTTCTGTAAAAATTAAATAAACATAAAACCTTAATCAAATATGAACACAGGAGACATGAGGCACTAGTTATTCATTACGTCTTATTAAAATCACAAACTGCGATATTCTCAAAGGCAAGGCTGACCTCACTATTCAGCACTGATTACCGGAAACAATAATTCCGATGAACCGAACAGGTCCCTGAAGTACGGGGCAACCTGCAAAATAGATTAAAGAACGGCCGAATATTAGTATCGACCACAAAGTCAACTCAAAGAACGGATAGATCGTAACCGCCTTACTTCACATACCTGTTACAAAGTAGCGTCCTGTACCGCACCCGGATAAGGCGAAGGCACTCACCTAGTCACGTTAGGCGCTCAAATAGCAATCACAGAAAGTGAAAAGGTGACTACAGTAAAAAAGTCATCAGCGCCATATTGGAATGATTAGATTACAATGAATACATCATTTCTTTAACGTGAAATATCGGGATAGTGGAAGTAAACTTCCTACTAAGTCAGCGATACCTCCAAGTATCAGATACAAAATTAAAAGGCCTCTTAGCCTGATGGCTCCTCCCAATCCAATGAATGATCTTAACTAAAATTCAATGTTTAACAGTAGTCATTAGTCACATGACTGCCTCCATTTATATATAGTCTCTTACTGTTCATGCCTCATTCTCTACGATTCACACCCATTAATATAATACATGTTAAATACAATATACAGCTAGTAGATTACATCTACCACATGTGGCCAATGCAAGTATTTACATGCCATGAATACTACAGCCATTATTCACCCAGAAAATATTGCAGCTCCTGATTATAATTGAGCCACGTCTTGAACTCCAACATTGCCAAATCAAGGCTCTGTGGCCTACTGGACCGCAGTGTAGACCGGAGGCAGCGGTCAGCAGTGGCCCACAGACACGTGTCGTGTGCTTGTGATGCATTTGTTTGCTTCTCTGATAGCAGGGAGTTTGGTGATATCACCCCTGCAGTAGACATCGGGTCACTGGCATGGTGTAATCAAGACTCAGTTCCAAATGTGTGACCTACCTGACCGTGGTGTAGGCCTGAAGCAGCGGTCAGCACAGCCCATTCACCGAGTGTCGCCGGCATAGGTTGGATGGCCCCACTGGCCTGCGTAGTTCAGGTTCAGTGGCACCACGTGTAGCCGGCTGGCGTTGAACAGGGTTAGTGGCACCACGTGTCGCCGGCTGGCGTTGAACAGGGTTAGTGGCACCACGTGTCGCCGGCTGGCGTTGAACAGGGTTAGTGGCACCACGTGTCGCAAGATGCCCATATGGAACTATGCCTCACTGATCAGGGGGGGGGGTCTGGTGCTGTGGCCGCTGGCCCGGATTCGGGGTCACTGCCATTCATGACTCAGGACACAGTTTCACATATGGGACCTACTGGTCCGAAGAGTGGGCCTAAGGCGGCAGTGGAGTACGTCAACGAGAAAGGAATGAAGCGGGCCTGTGTCGTGGAGGCCGTGATGGTCTGAGGTGGCTGCCAAGGTCGGGGGCCTCGGGCTTGGAGCTTGCGACGGCACGTGGTGGGCCCTCCTTGACACACGCCGGTGTCGGCAGGTGATCAGTGTGGCCTGGCTGCGCATGGGCGGGCCTGACGGGTTCGTGGCCCAGCGTGCTGGGGTCCGGCAGGCGCACAGCATCGCAGGCAACTCCGCACACAGGGACGGCGTCGGCCTCGTGGCGGTGTGGGAGGTGCCGCCTTGGCAGAGACATGGGTCTTTCCGGAAAAGGACCACGCCCAGGCCTATGTGCTTTTTATTAACACCCCTACGCTGGCGTAGCGTACGCCGGGCCATCCCACTCCGGTGACGCTTAGGGGGGGTGTAACAGGCAACATTTCCGCGAGGTCCCCCACTGGCTGTGGTGACATGGTGGCGTCCACTGTCCACTACACTCCATACACAAGCGGTGTATGTCGCCATGGATATGGGTGTGTTCTGCATACTGCGAGGTATCCAGCACATCTCTGGCACTCTTGGCATTGTGTACTATCCCAATCATGGTTCTACTGCATCCTTCACACATGCCTGGTTGCCACCTCTCCCCACATTTGGTTATTATGTGGCTGAGGTGCCATGCCGTTGCTGGCTCATGTTCAGGGCTTGCCCATGTGGATATTGTAAGTTGTTCTGTCGTGTCTGGTGGGTGGGCATATTGTCGTGCCAGTTGTGTATGATTTTGTGACGTGTGCATTGCCAGCGTTGTGAGTTGCATGGTTGTGGAGTTGAGGTGTGTGGGGTGTTCATTTGTATGTTGCCAAGGGGCTGTGCTATTCCATTGTTGCCATCCGGGGAATGCTGGGTGATGATGGACTGTCGGAGGATGAAGGTAACATGCACACTGGCTGGTTATTTGAAGGCGACATTGTTGGGTGTTCCACGGTGTTCTGTTGTTGTCTGCACATTGATGTGAGACGTGTGCTTCCTTTTGCGGTGGTACATGTGTGCTGTGTATTGCCCCCAACACCTGCGTACATCCTGCTTGGGCGTATGGTCCTTGCTTGGTCTCCAGCGGATCCTGCGCATTGTGTTGTACGTATGGGGACTGGGGTGCCAGGGTGATGGTGATGTCCAGGACAGGTGTGGGGGACTTGGATGTGGCTGGCTGTGAGACTCCTCCGACTCTGGCGGGTGTTGGATGGGGGTCCCAGGGGCCAACAGGTGCAGCCACGCCATCAGCTTTGTGTGGGGTGGGATGTTGGTTGTCCGCTGTGTTGTTGCCGTAGGCCTGTTGGGCGATGATGGTCAGGATGCGTAGGTTGGTTGTCCCTTTCAGCCTGTAGTGGAAGGTGACATTGTCAGATGTTGGGTCTGTGCGGCTGGTACGTTTCCTGGGGTTCTGCTGTCTTTGTCTGCGCTGCGTCTGTGGTGGTCCGGGGGGGGTGTTCCGGGTGTGGGTTGGGGTCCTGGGGTGGTGGAGGTGGGTGTTGTGGCCCTCTTGGGTGTCCGGGCCGCATGATGGGTGGCTCCATGGCATCTGTTGCCCTTTGGATGTGGCCCTGGGCTGTGCTCCCTTTTGTGGTGCTGGCTGCCGTCCGACTTTACACCAGGTCAGAGCAGGTGTAGATTTCCTGGTGCTATCGCGCCTTATCGCCTGTTTTGTGTTTTTATCGCGGATGTGGCTGGTCGTTGTGAATGTTGAGGTGTGCTGTTGTCTCGGCTTTTGTCACGGGAACGCCTACTCTGCATCTCATTAGCGATATTTGTGGGGGTCCTCTGTGGCGATGTTTTTTGCGGCTGCTATCGCGGGTAAACTGGTGCTGTGGGCTGTTAACACCGGCTTGTGAATGGGGAGGTAAATTTATCACGACTTTGGCTACGATAAAGTGCCATTAATTCGGCGATAGCTCCTTGTGAATATGCCCCTTAGTGTCTTGTTAGTACCTCCATTAGACCACACTTTGAATATAAAAGCTGTATATAAGTGTATAGATGTATGTACATGATGTAAATAGGGTGGAGTCTAAATTACGCTGCTCCACCATTTATAAACATTCATGAAAAAGCCAAATGTTTTTCAGCCAACAGCCGACCTATTGGCTTTGTAATGCATTGTTATGTATCAGTTTATAAATTAAAGAAATGCTACTCCATGAAAGTGCAGAATGTACGTGTCTTACTAAAAAAAAAAAAAACGTACATAGACTGCCACTGTGGTGCTAATAAGTCAAACAAACAATTACAAAGAGTTTGGGTCTATTTGGTCGGGGGTCTCTATTCTAAATCCATCACAAAAACGTAGCAGGTACATGGCGCAGTTGGAGAATGTGCGGCTAAAGATTTTACGTGCTTATTTAGGACATGAAAATGTATTTCCATAGTTTTTATTTCTCATTCGATTGTCACACCATTGTATTTCAGAGACTACTATAAAAGTTCACAAGCATTCTTATCCAAGTCTGGCAGTTCTTCCAACAATTTTGGATTCCATTCCTCAAACGTTTCTAATTAGGTCTACATGTGCTTCAAATCAAAGTCAGCTCGTGCTGATTAGCACACCGTTCCTTCTACGCCCGTACCTCATTATCCGCAGCCACATCTGTTCTTCCAGAAACAATGCTTTCATGTGTTCATGCTCTCGGCCGAGCTTTCAATGCTGACAGTTGCTGGTGCCAACGTTATTACCCGTCGAACAGTACTCACCACGTGCTGTCTTTAAAGGCAAACACACAACACGCACCGGTCCCAGCAGTTCAGCTGTGCATTGATTGCTCTTCAACAGACACCAAGGTTAACTATTTCACAGCAGCAGGGGAACGTAAGTTAATAATTGACAGTTCACTTTTGGGCACACATTCTCTTAGTATTTAAATTGTGCGTTCATGTAATTTCCAAACTGTCGATTGATAGAACAAGAGGAGAGTTAAAATTCAGAGAAGCTCTCGTGAATGACAACTGCGATACTTTTATCACACAAATATGCAGTTACTTGCTTGTTTCTGGTTCTTTCCAGGGCCCACACGCCTGTCCAGATGACCACTTAAAGTTTGACAACGTCTAAACCTCAAGACGGTGACAGATGGCTTCAGGACTTCAAGAAGGTTTATTAATCAGACATACATAGCCGCTGCCATGGAAATCACCACAGGCCGGAACACGAGCAAATTCACTTAGACAATACAGACCCGCTGGAAATATCAGTTCAGGGACTGCCCGCAGGAATACTAAATGGCTTGAGGGGGCGACCACCTTTCTCAGGGAATTATACAGACCATTCTCTATTCGTTTTAAAGTGACTTTTCTGTCTTTGTTTACTTTAATTAGCAGCCAGGGACTATTAGGGCAGCACTAGAGCACATTTTAAAGTGCTTTCTTCTTTAATTTATTGCTTAAGGTATGTACTGATAAGGGTAAAACAAATACCACCTTTAAGTGATTTTCCCAATTATTATACCAGCCAGGACATGCCAGTAACAAAAATGGCCAGGTGACAGCCTGGAGATTAAATTTTCTGTTCCATTTGAAACACAATTAAAAAAAAAAAAAACACAACAAAGAAACAAGTAATCTCTAATTAGCAATAGAAAATGCATACATGTGCAAGGGAAGGGCAGTTTCCATCAAATGAGTACCAGTTTCTTGTGAATTCCTGATGAGAGTGCGCCAAGATAGACAAATGAATAAGAGAGTACATGGTGTCCATTGTGTAGAGTGTCGTGAAAGGAAAGAACATTGTGTCAGGAGCGCCAAAAGGGGGACGCATGATATGCATCAGGGGAGGAATAAATGATACCTGGAAAGCGAAACAGCCGAAGGGGTACGAGTTATGAGGGAACGGGGGGGGGGGGGTCTCGACATTATGGGTTATAGAAATGCAGCTATTATATATGATTATAGGTACTTGCTATGCAGCGCAATACGCATTAATCAGTGTCTTGGTCTCTGTCCTCAAGTGGGAATAGTTGTAGGTAGATACGCAGTGGCTGCCATATGTTTTTAGGCCTGGAAGTGGATGGTTGGAGGATTGCGTAAGTATCACTTAGGCTGTCGCAATTCACCAGGTCTCGAATCCATCCCTTAACCGAAGGGGGGGAAGTGGCTCCCCAGTGTAAGGATACTGAGCATTTAGCTAGTACAAGCGCAATGGCAGCATAGCGCCGGACCCCAGCCGGTAATTGTCGAACGAAACCCAATAGAGTTGTTAGTGGAGTTGAGTCAAGTTTGGTTTCGATCATCTGTGACAGGGTATGGAACACTTCTTCACAATAAGCAAGTATAGAGTGCACAGTTCCAAGCTAGGTGAATGAAGTCAACATGGTCCGCTGCGCATCTAGGGCAACAATGGGATTTAGTGGACTCAAATTTGGATATTAAATGGGGGGTGGTGTAGGATCGGTACAAATACTTAAAATACAGCAGTTTGTGTCGGTGATTGTTTGAGACCAATCTGGTCTGCTCACAGCAATAATACCATGTATTATCCAGCAGCGTGGTCCCTAAATCTCTCTCCCAGGCTGCTCTCGCTCCCCTGTTAACGACTGGTCTCAGATTGGTGGCCGTATGGTAGAGTCTGGATATCAAATGTGCCCTATCTGGGGTTGTAATGATCAAAAACAGAAGGGGGAAGTCAGGTGGTTCAAGAGGGGCAGTCAGGATCGTGGCGCGTAGTGCACTGTGGAGCCTGTGTAAAATAAATCTGTCCATATGTGTGACATCATGCCCCACTGCAAGAGACATGACCGAGCGCAATCCAGTCTCACTGAAAGTATCGCCCAGGCTGTGGAGTCGACAAGTGGACAGGGTTCTCTTGGTGAGTGATTCGGTAGTGACAGGTACCCATGGATTATCTGCAATGGGAATATGCGGAGAATAGAAATAGTCAAAACCGAGATACCTTTGGATTTTGGTCTACGCCCAGCATGTGGTTGTGAGTGTTTGTATTTTTGAGGCATTTCTGGGTAATCCTCATGGTAGGAGTGTAGAAAGTGGGTGTGGGTGGATTTGTGAGCTTTCAGGTTTTCAAAATTGCAACCGTGCATCATAATGGAACCAGTGGTAGGCGAAATGTGCCTGTGCCACTAAATAATAAAGATATAAATCAGGGACACCGAAACCTCCGCGTTCATATTTGAAACACAATTTTAATAGTTTTCTTCTTTCTTTGATTGCTTTGAAATGGTGTGTTTTGTGACCTCATTTTTTTTTTGCTTTAGCATTTAGATGTTTATTATTGTAGCACAGCTAGCTATGTTACCAAGCATAGGTATTTAATTTATGCAGGGGTGTGTAGTGTCAAGGGCCCTAGGCCCTCGTGCTGATGGAATAATGGCACAGACACTAGTGTATGGGGCAAACAACTGGCCCAGGGCACGTGCACCTGGCCCCTTTTATTGGCAGGGTCACCTGACCGGTGAAGCCTGTGATGGATGGATGTGGGGTGAGTATGACAGCCAGCCCTCAAGGTAGTGACTGGTACATTAGGACATACTGGAACACTATAACGTGTCTAGCAGGACACTACAGGGTGGAGCTCCCTTTGCAAGGACAGGCATGGGGACTATGGGTTTGTCAGACCTGGCAGGTTTTGATAGCATTGACCAAACCAGTGGGTCACCTCATTACAGGGCATCCATTTTGGTAAAAGAACAATATAGGATAATCACTAAATGGCACATGGGGCCTCAGCGCATCCATTTGTGGTGCTCCAATGGCACCTAGATGATCACAATCCTCTGGCCTCCACTGCCATAAAAGAGTGGGGGTCGCCAATTCCAAGCCTTGACAATTCCACCATTCAGCGCAGTGAATGTTCCCTGCAGGGATGTCTGACTGTGGGTCAGCAGTGTGGCAATGGATAATTCTGTAGGACAGCCAAAAGGGCATGGGCTCATGGATACCTCATTTTGAGAAGGCTTGACTTATGGTCGCAGTTGCATTTGAGTAAGGCAGATTCCTCTTTGACATCTGCAGTAGTGATGACCTTTAGCATTTTTTATTGCTCTACCTCTTATCTGCAGATTGCTTATAGAGATAAAAATGCCCCCCAAAAGGAAGAAAAGCAAAGGTTTCAATAGTAAATAGGATTTTGTTTGCACTAGTTAGCACATTGCCTGAGACTACAGTTGGGAGCTGATAGAAAATTGGAGTTTGTGGTCTCTGGACTCACAATTTAAAAACACATCTTTTTGTGAAGTTGGTTTTAAACTTTTAGAAAGTTGGCATTTTCTTACTTTCCCCATTCTGTGCCTCTGCCTGTCTCTGAATACATATCTGGTTAGGATGACAGTTGGGCTGTTTGTGCATTCACTCTAGACAGTCACACAAAGGGAGCTGAGGTTTGCCCTGCATATCCTGATGGCCCATCACCAGGCTGATGGGTCTTCCTGAGGTAGAGTGATGGGAGGAGTTGACAGGGACACCTAAATAGCTCTGTCCTCACACAAATGTCTGGAGCCAGAGCACGGAAAGGCAAGATCTTATGCACTACAAAGACTTTCCTTTAAAGTTTGCTTACTCCAAAGGCTGAAAGTGGTATAAGTGTACTGGACCTGTGACACTATATACTCAGAACACTTCTGGGTTGAGGACAATCTGCCAGGAAGAACAAGAGATGGATAGCGGTCAGGATGGACTGCCACTTTGCTGTTTGCTTTGCTCTGTTGACCTGCTGCTTTGCTGCTTCTGTCCTGGGAGTGAAAGGACTGGACTTTGCTTTCTACATCCTGCTTCCAAGATTCTCCAAGGGCTGGAGTTGCGCTTGCCTCCTGTTAAGAGGTCTCCGAGTCATCAAAGACTTCACCTGTTCTTGCGAACAACACTTGGACTCTTCTGCTGAGCCTCCTGTCTTGCCATGTGGTGCCAAATCCAGTTCCTTGGCCCTTGCAGTCAAGTGGTTTGTGCTGCAACCCAAGAAAAGCAACCCAGACGCCCTCATTGATGCCGTTGCCTGCACCAGAGCTGAGTGCACCGCTTGAGAAGTGAACAATGCCCCGACTTGCCCGGTTGCCGACAAAAGTGACTTTTCAACTCTGACGTTGTCATCGGGGTAGCTGCCCACACCGGGGACAAGTGCACCGCTCATGAAGAGCCTGACTTACACCACAGCCCGACTTCACCAATGACAACGCTCAAGCATCGAAGGCATGCTGCTGTCTGCACCAGAGCCGAGGGCACCGCTTGTGAAGAGCATGACACACCACCCTGTCTTGCCTCGCAGCCCCAGCCCAGCCGACGATAGCGCTTCTGCATCGAGACGCGGAGCTGGAGCCTTGCGGCATGATCTTAGATGCCTAATTGATGCCGCTCCACAAGGGACATAGGGTGCCAGCCACTTGGGGCTACCGCCCCCAACTCTGAGAAACCACAGAAGTTAGAGAGCCCTGAAAGGCCTGGGGTCTATCTTTTGTTACTGACAGCCAGTTGCGGCTCCTGGAGGGAGTGCTGCGGGGCGGTGGGGCGGGGGAGGGGCAGGGTGGGGGTAGTAAACTCTGGCATACTGCCGAACGGAGGTAAGTACATAAATAAATAAATAAAACGAATTACATTGCGAGCGCCGCATCGCCACTAAGGGCTGCAGCACTTATTGTGCCACCCTTAGAGGTCCTGTACCCTTACACACACACACTGCCTTTGCAGGCTGCGTGTTTTGGTGCAGAGCAAAGTGAAGAGTCGACATGGCACACATCTCTGTGTGCCATGCCTACAACCCACTGCCCTGGCATAGATCAGTCACCCCTCTAGCTGGGTACACTATACCAGTGGTGAGGGTACAGGTGCATGAGCCCTGTACCCCTAGAGTGTCTAAGTCCATTCTTAGACATTGTAAGTGCAGTGCTGCCATTAAGAGTATATGGTGCTGGGAGTTTGTCATTACGAACTCCACAGCACCATAATGGCTACACTGAAAACTGAGAAGTTTGGTATCAAACTTCTCAGCACATTAAACCCACACTGTGGAATTTAATGAAAAATGCACACAGAGGGCATCTTAGAGATGCCCCCTGAAAACTAACCCACCTCTAGTGTCTAGGCTGAGTGGCTGCTTTCAGCTGCCACCACCAGACATGTTTCTGGACCCCTGGGTCGAGAGCCTGCTGCTCTCTGGGGCCTGAAACAATGCACATCCTGGGACAAGGTGCCAAGCCTCCTCCCCCGGGATGGGCAGGGTTCATGAAGGGGAAGCTTCAAAGGCTTGCCGCCTTTGTGAGTTTCCCCAGGCCACTTTCTGCTCTCAGCAACTGGTCCCCACTGGTTCTGACCCCCACTTTGGGCGGGAGAACCGGTGGGAAAAACAAGTGAGGAAGATGGGTGTGCCCACCTCTGCCAACTCCACCCCTCAGGTGGGGGAGGCGAGGTGAAGCACAACTCTCAGTCCATGCCATCTTGAAGATGGGGGACTCAGCCAACCAGGGACAGGCTCATGCCCCCCTCCCACTGGAGGGTGGCATAATAGGGGGTGTACCCACCCCAGGGAAGGGACCCATTGGTCCCTGTCTTTTACCTACCTGTAACACCCCTAAATCTAGTATTTAGGGGCACCCCTGAACCTTGTTCCTCAGACAAGAACCTGCAAGAAGAAGAAGAAGGACTGAACAGCCCTGCAGCAGCTAACAAGAGCAAGACACCCACTAACTTGGCCCCAGCCCTACTGGCCTGTCTCCACCTCGAACCTGCTCCTGCGAAATCCCGGTGTGTCCTGCAGCCAGCAACCTCGAAAACTCCGGAGGACCTGCCTGCCTTCAAGCACAAAGACTTTGTCTCCCGTGAACACCGGATTGGTTCACCTGCAACCTCTGGCTCCGGCCGGACACCGCGAATCCGCCCCACTCTGCACCCGCCGTCCACGGCCTGAGCTTGAGTGGGAAAACACCACGAGGAGGTCACCCTGGCGATCCTGACCCGAGATCGGGCAACCCCTGACCTGCCTCAAGCCTCCAGCGACGCCTGCAGCCTAAATCCAGAAGGCCCCCCTAACCGCGACCAGAAGCTGGTAAGAAGATCCGACCCCAAAAGGCACCCCTGCACCCGACGCCCCACGGCCTTGTGTGCCCAAGCGACGGTGCCTAACCAACCCCTAACTTCCCAACTTACCTCTCGAAGTGGTGGTCGCACCCAGAAGACCTTCGTCCCCAAGCCTGCAGTGTCTTTCCAAACCGGAGGTTCTCCATTGAAAACAACAGGGCGTCTGACGTCGAAACAGCACTCTGCACCCGGCCGCCCTAGTGCCGCTGAGGGTGCACCTTTGGTGCTACTTTGTTTCCCCATTTGCCCTGAGCTAAAGTCCAGGAGCTTTGCTCCCACAACCTAGGGGCCTGCTTGCCAGCAGCCACCAACCGGAGGCCCTCTATCCCCCATTGGATAACATTGGGCCTCAGCACTCTGCACCCGGCCGCCCTGGTGCCGCTGAGGGTATAACAAGAGTGCATCCTTGACCCTGGGGGACCCCTGAGTCTACCCCAGAACCTCAACTCCCACTATCAAATACTTACCTCAAAACCGATAACACTATTTTCCTCCATAGGATAACATTGACTGTTTTTCTGTGAAAAGTTTTTGTGTGGAGTTTGGGAAACTAAAGAAATTGTTTAAAATTGCATAATCTAACAAAAATGATTTTACTTACCTGTTTTCAGGAAATGTCCCAGAGTAGTATCTAGGTATACTACTCTGTGTAAGCCTAGTAATCTCAAAAGTTACTTACCTGCTATTTTACTAAAAAGCCTCTTCTGGTGTGAGGACATTCTGCCAGGAAGAAAATCTGGATAGCTGTCAGGAGAGATTGACACTTTGCTGTTTGCAGCTGCGGTCCGTGCAGGTAACAGCTGTGGGGCAGTGGGGCCGGGTGGGGGGATTCCGACGGACGATGCAGAGGGAAAATTAACTATTTAATTCATTTTCCCTCTGCATCGTCCCTCGAATTCCCCCGCCCCGGCCCCACTGTCCCACCGCTGTTACCTGCACGGACCGCGACTGGCTTTTTGCTTTGCTGTGTTGGCCTGCTTCTTTGCTGCTTCTATCCTGCGAGTGAAAGGACTGAACTTTGCTTTCTACATCCTGCTCAAGGTTCTTCAAGGGCTTGAGTTGAGCTTGACTCCTGTTAAGAAGTCTCAGGGTCATTAAAGTCTTCACCTGTTCTTGCTAACAACACTTGGACTCTTTTGCTGAGGGTCCTTTCTTGCCAAGCGGTGCCAAATCCAGTTACTGGGCACTTAGAGTTAAGTGGTTTGTGCTGCAACCCAAGAAACCCAACCCCAAAGCCGTCATTGATGCTGCTGCCTGCACCGGAGCTGAGGGCACTGCTCGTGAAGAGCACGAGGCACTGCCCCAACTTACACCGAAGCCCTGACTTCACCGACAACAGCTCTCAAGCAGACGCCACGCCGCTGCCGCGCTGGTGCCGAGGGCACCTTTCTTGAAGAGCACAATATTAATGAATAAAAAGAATTATAGAGATTTTTATAAATTGAAGGTAAGAATGATACAAGAGAAAAGAAAGAGTGAGGGAAATGGAAATATAGGAGGAGAAAAGAAGAAGAAAAAAAGAAAAAAAAATCAAAATCAATTGACAATGTAAAAATATATCAAAGAACCACCATAATATCATACATTGATTGCTCTTCATAATTACATGAAATATGACCTGAATAGCAGAAAAACATTAACAGTTGCAATTAAAAAGACATACATGTTTAGGAGATAATGTGAAATCTCCCTAACACCTTTAAAAAGGTAAATCTGTTACTTGCATTAGAACATTGGAATGCTGAGAGTTCCATTGAAGACAATGAAGTGGCTTTTTGTTTTTCCCTGTTTATTTTACAACATTCTGCCCTCAGTGGGTGACTTGATCTGAAACATTACAGCCCTTTTTCCTTGTGCTATTCCAGTTTTTAAAGGCTCTCTCTCACGTTATATACCCTTGCCTGAGTCTTGGACCTATAACTCAGGTTCAGCCCTAATGAAGGGATATCTACCGTTATCGTACTCAGCAGCAGGCTGTAATTCTAAGTAAAAGTTACACTTTCCAGGTACAGTAATTTGAATGACTCATTATACACAGGGCCACTGGAATTATGCGCTTCTGAGACTGAAATGTTTTTGTGGATTCGTCGCAAAAAAAATTGTTTCTATTTCTATTTCTAATTCTATTTAGAAGATTTGTAAAGCGCAGCAGCTGCCCCAGCCAAGAGGCGTCCCGGCGCTAACGGCAAATAGGAGACCACAACGCAGGGGAGGACCCGAGCGACCTACACAGTGGGAAAGAGAAATGCCTTAATAGCTTTCCTAAATTCGATGAAGTTACTGAGGCCTCGAATATGAAGGGTCAGCGAATTCCAGAGAATAGCCGCTGTACCGGAAGGAGCGCCCTCCGGCCCGAGTCCTCTTAACCCGAGGGACCACTAACAAATGCTGGCCCATGGAGCGAAGCTGACGGGAAGGGACGTAAAAAGAGAGCAGATCAGTCAGAATTTTAGGGGAGGCGAACTTCAAGATTTTAAAGGCTATACAAAGAGCCTTAAACTCAATCCGTTGAGCCACAGGCAGCCAATGAAGGCGGCGGATTGTGTTGGCCACCGAACAGACTCTGCGCAGACCCAGAAGAGATCTTGCTGCGGCGTTCTGTACTCTCTGTAGCCTGAGTACTTCCGCCTTGTTAGCCCCCAGATACAGAGAGTTCGCATAATCAAGCCTAGATGTAATCAAGGCCTGAATAATAATCTGTCTAGTCGGGGCATCAAAGAAACCCAGAATAGGTTTGAGTCCGCGTAGCAAACCGAAACAGGTACCCGCCACCTTCTTCGTTTGGGTCTGGAAGCTGAGAGAGGCATCCATCCAAACTCCCAGGTTCTTTACAGCCTGTTTAGGAGGTGGGGGGGTGCCTAAATTCATGGGCCACCAATACTCATTCTAAAGCCCATGATCCCTGCCCACCAGCAACACCTCCGACTTGCTGGCATTCAGCTGGAGGCAGTTAGCTGTCATCCACCCGGCAACTGCAGCAAGATCGCCTTGAAACTTAAAGGCGTCGTGCTTAGAGTTGCTCGAGAGGGCTACCACCAGCTGAGTGTCGTCGGCGTAGGAGACCACAGTCAGTCCTCTGCTCTTGGCTATTATAGCCAGAGGTTGTACATACAAATTAAAAAGCAGGGGGCTTAGAGAAGAACCCTGTGGCACCCTGTGCTTGATGGGGAAGGTGGGTGAAGAGAAAGGAGGAGCAATCACCTGAAAAGTCCTGTCAGAAAGAAATGACGCAAGCCACTTCAAAGCAAGGCCACCGATGCCAGCCTCTTCCAGACAGCGCAGCAGGATTGCATGGGACACAGTGTCGAATGCGGCACTGAGATCCAGAAGGATCAGTGCCGATGTCTGTCCTGCGTCCATCGCTGTCCAAAGAAGTTCTGTCACCGCCAGGAGCGCCGACTCAGTGCTATGGCCAGGGCGAAAGCCATTTTGCGAAGGATCAAGGATATTGTTGGAGGTCAAGTGGCCTGAAAGAATGGAGTTGATATATGCCTCCGTGATCTTGGCAGGCCAAGGGAGCAATGAAATTGGCCTGAAATTTTCTGTTTTTTTTAAGTCCAGTAAGGGTTTTTTAAGCAATGGTATCACCCTAGCCTGTTTCCATGCTGTAGGCACAACAGCTAAGCTGAGCGATCTGTTAATCATTTGACCTAAGAGAGGAGAAATAGTTGGTAAAATTTTCCTGAAATGGTCCGGTTTCAGTGGGTCGGCCGGTGAGCCTGACTTAATTTTGGCACAAAGGGCAAGTAGACGATCCTGCTGAATCTGAGGGAAAATCTCTAAGGTGCTGATCGTGCCATTATTGAATATGTCAGGGTGGCCGGTTTCTAGCTCAAGTAGATCAAAAGTTACTAAAAAAATCAGTGACTTGTAGCAGTGCAATGGGAGACCCTTCACAAAGGTTAACTGGTCCTCTTTCAGTAGCTTATTGCTGTATTTTGGTGTAAAAGTGGTACTGATAAGGCAGTATTAACGTGGGTAAAAATGACAGATAAATGAAGTAACACTGTCACAAAATGTTTCACATTATGCTCTATACTTTGATTTTTCTTGCTGCATTCTTTAGTCTACCCTGCCACATAATTTAGTCCTCTCCTACCGCAGAATTCCAGGGGCCCTGATTATACAGCTGTTAATAACTGTATCAATTACCTTTTCAGTTTCACATAATAATTTTAATTCCCAACGTATGTGCTTTTTGAGCTCATATAAGAGAAGTCTCCATATAAAGATAGAAAATGTTGAAAATAATGTACTTTTCATCTTATAGTTATCATTGGTTTTCCTAATTTCAATGTAAGCTTGAGTGCAACCCTTTTCCAAAGTTTTGGGACGCTTATGTACTATGTATTTGAAGTCACCAACACATTCAAATCATCATTCAATCATTTCTAGTATACATCTGAGTAATCTGTCTCATGTATCTAAATGTATTATGGCGTTCAGTAATAGACTGCGATTCCCTTTTGGGCACCTAAATTAAAGTTTTCATAACTGATAAAAAAAAGTTTTCCCACTCTTGCCAGAGAGCCGTGTTCTCAATTTGTAGACCATTCAATGCAATATCTCAGAAAAATCACCATACTGTAATTTCCAATTCTATGATAACGTGTCAACCTGTGATGACTCCATTTTCAAATTTCTACAGTTTATCAGTTTATATTTCTTAGTTATTTTGGGGAGAGGTATATCCTGTGTCATTGCCAACACGAAATCTACTTTGATTTATCTCGTTAATACGGGAGGCTTTCCAATATATCAGTTTGTTTTCTAATATTATTTCGGGGTTATTACAAATGGGGATGATTCTACACTTCTCAATACATAACCACTTCCATGCTTAGTAGATTGTATTCTGCAAGGTAGGTAGGTTACGCAGAAAAAAGGACTACAGAGGAAAGCAATTGGTTAGGTTGTTTCTGTCATTACCCATGTAGGTTTCTCTGTGTTATCTGTCCCTGCCCCTTAAGTCCCACCAGCCTAGTTCAAAATGAAAATGAAAGATTCAAAATAAGTTCTATTCTTTGGTAAACCAATTCCTGCTTTCACTGAAGGTTGTACACAATAGTAGTGAGATCAGAGCTCTTTATCCTTCCCTAGTAATTCTGAGATAGTGTTATCAAATGTCATGTGATACTAATACTGGCAAAAAAACAGCAGATGCCCCTTCCACCAAACATGGGGTTCCCCACTCCATTTAGAGGTGGAGGAACCAGAAGATGTCTTCAAGCTGAAACCCTTAGCATATCAGACCTATCCTTCACTGGGTGCCCACCCACAGGTAGAGAATTAATGTAAAGGTAATTGAATTTTTCTTATTTCTGATACAACCTTTGATTTGGGTGGTGGGGTGGATTGTTTCACTGATTGGGCCATAAAAACGGAGCAGCATACTCTGCATTAGTAGTGACTGAATGCATCCGCCATAACAGTAGATGCACTCTTGTCAGAGAGAGCCGACCAGCCAGGCGGACCTCCCCTACTCCTCCACCCCATGATAGAACCTACCTGTGCAGAATCAGCCACACAACAGCAGGCAGCTAGAGCTGAAGCTGCTACAGCTGAGCATGGGGGCAATGGTCCAGGCTGCTTGGTGTGTGGCTGGGGCTGGAAATGCAGCTTCCACTTTCCCCACACATTTGAAAAGGCACAGCAGTACCTAACAGGCAATAGCAGTGTAATGAAAGTGGATGAATGCACATTACAGGGGTGCAGTTGTACCTCTGTGGTTAAGGATGATACCTCATTCCACAGGAAATTACATTTTTGCTTGCTTAATAACTTTGGCCCTCCTTGACTAATGTGTAATTAACCCGAGGGGAACGACCTTCAGCCTTCAGGTTTCACCACTTTAAAGAGGTTATGTGGGGTTCCCAAAACAGCCACTTTCCCAAATATTTGGGATTTGCTAAATAACGATGGCCTTGTTGTCATTTGGTTACTTTTCTTGGTTGGGTTCATTTATGTTCAGTCAATGTACACATAAACACAGTGAAATACAGACAGGAATATGATGTAAAACTACATAAGTACAGTGTGAGAAGGATGTGAGAGGTCAGCAGCAACCTTTGCTGTGTTTCTGAGACTGAATAAAGAGAAAACCAGTGATTTTAAATGGTGATTATCCAATTATTTCGTGGTGTGGTCATGAACTGTGATCACACATTATGACATGGTCCATATATTGGGGAGGGAAGGAGCAAACTGTTAGCTTATCAGCATAAGTTCCTCATTGCATTGTGGTAATTATAGTTTAGAATATTTTCAATAAATTCACAAGCAAGAAAGTGTTCACCATCAATTGGAGGAAGCCAGTGCTAATATTTCTGTCCAATCTTGGATACTTGTTTTTGGTGTTCATCCGTCTTCTACAGGAAGCAGCAGTTCAGATTCAACATTCTTAAAATGTTCCTTGTATTCCATGAGATCAAATACAATTCAAGGCCTGCAGGTGTCACTTATACGCCCTGTATGATCCTATTTTGTGTTTTTAGATATGTTTACCCTAGTAACATCCTCCGTCTCTTTAAGTGGTTGGCCGACACTATTCACGTATCTATGATGATGAGTCTGCCCTGGAGTTGATGATGCACACTGACCTAAATGCAATCTACATTATGTGGTGGTTGCATGTGCCAAAGCATGTTAGTTGTGCCATAATTTAGCATATCACCACAACCCCTGCAAATCACAAACTCTGTCAGTCACCGTCCTACATTCTCTGGAGTTAGAGGTGTACAATGTCCATACCCGGGGTGTACAATGTCCATACCCGGGGTGTACAATGTCCATACCCACGAATCAGAAGGACCTAAAGTCCCAGGCTTAACTGGACGCTTCAGAGTCAAAAGAAGGTTTACAACTCTTGCATCTGAAGCACATCTCATTGAACCAGCATTCCAATAACAATATGTCATTGTGGGTGACAAGGCATTACAATCTTCTGGCCTTCCAGAACTTAAAGTATCTCAAGCACAAAGTAGGCTATCTGTGTCTGGAATTTATTTGAACCTATGGGTAGCACCGAGAGGAAAACTAGAATGGGAGTGATCTGCTGGGAATTAGGCAGTGCGATGAAACAAAGGAAAATCCACAGATGTTATAGCCTGGGTACTGCTCTAATAATAATAATAATACTCATATTTGTACAGCCTGACTTATCACCCCTGAGGGTCTCTAGGCACTGTTTCTAGGCATGGGGAGAATAAGTGATTTGCCCAGAATCACAGGAAGTTGAGCTGACACCGAGACTCAAACCTGGATCTCCAGCTCCAAAGTCGGCAGCACTGGCCATTATGCCATTAGTGAGAGTTGCCAGGGGTCCCCTGGATCCATGCCTACTCCCACTGAAACTTGCAACCCAATGTACAAAGTGGAAGGGGTTCAAATAAGTTACTACCACAAGCTGATTTTTTTTGTTTGTTTTCACCATAAAGTGGAAAATCTACACATTAATTATGGTTATCCATATCAGCAAATTGTGGGAAAGAGGAGGGGAAGGGTTCAAACAAATTTACATTGTGAAATCACAGAATTTAGCTGTTTGGCCCCAAAGCTGCACCTCCTGTAAACCTTTCGAACAACTGTAGACTTAAGGCGAAGGTCGCGAGGGCAAGGATTGCATGATTGCCTTGAAAATTTCAATAAAATGCCAATATAAAAACAAAAAAAGAAAATAATCAGGCAAGAAAGTGCTGATGTTACCAACAGTAATCATATAAACAGTGAATCAGATTAAATTTAAAAAAGTAGTACATCTGCCCCTGTAGTAATACACCTCGGAACGGATGCAGATTTACTACTTTTTAGAAGCCCAAAACATTGGCAGGCGAATGCCTGTAAGGCTGTGCCTATTGCACGTTTCCAAATGAACTACTGGAATGTTAGTTGCCATTTTAAGTCTTTCATACCAGACTGCACAAGCTGTCTGGTTGCTAAAGACCTTATGTGGGCTTCCAAAACACATACAATGGGTTTACAGCCCTCCCATTGCTTACCATTGATTGGTTTTATTGTCACTCTCATTTGCCTGCTTCTTATTTGATAGCTTGCCTTTCTCTTCTTTTGTTTGTCCATTCTCTGGAGTATAGTTTCCCATATCCTTCTACTGCTCACGTTTAGGGGACTACTTTTTCATTCTAGATAAACACTCCAGCTCTCTCCCCTGTGTGCTACTCCCCACCCACTTCCTATGCCATGTTGTTCTCTCCTTTGAATGCTCCTTGCACCCTCTCTCTTCTCTCCTGTGCTTCTAACCCCACCAAACTGCACCTCTCCCCTGTGCTCAGGTGTAGTTCTTTTTTTTGTGTGCTTCTCCTTATGCCCCCATGTTGCTCTCTCCTTTGTGCTCTCTCTACCTCGTGTGCTGATTTTCTCCACTTTCCACCATCCTGCATTATTTATTTTATCTCCCCTGCCAGATCCCTGTTGGCTCCCCCGTGCTCTCCTCCTTCCCGCATCTCCATACCCATGTGGCCCTTATTTCTGGCTGTCGTGGCAGGCTCTTCTGCCTTACAAAGAAGCAATTTCATGCTACTCCAATATCATTTTTTTTTAAATTTACTGATTAATCTTGGATCAGTGAATTTAAGTAAACAGAACCCACATTCTTGCGTAAGCACGCATGGGTAACACATACACTTGTGTGATGATGCATTCACACTCATATGTGAACAGGCATGTGTGGAAATACTGGTAGGGTTACAGTTCCTGTAGTGTGCTTCCAGGGTGAAAAGATGACACATGTGAAGCGATCGTCCTATTTAGGAAGTGGTACCCTCACACACCCACGAAAGGGTTATGCTTCATCATCGGGCTTTGTTCCTCGTGGGGTCGGTGCTGCAATGCCCCATGGGCCCCGTGAGAGGGTTCTGTGGTGGAGATCTTTTGATCAGAAAGCCGTGATGATGAGAGCGGTGTGTGGGATCAGTGAGGGATAAGTTAAGAATACCAAAGGGTACCAGAAATAAATGTAATCCAGGGTCCCCTTTGTAGGGATAAAAGCAATGTGATAATTGTTAGCTTTTAGTTATGAAGAGCAACAATTGAACAGCCTGGGTAGATTAAGTGGGTCGACATGTTTCATGCCTCATTGGTCCAGGAGGAATCCATGGCGTTTCATCAGGACCAAAATTAGTGATAATAAGTATCTCAACCCATGACAAGGTTGGGAGGGTGTATACTGATATCTAATGATTACCAGTATGTGCTTACAAAGAATTGCAAGTCAGATATGTACCAAAAGAGCATAAACCAGCTGAGGTTTTCCTATATTCCAGCCTGAAAGAGAAAGAATGTATGATGTTTAAATCCAAAGCATACCCTGGGTAGCCCACAGGGAGTAAGTAAACAATGACGTGTCTATAAAAACATGCTAGGATTGCATTGCAAAAGCTCCTTTCATGCATCGTGTCATGCGTCCCAAAAGAATTTAGGTGAGTGACTTGATAGTCAAGAGTCTTAGAAGTTTAAAAACATCAAAACAGACATCCTAAGATATACAAAACATACAGTGAGTAATCCCTAGTGAAGGGTAGGGATATGTTCTTTCCCCGAGTACACACATTTTGTGCCCCTTAGGTCAAGAACAGATGACTGCTTCTTTGCTGCGACACACATTTCTGCAGAAGTAAATGTAAGACATTGTGAAGAACAAATACGGCGGGCGTTCAGGAGCATCGGAACATCCAGCTCGATCTCTTTTGTAATTACATCATAGATGCGGTGTCAGGCGTAATAACATACTCCATCATCTGCTTGCCCAGAGATACAGGAGTACTGCTCAGAGCTGGATTAAATGCATCTTCCGGGTCCCGGCGAGAGAGGTGTCTGCCCCTCGTGTGTGCGGCCATTGGTACATAGCGGACATCATGCTGGTTGGAGAGGAGAGAGAGGGCTAGCAGTGGATGACAGAAAAACTGGGTAATAGTGGCGGCCATCTTGAAGTGTATTGGTAGATGGATATATCAAGAGGGACATCATTCTATAATGATGATAGAGGGATGGTATTAAAGCTATGGAGTGAGCACTTGGTCACAGTGGCAGAGATCTTTGGGTTCGGATCTGGAAACACTGAGAATAGATGTAGAGGGTACATAGGGCGGTATATGGCCATATTGTAATAGTGACATGTGTAAGTCACTAGGAGTCAAAGAGGATGTGAATGTAGATAATATTGGTCACAGGTATGTATGTGTCACAGTAGGTGGGGTGTGACAGGCACATAGGATATCTTGTCCAGGAAAAAGTAAATGGTGACATATAATGCGTACGACAGTCACGTACCTTGCCTGTGATGGTGATAGGGCATAACTCCATAAGGGAGATATTGTATCAGAAGTTATCAAAATACCCTGAGTATCAAATATGCTGATAGTCTCTTGCAGTGCCTATATGATTCCTCGGTGCATTTGTTCCAGGGGCATAATTCCATGGTGGAGACATGATATCAGATGTTATCAAAATACCCTAAATATCAAATATGCTGAAAGTCTCTTGTAGTGCATATGTGATTATTTAGTGCATTCGGTCCAGAGTTTATCATCGTTGAGAACATGGCTGTGCATCATGAGGAGAAAGAAGACACACCGTTGTTCTCTGTGGAATAGGGATTTGGCACTCCATCTGTTGTTAGCCTCAAGAATTGTCTACTTGATGGTATCTGCCGGGTGCAGCAGATCTAAAAAGCGCAAAGAAATCTTTGTAGTGGCCCTTTTGCAACAGATGTTGCTCTGATGTTCTGAAATTCTGGTTTTGATCATCCTTGTGGTCATCCCTACATAGCGAAGTGTGCAGGGCAAGTGATTAGATAGATGCAATTCTTTGTATTACAATTAGTATGGCTTCTCTGTTCCCAAGGTCTGATTTCCCTCAGGTCCAGTTCCTTAGTTGCTTGTGTGAGGGTGCATACGGAGCAAAACACGCAGGGGTAGTGTCCGGTGACCGGTAGCAGACCCCACCATGTCTGTTGGAAGTCTTTGGGGGGATTTTGTCATGTATGCACTAGAAGATCTCTAAGGTTGCTCTTGCATTTGTACACATATAATGGGTCAACAATATCCAATGTCCCTGCTTTGAGAATGGGCCAGAGCTTTTTAATGATTCGTTGGATCAGGTTGGAAAAGTGTGTGGAGGTCGTGACGCAGGTCAGTGTGTTCGTGGGTTCCTTCATTCTTGTCTCCAGGAGAGATTCACTATGATTATTCCTTGCTCTTTTGTAAGCTTGGTTAATTATCCTGGATGCATAATGATGTGTGGTCAAGTTGGCGCTCAGTTCCTTAGCCTGTGCATCATATTCCTTGAGGGTGTTGCAGTTCCGTCGTGGGAAACAAATTGCCCTACCAGAAGGTTATCTCGAAGGGCTTTAGGATGATAACTGTCATAGAGTAGAAGACTGTTCCGGTTTGTAGGTTTCTTGTAGCTCATGGTGGACAGTTTACCTGCTCCTCTAGAGATCAGTAGGTCCAGGAATGGTACAGAGTGTTCTGACATGGTGCTGGTAAATCTTAAGAAAGGATCGAGGGTATTAACCCATGTGAAAAACTGAGCCCAGGTCTTCGTGTCGCCATGCCACCGGATCAGTACGTTGTCGATATATCTCCGCCATGTGATGACATTAGTCCTGTATGGGTTCTCATCCGTGAGGATATGTTCTCCTTCGAAGGTTGCCATATAGAGAAAGGCTAAGCTAAGCGCAAATGGTGAGGGCACCTCTTACTAAATAGGAAGATCTCTTCACATGTACCATCTTTTCAACCTGGAAGCACACTACAGGAACAGTAACCCTACCATTATTTCCATTTTTATCTTGGGAGCAAGGGTGGTTCTGGACCTTTTATTAGCTCCCTGTCCCCCCTCTTGTTGCTATTGATAACACGCATGTGTGTACATATGTCAATATGATCACTTAAGCGTATGAAATG
This sequence comes from Calotriton arnoldi, assembly GCA_963921515.1. NCBI lineage: Eukaryota > Metazoa > Chordata > Amphibia > Caudata > Salamandridae > Calotriton > Calotriton arnoldi. The sequence continues at coordinate 853,827 of CAWUFW010007970.1, read as the reverse complement.
GTGCGGCACCACTAGCGAACGTTTCTTTTTTTTGCTCAGAAAACAACACAATCGAACCCCTCATCTAAAGTGTGTATATCTCTTCTTCACCTTCCGTGAGGAGAGGAACCAAATAGGTTCAGAGGCGTGCCGAGTACCTTTGACGAATGTGTGACTATAAGGTCCATCCACCTCTCTATCCCAATGGAGCAATGAAAGGAGCATTTTTATAGGAAAGTAAAAAAGATTTTGACCAAATAGGTCTGTATGTAGATGTGCATGATTTTAGGGAATACGTTTTTTCACACTTTACTGTACACAAATAGTAGTTCGCACTGGAGTGGGATCCTTGCGAGGTCCTGAAGAAGGCCAAGTTACCCAGTGAGGCATTGGTGTGATGGCTGAAACATATTAAACAAGGGATTTGGAGGATATTGGCTTTGTCAATGCTTGTGGACATCGCTATTTTCCCAATGTGGAATTGTACACACAGTACACTTTTGCATTGAAGAAAGACAGCTCCCTGTAACTGTGCCACTCTATACATTTTCTTTTAGTTATGTTTTATTTATTATTCAAGGGGAAACATTTTCCCCATGGAAAAAAACCTTTCTGTAAATCCTCATAATGTTTGGGAATGTTCTGGTCTCCTACATGCCTTGGAAGGGGATTTACTCAAGCTCTTCGCGGTGCCGGGAGTGCGAGGCGGTCTTGCTAATGGGCTCACCTTGACGAATGTGTGACTACAGGGAGCTATCCGCACCCCCCCGCCAGTTCCAGTTTGACCCTTTGGTAAACTCGGTTCCTTATGGAGAGCAAAGGGCTCTACCATACCATATTCCAGAGTTTGGCACTGAATCTGGTGCTTTCTTTTCTTTCTCTCACCTCTGGATTATTAGGAGGTAGGGATAGTAGTTTTTTTCTTGGGGATTGATCAGGTGGAAGTCCTGAAGAAAGCCGGGGTATTATCACGTGCCGGCTGAAACATGTCGACATTCTAGCAGAGTGGAGGGGTAGGGCTCTATTAATGAGTAGCCATTACCACCATCCACCAGGTTGGATTAGACCATTTCCTAAATCTGGACAGTGTACCCAGTATTAAAGGTATAGCAGGGATACACTGTTACCAGTTTTATCAACTCACTTCTGCAATTCTTTTTCACTTCTTTGATCCCTCACTATTTTTGTCTTCTCTTATATGGTGTTTGTTTCCCCCTCCCTATTGCTCCACCTCCAGCGTTGGCTAGCGCGGAGGTGTGTTAGCAGGCCCTATGATGAAGCATGACACAGCTTGCTGTGTGTGAGGGCAGTTTTAGATACACAGTGTGTGCCCTGTTTCACTCCTCTCTACAGTATGTTCCCGTTCTCACACCTCTCCTGAGTTCACTTACCACATGAGCCTTTTTTACAGTCCCTTTTCTTTTTTGTGTGATTTATAAGGTCCATCCACCTCTCTATCCCAATGGAGCAATGAAAGGAGCATTTTTATAGGAAAGTAAAAAAGATTTTGACCAAATAGGTCTGTATGTAGATGTGCATGATTTTAGGGAATACGTTTTTTCACACTTTACTGTACACAAATAGTAGTTCGCACTGGAGTGGGATCCTTGCGAGGTCCTGAAGAAGGCCAAGTTACCCAGTGAGGCATTGGTGTGATGGCTGAAACATATTAAACAAGGGATTTGGAGGATATTGGCTTTGTCAATGCTTGTGGACATCGCTATTTTCCCAATGTGGAATTGTACACACAGTACACTTTTGCATTGAAGAAAGACAGCTCCCCTGTAACTGTGCCACTCTATACATTTTCTTTTAGTTATGTTTTATTTATTATTCAAGGGGAAACATTTTCCCCATGGAAAAAAACCTTTCTGTAAATCCTCATAATGTTTGGGAATGTTCTGGTCTCCTACATGCCTTGGAAGGGGATTTACTCAAGCTCTTAGCTGGAACAAATCTCTGAATATTTCCAATGTGGGAAAGGGTCGGGGAGGAGACTCTGAATGTCCTACAAACTTGCAATTTGTGGCCATTCACAAACACTGAAGGAAAACTGTGCTTTAGATCCATCCACTTGCCACCCGTTGTGTGGAGTTTACTGTTGTTTAATTGTTGTTAGAAATGGGGGTCTCTAGTTGGCAAGGGTTTGCACCTTTGTCCAAGTAGGGACCCTTCTTCCTAGTCAGGGTAAAGGGGATATACTTCTAAAATAACCCCTGCTCACCCCTTGGTAGCTTGGCACAAGCAGACAGGCTTATCTCAGAGGCAGTGTGTAAACCATTTGTGCACACATACAGTAATACAGTGAAACCCTACAAATGGACACCACACCACTTTATAAAACATAAGTATTTGAACCAAACAAGACCAAAATAACAAAAATCCAAAATTCAGAAATCAAAATATGACTTCTAAAAGGTAGAAACAGTTCTGTCCATAGCAAACTATAGATGCGATACTTTCAACACAAAGTACCTTGGATGCATCAAAATCATAAACAAAAACAGCAGCAGGGAAGGTGATGAGTTGGTTCCTTCCATGCAGGGAAGGTGATGCGTCAGTTCCTTACTCCAGCGGAGATGAGGTGTCGGTTCCTTACTGCCAGGCAGGGGAGGTGATGCGTTAGTTCCTTACTGAAGGGAAGGTGATGCGTCAGTTTCTTACTGGGTGGGGAGGTGATGTGTCGCTTTTCTAGCTCCCAACAGCAGGAACAACCTCCAGAGCAACACACAACAGCAGCAGGCACCTCTTGGCAGGTCAGAACTCCCAGCAAGGAAGTTCAGGAGAGCTGGGGGTGAAGTCTTTGCGTCCCTGAGACTTCAGAACAGGAGGTAAGCTCTACTTCAAGCCCTTGGAGATCTCCCTCAAGCAAGGGACACAGCACACAGCAAAGTCCTTGTCCTATCCTTGGCAGAAACCATCACTGCAGGCCAACCCCAGACAGAACACAGCAAAGGGGCAGTACTTCTCCTCAGTTTCTCCAGCTCTTCTCCTTGGCAAATGTTCCTCTTGAATCCCAGAAGTAATCTTTGAAGTCTTTTCTATCCCTGAGACTTCCAACAGGAGGCAAGCTCTACTTCAAGCCCTTGGAGAAACCTCTAACAGCAGAATGATGAAAACACAGTCCAGTCCTTTCCATGCCCAAGACAGAAGCAACCACTGCAGGCCAACCCCAACAGCACACAGCACAGGGGCAGTACTCCTCCTCCAGCTTTCCCGGTTCTTCTTCCTGGCAGGTCCCTTAGTTTAGCAGTAATCTAAAGTTCAGTGGTCTGGGCCCCACTTTTTATAGCACAAATTCCTTTGTTCTCTGGTGGCAGAGAAGCTCTTTGCCCAGCCAAAACCAGTTATGTCCTCTCTGGTGCAGCTGCCCGGCAGGAGGTGGAGACAGCATTGTCCCAGGCAGACCAGGCCCATTCAGGTATGAAAGAAAAATCCTCCCATAACTCTAAATGTAGCCCAGGTCTATTCAGCCCTACCCTGACTCATTCAGGAAAGGCAGGACACACATCAATCCCCGCGGCTGTCTGAGAGATTGCACATCCCCAGCCCCTGTCACTCCAAAGCCAGACAGTCAATAGACAAACCTAGCACAGGCACACTGGAAGGCTAAGCAAGAAAATACCTACTTTCTAAAAGTGGTATTTTCAAACCCAGAATATAAAAATCATCCTTACTAAAAGATACACCTTTATATTCTGAGTGCAGGCATACAAACTCTATTTTCCTATCTTGTTCCCATGGCAGTTATACTTATAAAATGTTATAAGTAAACTCCCCATTCTATCCTATGAGACAGCCTTGCAATAGTGAAAAATGAAATTGGCAGTATTTCACTATCAGGACATGCCACACACATCAGGGCCTGCCCTACCTTTCACATACACTGCACCCTGCCCGCAGGGGTACCTTGGGCCTACCTTAGGGATGACTCACATGTAAGAAAAGGAAAGGCTAGGGCCTGGCAAGTGGGTTCACTTGCCAGGTCGACATGGCAGTATCAAACTGCGCACAGACACTGCAGTGGCAGGTCTGAGTTACATTTACAGGCTGCTCATGTGGGTGGCACAATCATTGCTGCAGGCCCACTAGCAGCATTTGATTTACAGGCCCTGGACACACACAGTGCACTGTACTAGGGACTTACCAGTAAATCAAATATGCCAATCATGGAATCACCAATCCATAAACACAATTTACAGGGAGAGCAGATGCACTTTAGCACTGATCAGCACTGGTAAAGTGCCCAGAGTCATAAAACCAACAAAAACAGGGTCCAAAACAGGAGGCCACAAAGCAAAAAGTTTGGGATAAACCCGCTGGACAAGCCAGGTCTAACAATTGTACTTTATTTTTGATGTACAATTACACAGGAACAAATGCAATTACACCTGATGGATGCCTTTTGTGGATTACTGACAGACGTAAATGGAGATATTTGTGGCCATAAAAGTGATAAAGCTGAAAACTTTTACCCAAATTCTCCCACATAATAATATAGAAACGCACTAAATATTAAACCTGAAAATGTACAATAAGTTAAATGTTAGAAAATGTGCCGTCAATTAACATACAAATGTAAAAAATGCAGTTTATTTTCTGCAGACAGCTTTCATTTTTGTCGTTCTTCACTTGCTAGACCGCACTGCTCATTTATTCAACACTGTCCCTTTAAGAAAAATAATGCTTTAAAAAAAGTGATTTAACGTTAAAATCAAACTTTAGGGCTTGACTTTTGTGAAGTGTGCTGTATCCCGATAACCATATGACTTAACCGTACTTAGATTATTTTCTTTGCCACATATGCCTAATGAACAATTATTAAATGAATGAAAATGCTTGCTGCAGCTTACATTTCATGATTTAACCAGGACATACCAGAATTTGAATGTTTCATTTAATAGAAAAGCTCATTGTTATTCAGTGAGAATCCAGACAGCTAACAAAGTAGGCTTGCAAAAGGTTCTCATGAGATGTAACTTCTTGTAATACGTAATACATTTCTAACTGACTTCATGTAGGCGTGTATGTTTACCGTGGGAAACAGGGGACGAAGATGACGGACCATCGGAAGACTTTTTACCATTGGACGATGATGATGAAATGCACCTGCTTTTGCAACATGTTTAGCTGCTTTCTATATAGTATGTGTTCCTAGCTAGAGAGTATGAGATTCTTCCCATGCATCCCTAACCTGCCGTGCCCCTTGGCACTTTGTTGTGCTTGTCCGACTTGCCATAAGCTACTGCTTACGGTGATTCTTTTTGTTTTCCTTACACTTTGAGAGGAGAATTATCTTGTTTATGTGGATCATAGTTACTGCTGTGATTCTTTCCTTCTCTCTCTTTAAGACGATTGCTACTGCAATTGTCTGGAGAACATGGCGGAGTCTCCACAACAAACCTTTATGGGGAGTTCGTCCTTCCATTTAGCTATCTGAATCTGACCCAAAATAAATCTAGTTGCTTTTTTCCAGAAAAAACTCTTCATGGGTTCTTGTTAGGGTAGAATAATAGGACATTTAGTTTAGAATAGGGACAATACTCTGAATGGAACACACTGTTTTATTTTCTATGCTTGTTTTAACAAACCTATTTCTTATTATTTCTGTAATTGATTTGCCACTAATTTAAATAAAAGAACAAAAATATCGACTGATCTCCTAAATTAGAGAATAAACTTTTAAAACTTCAACACTCTCTTTATTGACTGAACATCAAATGTAAATATTGATGCCTTTTGTCGTGTAATGCTCCATTTGAAAACGCTGGCAAGGATCCATTGGCCGAGAAAGGCGCAGAACTTCCAGGTTCTCTAAGTAAGTTTAAGGTAACATAATTCGTGGAGTTTTATGAGAGATTTCCGCACTGGCAAATCTAATGGCTATGTGAACTGGGTCCAAGGACTGGAAATATACATACCTGTGACAGACTGCTGTCACGAGCCGTCAGTCTTTGATATAGATGATGCTCGTCTTCTAGATAGGGATATCTGATCTGCCATACCACGAAACCGTTATATATTTGCCACGTGTCCCCACGCCATGCGTCACACCCCCAGCCGCAATAAGTATATTTAGGACCTTCAGATTTTCATGGAACTAATTTTGAACTAACGATGGGAACCGCGAGACCTCATGTTCAAGAATGGAAGATGATACCGGACCAAAAGCCAGCTCATGTCAAAGGCGCCAAGCATGACATTGGTATAAATCTTATTGTTAATGATACGATCGGGCTTCAAAAAACACTAAACTGTGGTGGTTGAGAGTTTAGCACACAGTTATGAAAAGAGGGGTGCAACACGGCACTTTATAATCAGAGGCGTCAGGGTTGGACACAGCACTTCCTGCCCCCTGGAGGCATTGAGGTCCTTCTTGGTTAATCACTTTTTAAAGCCCACAGAGACCGCCCAGCCTGTGATTTGAGAATGCTTGACAGACATTGGCATCTGGTTTTGGTAAACATTTCAATTAGCATTTTAACTTTTAACAGCCTCCTGCTGGTAGTTTATTGACAGGAAATGCTTTCTTTTTATCCTCGGCAGGTTTGTCAACAGGATGTCTTGCTGCATGCCTCCCCCCTCCCTGAAGCAGTGCTTTCATGTCAATTATATCTCCCATGGACGTTTCAGAAGCCCTTCGGTGAATTTCACCTTAAATGTGAAACAAAAAAAAACACAATTCCCTGCTCTTTGTCTCATAAAGCCAGCCTATAACCATTTTGAAACCCAGGGTTTTCTCTGGCAAAAAAAACAATAGTATGCATTGTACCAAGTAACTCACTTTTGTTAAAACCAAAGCGTGCTTCGTTTCACACTGGGTTTGCAGTTAGTACACAAAAACATGTAAACATGTTAAATTAAAAATAATCGATGTCGTTTCTTATTAAAGTTCTCACAGGTGTAATTATCTCCGGCAACTTTCAAAAATATGCTATATTTGTAATTCATTGTTCTTGCAGGAGAAATGTTTAATTAAAGAGTATTTTCTGCAAATATGACCGCATTTAGCTGACATGTATATTGACCTAGCTCATGTAAAGTCCTCACCTGCCAATCCATAGGTACTGTCGAATAACCAATTGTGGACAATGCCAATACACCTCACTGTCTGGGTGGTCGGTAGGGTGTCAGGTTGGAAAGTGAGAAAGTGCATGTTCCTAAAGAACCCCGTCAATAAGACATTACGTTCGAAATCCAATCCATTGCTTGGCTTGGAGTCAGCAGGGGGAGGGAGGGACATTCGAACATCAGATTTTGCTTTACGCCAACACTAGGATGAGCGTCATGGTTCGATTTGCATTTAAACTTTACGATCATTTTGTCACATAGATAGGCATTATGTCACATTGGCTGTGGAAGACATTTTTATAAATGGTGTACACTTTTTATGGCAGAGACAGGTTGAAGGTGATCCCCAAGTTTCACACCTTTTTGGAAAGATCTGCTAGGAGACATGCAGCCAATCTAAAGAGAGCAAAGCTGGGTCACCATTGCGTAGAAGCACTGACTTGGAAGCTTTCAAATACAACCAGTCCAGTTGTGGTTCATCCAGCTATGGGTGAGAGTGTGGTGGCTCACAATGAGATGTTGTTTTGCCAGGTTTATTAGGTATACTGATGTGTATCTGGGTGTTGCATGCTTCTAGGTGACAGCATATGTTAGTTTTCAAAGATGTTAACGAAGGATATCACGTTAGCATCGAAAAAGGCTGGAGACAATGTTGATCCTACTAGGACTTTCATATGTCCCTAGTGGTAAATATGCAGCATTAACAAAACCTGCACTAGGAAGGTACACATACAGACATACTATAGGTTTTACTGACAATGTCTTTCTATAGAATAAATGTGGACTTTTTATTTCATAATCACGTTGCAGAATGCAGCCCTCATCATCATCATTATTGTTCAACAAACAGGGCTATTTAGTTGGTTGTAGGATGGAGATTTTTGCCTTCCGTGGGGAGGCATCTATTGGCTACTTTGTGGATAAGACCCAGTGTCTTGCTGGGGCATAAGGGACACCCCCGCAGCCCCAGTGGTGCAGGATGGGCAGTCTTCTATACATAAAGGGGGCCCCTCAGCTTCTCAGCTCGAGGGTATTGCAAGGGCCCCTCTCACCATCCCTATCCTAGCAAAGGGGGGCCCCTAAGGTTTCCTTATTCCACTGGTGTCTTGAAGTTGATTATTTTAAGAGTCAGCATCTAGAAAAGAAGAAAATGTATGGTGAGGCCTGTCAACAAGTGGTGATCATCTTTGCTGTATTGTTCTTGTTGTCATGAAACCACTCATGTGCCCTCTCAAAAGTCCTATTTATAGCGTGGTCAATTATCCAACCAAAAGGATATAAAAGTGCAAACAGTTTGGAAGACTGAAGAGGATAGTCCAGATTCATCTTTATGAAATTGATGGTACAACCTCTAATGAGCTCACCTATTAAATGAAGGAGTGAGGACATTTATTTAGCACTTGCCTACCTTTTCTACCTCATTTCATATCGATTTCTGCAGGAAAAGAAAAGGAGGTGCAATAGGTATTACCCTACTGAGATGAAAATCAGAAACTCTACCTCTACATCTTTCAGCCAACAAATAAACCGGCAAAACCTTTTTGTACTTTCTCTTAACCCCTTCACTGCTAGGCCTTTCTCCCCCCTGTGCTAAGCCTTTTTTTGGGGTAGTTTGCGCTTAGGCCCCTGTAACCTTTTGACCACATAAGGTATCCACGTCAAATTTGAGTCCTTTTCTTCCAACATCATGGGGATTCGAAAGGTACCCAAGGTTTGTGGATTCCCCTGGAGGAATCCAGAAATTAGCCAAAATACAGCAATTAAAAAAAAAAAAATGGGAAAAAGTGCTGCAAATGAAAGCGTCTGGTTTTTCCCTGCAAATGGTATCAACAAAGGGTTTGTGGGGCTGAAGTCACCATTTTCCCAGCTTTCAGGGACAGACAGACTTTTGTCAGAAAACCAACATCTTTACACAGTTTTGGCATTTTACTGGGCCATAGCCTATTTTTGCTATTTTTTGTGCTTTCAACCTTCTTCCAGTTAATGGTAGAAATAGGTATGAAAGCAATAATGGATCCTGGAAAGCTATACATTTTAGAAAAGTAGACAAACTTCTGAATTCAGCAAGGGGTCGTTTGTGTAGATCCTTCAAGATTTCTTTATAGAAACTAACAGTTGAAAATAGGAAAAATTGAAAATAAGTTGAAAAAAACAGCCATTTGTGCCAACGTTTTCACCTGTAACTTCTTCTAATTATGACAAATATTTGAAAGCAATATACCATTACATTTGCTGGACCATTCTGCTTGTGGGGATATATAGGACTTGTAGGTTCACCAAGAACCCGACGAACCCAGAGCCAATAACTGAGCAGCGTCTTGCAGTGGTTTTTATTATGTACCGGGTATATAGCAATTCATTTGGGAAAATATATACAGTGAAAAATCGGGATGAAAGACACCTATGTATTTCTGAAATTGGAACAAAATATAGAGTTTAGAAACAATAGCTATTTGCACATTTCCGAAATTGTGAGTACCCATGCTAGCATGAGAATTATAGGACATTTTTCAAAGTGACTTCTTTTTTACAAAACGTCTTTCATTTGAAAGGCAGAAATGCATTGAAAGTCAATAGGTAATAACAGTTGCTCTACAATTCTGTGTTACCCTAAGTCTCCCGATTAAAATGGCACCTCACTTGTGTGGGTAGGCCTAGTGCCCGCGACAGGAAACGGCCCAAAACGCAATGTGGACACACCACATTTTCACAGTGAAAACGAACCCTTTTTTTGCAAAGTGCCTAGCTGTAGATTTTTAACCCTAGCTCTGCCGGCACCTAGGGAAACCTAGCAACCTATACATTTTTGAAAACTAGACACCCAGGGGAATTCAAAATGGGCTAACTTGTCTGGCTCTCACCAGGTTCTGTTACCCAGAATCCCTAGCAAACCTCAAACTTTGTAAAAAAAAAACACATTTTCCTCACATTTCTGTGGTGGGAAGTTCTGGAATCAGTATGGATCCACAAATTTCCTACCACCCAGCGTTCCCCCAGGTCTCCCGATAAAAATGGTACCTCACTCGCATGGGTGGGTCAAGTACCCGCGACAGGCAAGGGCCCAAAACGTATTGAGGAGACATCAAAAATACCTATCACAAAACAACCTGGTTTTGCAAGTGGGGTCACCTTGGTTTTTGGCCCCGGGCTCGGCGGCCATCTTGGGAAACCTACCAAAACCACACATTTCTGAAAACTAGACACCCGGGGGAGTCCAGTGAGGTATGGCTTGCATGGACCCCCCAACGTTTTCCTTCCCAGAATCCCCTGCAAACCTCAAATTTTCTGAACAAATCACATTTTTCTCAAATTTCTGTGTGGGAAAGTTCTGGAATCTGCATGGATCCACAAATTTCCTACCACCCAGCGTTCCCCCAGGTCTCCCAATAAAAATGGTACCTCACTCGCGTGGGTGGGTCAAGTACCCGCGACAGGCAAGGGCCCAAAACGAATTGAGGAGACATCAAAATTACCTATCACAAAACAACCTGGTTTTGCAAGGGGGGTGACCTGGGTTTTTGGCCCCGGGCTCGGCGGCCATCTTGGGAAGCCTACCAAACCCACACATTTCTGAAAACTAGACACCCGGGGGAGTCCAGCAAGGAATAGCTTGCGTGGATTCCCCAACGTTTTCCTTCCTAGAAACCCCTGCAAACCTCAAATTTAGCTAAAAAAAAAAAATCACATTTTTCTCACATTTCTGTTTGGGAAAGTTCTGGAATCTGCATGGATCCACAAATTTCCTACCACCCAGCGTTCCCCCAGGTCTCCCGATAAAAATGCATGTGTGGGTCAAGTACCCGCGACAGGCAAGGGCCCAAAACGTATTGAGGAGACATCAAAATTACCTATCACAAAACAACCTGGTTTTGCAAGGGGGTCACCTGGGTTTTGGCCCCGGGCTCGGCGGCCATCTTGGGAAACCGACCAAACCCACACATTTCTGAAAACTAGACACCCGGGGGAGTCCAGCGAGGTATGGCTTGCGTGGATCCCCCAACGTTTTCCGACCCAGAATCCCCTGCTTAGATGGAATGTACACCTTGGCAGAGAGACAAAAAGACAAATATTACTGCACAACCATCTATTCCTCAAACACACACACATACAGGTTCGATTTGGCACGAGGGCGAGTGATGGTTCAGTATATAACATTTTATTAACAAGAGATTTCACAAAAATGAAATGCACTGTCAATAATTGAAAGGACAAAAAACAGAACCAGTGACTCCCAGCTCATGAGCTGTAAAGCCGCGTCAAGGCCCCAACCGCTTTACAGGCCATTCACACACCTTTCGTACGTGATACACACAAGACCATTCACACCACCAGGCACGGAACCAACACATTACAACATTCACAAAAAGGGACAAGGGACACCCTGCTTGAGAAAGACAGAAAAGACAAATATTACTGCACAACCATCTATTCCTCATGCACACATACATACCGGTTGTATTTGGCACAAGTGTGAGTGATGGTTCAGTATATACAATTGTATTAACAAGAGATTTCAAAAAAATGAAATGCACTGTTGACAATTGAAAGGACGAGAAACTGAACCATTGACTCACAGCTCGTGAGCTGTAAAGCCATGACAAGGCACCAACCTCTTTACAGGCCATTCATACACCTTTCATACGTGTGACACATACAAAACCATTCACACCGCCAGCCGCGGGCCCATCACATTACAACACTCACATCAGCAGACAGCGCCATTCAAGGGCCCATCACTTTCACACGCCCACATGCCTGACACAGCAACCACACCAGCTGACGGATTGCGTGGACTGGTGTTTGGCTACCAGTGTGTGTAGTGACCAGCAGCAAGTCACTACTCATACACTGCCAGCCAAGCGCCAGTTCACGCACACCACCAGCCAAGCGCCAGTCCACGCACACCGCCAGCCAAGCGCCAGTTCACGCCCACTGCCAGCCAAGCGCCAGTCCATTCACACCACCAGCCAAGCGCCAGTCCACGCACACTGCCAGCCAAGCGTCAGTCCACGCACACCGCCAGCCAAGCGCCAGTTCACGCACACGCCAGTCAAGCGCCAGTCCATTCACACCACCAGCCAAGCACCAGTCCACGCACACAGCTAGCAAAGCACCAGTCCACGCACACTGCCAGCCAAGCGCCAGTCCACGCACACCGCCAGCCAAGCGCCAGTTCACGCACACTGCCAGCCAAGCGCCAGTCCATTCACACCACCAGCCAAGTGCCAGTCCACGCACACCGCCAGCCAAGCGCCAGTTCACGCACACTGCCAGTCAAGCTCCAGTCCATTCAGACCACCAGCCAAGCGCCAGTCCATGCACACCGCCAGCCAAGCGCCAGTCCACGCACACCGCCAGCCAAGCGCCAGTCCACGCAAATCACCAGCCAAGCGCCAGCCTACACACACCGCCATCACATTTAGGGTTTTTTAAATACAAAAAAGAAAACACAAACAAATTGTAAATAGATACAAATCTACTAACACAAAATCTGAAACTAAATACATTGCACAAATGCCAACCTTGAAACTGAACAAAAAATATAAAACAATACAGACTAGGCAGTTCACTTTACCACTCATGGATGCTCCCAAAAATTATTTTGCGTGTGGTACATTCTAAAACAAGCAGGCACACACAGCGCAGGGTTAGAAGGACACTTGGGGCAGTCCATACGAGTCTCCTTCCGCGTACCTCTTCGCCAACAGACTCTACATCTCCTACTGGGAAAGTCTTTTGAGGGCGTGGGAGGAATGTGATCAGGAAAGTGGCAATCTTTCAATCTAGCCACATCCTCCACCACTCCAACTCTGGGAACACTTGCCTGTTCCACTACAACAAGGCTGCCTATTACAGACTCCTGAAACTTAGCAAAAGTCATCTTTGACTCAGGACAACAATCCTTGAATACAACAAAAGCATTAAAGGTTGCCAAGTGGAAAAGATGGATGGCCAACTTCTTATACCAAATGTAAGCCTTACGAAGAGCAGTGTAAGGTTCCAACCTCTGATCTACTTTATCAACACCGCCCATGTGCCTATTATGGTCTAAAATGCACACAGGTTTGCGCGCTTCAGCAACCTGACCCCAAACAGTCACAGGTGAAGTGCTTTCATCATGGATGGTAGTCAGCATGTAGACATCTCTCCTGTTCCTCGCTACGCAACGCACTGCATTGTCCCTGCACAAGCTTTTGACCAACAAGTTCTTTTGGGAAACCTTTACGGTTAAAGCGAATTGTGCCACAAGCAACAGTGTCCACTTTGGCCAATTCCCTGAACAACTGCACACCAGTGTAGAAGTTATCTACATATAAATGGTGACCTTTGTTAAAAAGTCCTCTACCAAGTTCCCACACAATTTTCTCAGTCACTCCAAAAGTGGACGGACAACCAGGGGGGTCAATCTTGGAATCCCTACCGGTGTACACCCTGAAATTAGAGACATATCCCGTCCTACTGTCACACAGCATATACATCTTAATTCCATAGCATGCCCTCTTACTAGGAATGTATTGCCTAAAAACCAAGCGGCCCTTGAACAAGACCAAAGACTCATCCACTGCTATTTCTTTCCCTGGAGCATAGATCTCAGAAAAACGATCTACAAAGTGATCAATGACAGGCCGAATCTTAAAAAGACGGCCACAATCAGGGTGATCTCGTGACAACGCTAAACCATTATCGACAAAATGCAGCATCCGAAGCAGAAGCAAATACCTATCATGACTCATGACTGCCGGAAATATAGCTGTTGCCATCAAGGGACTAGTAGACCAATTTGAAGACATTGATGGCTTCCTTAGCAAGCCCATCAAAAAAGTTAACCCCAAGAACTTCTTCAACTCATCCAGATTTGTGGGAGTCCACCGGGTAGCTCTAGAGTGGGGCCCAAGGCTGGCACAGTTGTCTCTCAAATACTGTTCAGCAAACAAATTAGTCTGCTCAACAATCTCTGCCAAAAATACATCGTCGATAAACAACTGAAAAAAATGTATCAGCAAAAAGTTGTCAGTATCCACTCTACACACTGGAACACCAGTAAAGTCTGGCAATGCCGGCTGCACCATGCCTGGGGCAACCCAGAGGTCAGCACTTCCAATGGGAAGCCTTCCAGCCCCAGGCTGCAGCCCAGATGCCTCTTGCTGCACTATCGGCACATCAATGTCCTCCTCTAAAACAGGCACTTCATCCGCACTAAGAGTAGCTTCATCAGCACTGAGAGTAGCTTCATCATCCGATGATTCCTCGTGGACAGAAAACTCACTGCCTGAATCTTCCACTCCCTCCTCTGCCTCAGATGCAGAGTCAGTCTCTGAACCATGGTCAGAGGAAGACTCAAAAAGCATACCAACAACCTGCTGAGCAGTAATCCTGCGGCTAGCCATGATCCTTACTAAGAAAGGAGACTTCGTAAACAAGTCAACTACAACCAATACTGTGCAAAATAAGTAATAAAAAAAGTGTGGCTTTAGCACAAAGATCCATATACTCAAAAACAATATGACTCACTTGCCAAAGATAGCTACACTCACCAGCACCAACTCTGCAGCGACACAGCAAAAACCAACGATATCCCACTAGAAAGAAGAAACAAAACCAATTACTCACAAGACAACAAAATACACATCGAGCACAAATGCAAAAAGATTTTGACACTCAAAAAACAGAAGCCAAACATACTGCTATTATTGCACCATTTGCAAAAAACACATTCATGCAGGGAAATGAAACTCATTTAGAGTAAATAGCACAAAAGAGTCTCTTACAAACACATGCAACTACACAAACTGCAGCACCACCAGTAACAAAACCGCGACCTGGAACATCAGTCTAAAGAGCAAAAGCCTTGAACTGGAATAAAAAGGAAAAATAAAATGTTACAATTGCAATTCAGAAGAAATAAAACAATTAACATTATAACATGCTATGTCACTACTTAAATGGTCAATCTGCCAGATGGGCCTTCAAATAGGGCCGAGATAAATGGGGGGTGATCTTGCCCAAGGGATCTGGTGGGGTTTTCTGCCAGGCCGATCTGTCCCCAGGAGGGGCAGAAAACAGCAGGCAGAAATTTGCCCCATTGCAAAAGAACTAGATCCCCGGTGCCTAGTAGGGTTTTCTGCCCCCCTCCCTCCTGGGGGCAGAAAGGCCAAAAAAACGGGCAGATCTGTCCCCATGGTGGGGCAGAAAATACATAAACATAACTTAAGCCCCTTGGAAGCAACCCTTGGCCAAGGGGTCGCTTCCATCTGCAATAAAAAAAATCCCTGGTGCCTAATGGGGTTTTCTGCCTCCCCTGGGGGCAGAAAGGCCAAATAAACGGGTCGATCTGCGCCCATGGGGGGCATAAATATAATCCAGTTCATTTGACGCCCTTGGAAGTGACCAGGGATTTTGTTTTTTGTTGTATGAAAGCCTTGGGTTACTTTCATACAACAAAAAACATAATCCCTGGTGCCTAGTGGGGTTTTCTGCCCCCCAAAATGGGCCGATCTGCCCCCAGGGGGGCAGAAAAACATCCAAAATTTAAATGCCCCCTTGGAAGCGACCCTTGCCCAAGGGGTCGCTTCCATGCAATAAACACATAATCCCTAGTGCCTAGTGGGGATTAAAAAACGGGCCGATCTGCCCCCAGGGGGGGGGGGGGGGCAAAAAGCATCCAAAATTAAAATGCCCCCTTGGAAGCAACCCTTGCCCAAGGGGTCGCTTCCATGCAACTACTTACAAAATCCCTGGTGCCTATTGGGGGCATTCATGCTGCACGATCGCGATGCTGTGCGCGTTCGTGCAGCACAAATGCCCTTCAAAGAGACATCAGAGGAGAGGAAAAACTCTTTCCTCTCCCCTGATGCCTCGATGGCTAAAGTACCCCCCCCCTCCCCCCAGAGCAGGAACCCCTACCTTGCTCCGTGGACACCTGGAAGCAAATGGCTTCCAGAGCATCCAGAGCTTCCTGACGAGGTTGGCGCGCGCTGTGCGTGCTGACGTCATGGGATTGCCCTGGGGGGGTCGGGGGTGGTAGCGGAAACTCTTCCACTGCCATCCCCCTTTGTGGGGGCTAGATGGGCTGCCCATGGGGGGAGTGCCAGTGCTTCTCCATGGGTGGGTGCCATGACAGAGCGATTCCGTCATGAGCATATGCCCACCGTGGCTCATGACGGAACCGCTCCGTCATGAGCATAGAAAGGATTAAGATTTATTTTGCAATTGTTGCAAAGCACTGTCAAAAAGGCTAGCTCATAAGTGGAACTGGCTATTGACATGAAAATATTATTATTATTATTATAGGCCACTGCACTCTATGCCACTCAACTCTAATTTGTGCCACTGCCCTTTGCAACACTCAACTCTACGCCACTCCACTCTGCACCACTTAATAATAATAATAATAATAATAATGAAGCACATGGCTACTTCTAACAAAGTGTCTCAGTGCTAGGAAGCCTTACAGATACCCAGATTTCACATAAAAGGGTTCTAGCTAGATCCAAAGATCCAGGTTTTCATTTTTTCCTAAAGATACCCTCGGAGGGGGCAAGCCAGAGTTCTACTGGCACCGAATTTCAGATTTTAGGTGCCAAGTAGCTAAAAGCACAACCACCGATTCTAGCTTATTAAAATCTTGGAACCATGGCCAATTTAGCAGCAGCTAACCTAAGATTTCACGTTGGATCGCAGGAGGTAATCATATTCTGCAGACAGGCTGGGCCTTGCCTGGACAACTCTTTTTAGCAATAACAGAGAGCCTTGGGCGTGATTATCTGTTTCACCGGCAGCCTGTGAAGCCTCTTCAGTGCAGTGCTGACAGAAGCTAGTCTTGGACAGCCAAGCAGTGTCCGAGCAGCCGCATTCTGTACCAGTTGAACCTTGTTCAATCGAGTTTGAGTGACACCCAAATAAAGAACATTGCAGTAGTCCAATCGGGATATAACCAGAGTCTGGATCACTGTTTTCTGAGCAGAATCTGGGAGAAGATGAGAACCTTTTTCAAAGATCTCAACATCCTGAAGCACTTTCCTGAAAGGGCAGTGTAGGAAAGTGCCTTTTTTTGCATGGTTACCCCTCACCTTTTGCCCGATGACTGGTGTAATTTAGAACTGCAAGTGCACTGGGTCTCTGCTAACCAAGTTCCCAGTGCCAGATCTCTTTCCCAAAACACTGTACCACGATTGGCAGAACTTCATCTACTCCTGTAAGTCCCTAGTAAGTGGTACCCCTGGTACCTAGTGCATGGGCACTGAAGAGGGTCCTCTGGGGCTGAAGCACTGGTTGTGCCAACCCAGGTCCCCATCACCAAGGCCAGGCACTTTGCCATTGCAGGCCGCGTGTCTCTGGGTGCAGGAGAATCCGAAGAGTTGACATGGCACACAGTCCTGTGTGCCATGCCAACCCTACACTGCATAAGATATAGGTAAGTAACCCCTAATGCAGGCCTTTAGCCCTAAGGCAGGGTGCACTATATCCTATGAGTGGGCATATCAGCATGAGCAGAAATGCCCCTACAATGTCCAATCAATTCTGTGATGTTTTAAGTGAACAGGGAAGCCAAAAGGAGTACATGGGCTGGATACTTGTCAACACGAGTTTCCTAGCTCCATGATGGCTTCACTGATTTCTAAGATTTTTGGTACCAAACATCTAGTCTTAATAAATCCTCACTGGGTTCATTAATAAATTCACACAGGAGCCCCTTTTAGAGGGTCCCCTGAAACCTAACCTAGTGGGATTTCTGGCGTGGTTTTCACCAGCCTGCCACCACCAGACAAGTTTCTGACCTCATAGGGTGAGAGACAGCACTCTCATAAGACAGAAACAATAACTGCTCTTGGCAGCGGTGTTTCACACCTCCTCCAGGACAGGATGGCCTTCCAGGGCGGGAAGCTTCAAAGGCAATGGAGCCTTTGAAATCCAACCCAAGAACCCCAGATAGTGGGGGAGGCCAGGCCCCCTTTCCTGCTCCACTTTTGGTGGGAGGAAAGGCTGGAAATTTAGTTAGATGAGGAGTAGGGTCCCCCCTCAGCCTGCACCACCCCTAGGGCGGGCAGGGCGAGGTGAACCCCTCTCCTGAAATTCCACCATCTTGAGATGGGGGCAGGGTAGTGCCCCTTCCCACAGGAAGTGGTCACTAAATGGTGTAGACAGCCTAAAGGTTGATAGCCCATTGGCTATTACCTGTCTCCCCCTGTAACGCCCCTAAATTCAGTATTTAGGTGCGTCCCCGAGACCTGAACTTCAGATTCATCGGACCAAAGAAGACCAGGATAAAAGAAGACCTGCTACATGAGAACAGAAACCCTGCTGCAGAAAGAAAAGAAGCCAAACCCTGCCAGCTGCAAGAAGGACTCGACAATCGCTGCTTGTAGAAAGCTGGGTTTCTGTTGCAGTCACCCCCACACCTTTTGGCAGAGTTCTTTTGCACTTTGAAAAGATGTGCCCTGGGTCCCTGCCAATCAGGTTCCCAGGGCCTGTGTTCTTTCCCAAAACTGTACCTTTGTACCCCCACTGGCACCTCTCTGGCCACATGTAAGTCCCTTTTAAAAGGTATCATGGGTAACAAGCCCACTGTGACCATTGAAGGCCTCTAAGGGCTGTAGCACATATTATGCCACCCTTAAAGGTCCTGTACCTTAACATTCACACACTGCCATTGTAGGCTGCATGTTTTAGTGCAGAGAAAAGTGAAGAGTCAACATGGCACACATACCTGTGTTACAAAGCAGAATGGTATGCAGTTCCTAGTGAACACTATAGGTTGACGTATGGTTAGTGTAGTGAGTAACACACTAAGAGCAGGAGAACATTACCTCTTTTCGGAAAAGAGACCCTCACACACCCCCCATCAGTGGGGTGTCTTGCTTCATCATCGGGTCTGCTCCTTATCGGGTCGGCGCTGCAATACCCGATCGGCGCCCTTAACGGGGCCTTTTGGCGGAGATCTTTATTTCCTTTTGCCGTAAGGTGCCGTGCGTGTGAGGGCCCTAGTGAGTGTAGATGTAGTGAGTGTAGAAGTGAGGTTAAAACAGAAGGAGGTGGTCCACCCAAAACTACTTTAATGATCGTGGCCACTCTCCTCATTAAAAACGTGAAAGTAGCGCACCCCTGTTATAAGGTCACGGGGCTGTGCGCATTTGGGGTCAACATGTTTCTTGCCAATACTTCAATTAGAAGGCAATTCTTCAGGACCAAATCAAGATCTATCCACACTTTTTGGTAGTGGTACACCATTAACTAATAAAGTGACCACCCATACAGCACCCTAAAAAGTGGTACCTGCAGATCTATGACATCAACCCAGTCTGGGTCAAAGAGATGTTACATCAGTGGCCGGCGAGCTCAAACACTGAATAGTACAGTGTCTTGGACATCCGCGCATAAAGTCAGCAAACCTATCCCAGCTCCGCCGGTCCCGCTGGTGAAAAGTGAAGAGTCAACATGGCACACATACCTGTGTGCCATGCCTGCAACGCACTGCCTATGGTATAGGTAAGACCCCCCTCTAGCTGGGTGCACTGTACCACTGGTGAGGGTACAGTTGCGTGAGCACTGTACCCCTATAGTGTCGAAGTCCATTCTTAGACATGGTAAGTGCAGTAAAGCCATAAAGAGTATATGGTCTGGGAGTTTGTCATTACGAACTTCACAGAACCATAATGGCTTTACTGAATTCTGGGAAGTTTGGATTAAAACTTCTCAGCATAATAAACCCACACTGATGCCTGTGTGGGATTTATTATACAATGCACTCAGAGGGCATCTTAGAGATGCCCCCTGAAAAACGACCAGTCTCTGGTGGATTCCCTGACAGGTAAACACCAGTCTGCCACCACAAGACATGTTTTTGGACCCCTGGAGTAGGAGCTTTCACTCCCTGAGCCCAGAAACAAAGCCTTTCCTGGGAGGATGTGTTCACACCTCCCCCAGGTCAGGAAGAGCCATCTGTGGCATGGGAGCCTGCCGGCTTTGTAACACAACCCCCAGCCTCTCTTGCTATCAGGAGCAGGCCCCTGCCCTGTCTCCCCTCCTTTTCGGCGGGAAGACAGGCAGGAAAAATTAGCACAGCCCAGAAGGTGTGCCCACCTCTGCCAACTCGACCACTCAGGTGGGGTAGGCGAGGTGAAGCCCACTCTTCATTGACCGCCATCTTGCAGATGGCAGGCACTCGCAAATCAGGATTAGAAATTGTGTCCACTCCCTCACATGGGGTGAGCAAACCAAGGGTGTAGTCACCCTAAGGTCAGTGGCCCATTGGCTACTAACCTCGAGACCCCTAACACGGCCCCTAAATACAGTATTTAGGGGGCAGCCCTGAACCAAGAAGACAGATTCCCACAAACTATGAAGAAGGACGAAAGAAGATGCCCAGCAGAGGACACTGCAGAGAAGAACTGACTTGGCCCCAGCCCTACCAGCCCGTCAGCAGTTTCCAAAGATCCTGCACCAAAAGTGGCCTTGTCATGCAGCCAGTGACCTCCAGAACCCCTGGGAGGACTGACTGCCTTCAACAAAGACCGGATCTCCTGTGAACAGCAGCTCTGTTCAAAAGAAACAGCCATGAAAGACTCAGAGCCTGCTGAGGACACCTGGAACCACCACTGCACCCGACGCCTACGGCCCGAATCCGGGTGGCCCACCGGTCCCAGTGAGGTCCCCCAGCACTCCAGAGTCCGAGTCCAGCATGGGTTGACACCTCCAGGACTCCCCGACGTCGACTGCAGCCTCTGCACGGAGATCCCCACAACTGCAAGTGGCTCGGTAAAGGAAAATCCAACCGCATTAACACCCCTGCACCCAGCCGCCCTGCGCCCTGGAGAAGAGAACCCAAGGTGCACCTACATCCTGAGCCCTCTAACTTACCTGCTCAGCTGTTGGTTCATCCTGGAAGACTTCCTGGACCGAGCCTGCAGCTATAAACCAAAACTGGCAATCCCTACTGAAAACAACAGGACACCCGACGCCAAAACAGCACACTGCACCCCGCCGCCCCTGTGCCGCTGTGGGTGCACCTTGTGTGCTAAACCGGATCCCCCTTTGCCCTAAGCCTAACACCAGGAGCTTTACTCCCACAACCTTGTGGCCTGCTCATGAGCAGCCACCAACCGGAGGCCCCATATCCCCAATTGGATAACATTGGGCCTCAGCACTCTGCACCTGGCCGTCTTGTGCCACTGAGGGTGATCTGAGAGTGCATCCTTGACCCTGGGGGAACCCTGGTTCTAACCCCAGAAACCCAACTCCCACAAATAAGTACCTACCTGTAAACTGATAACTTCATTTCCTCCCACAGGATTGCATTGACTGCTTTTCTTTGAAAATTCTTTTAAGTGTGGAGTTGGTTTGTATGAAACCTTGAAAACTGCAAATGTGCAAAAACGAAATTACTTACCTTTTGTCTAGGAAATGTCTCAGTGTGATATCTAGGATTATCCAATCACAAAGGAGGGACTGAGGGCTTTTTAGACAGGTCCGGCATACATGCCCTAACAGTAATGAAGATACAAAAGGTATGCTGTTCCTAATATCGAGACAAGGGAAAACTGGTTTTATGTGGTCATGAAGTGTAGGAGGATGAGGATTCCTCCTCTTGGAATATAGGGCCCTCACACACCCGGCAAGGTGTCATGCTTCATCATATGGGCTGCTCCTCGTCAGGTCTGCGCTGCAATACCTGACGGGCCCCCTATGAGGGGCTCTTTGGCGGAGATCTTTTATTCCAAATGCCGTTTGGTGCCGTGGGGGTGAGGTGCCTAATTAGTGTAGATGAAGGTGTGGAGGTGTATAACCTGAAAGAAATTTTAAAACCGGTAAAGGAGTACCAGCGAAGACTATTTTAATCAATGGGTCTCCCACCCTGATTAAAAGAAACAAAGGCGCATGTCTGAGAGTATGTCTCAGGTAGGGCGCTCTATTGTGCGGTCAACATGTTTCTCGCCTGGTAGTTAAACAATCTGGTGGCGATTCGTCAGGACCTAATAAAATAAAATCTATCTACACGAGGGTGGTTGTATGGTGTGATCTACCCATTTAAATCAACCTAACACATGCTATGTGTAGTACCTGATAGCATATGACCAACCTGGTAAAGGAATAAAAACAGTTATTAGAATCAGATGTACCAGTATAAACAAAACTCTTGTGTTCCCTGTGTGACAAGCTCACAGCACACAGTGGTGATGACTAAAAACATACGTAACGTGAGTGCCTTGTGGGTGACTCTCACAAACATTTTATCGTGAGGATTACACAGGCGCATCTGGTGGAACACCACCATAGTTGCAGAAGGAATTGATGAACTCACCCTAGTTGGTTTTCTCTATCTACTTCATCGATACCCGGCAGGTATCTCACAAGGAATTTCCTTGTGTGCTGCGTGGGTTGTGGATTAAAAGAAACAAAAATTAGAGCATATCACATAAACTATGTGATTAAGGTGTGTTAAGCAATGCAGGAGTCTTTCAAACTAGTAACGATGTTACTAGGGGTTGACTATAAAATACGGTGAGTAACAGGATTCACCGCTATCACGAACAGCCTGGGCATGAGTTGAGTAAGTATTACTTTGCTTCAAAGTAACAGCACTAGTATTGGTGTCGATATAGCATATCTGGTCTATAAATAATCTGAAAACAAATTGTTTGCGGCGGGGCTGTCAGAGCTGTGGGCGTCTATTGTGATGTTCAGCAGACTAGTTAAACAGCGACTGTGGCTTCCCAATGTATGGGCAAATAATAAAGGTATCTGATCAATATTACCTACAAGAGCACAGTGTATTGTGCCATAGTGTACTCACGTTTTGCAAAGTCCGCAAAAGGCCGGCCGACCTACCCTCTTCTGCTGGGATCGGGTGGGGCCGGGACGTCCAGCAGGCTTGTTTAAATACTGTGAGTGACTCAAGTGGAAATGGCGGGAACCTTCCGGTCGATTCACAGCCTGCACTAGACTGTTACAGCTTTTGCAGAAATATGTGGGGGCCATCTTGGAAGATGTTTAATCCTGGTCAAAAATGACCACCATCTTGGAATGGTTTTTGAGTTTACCCGGTGGTATGGAGAGGTTAGTGTGATTCATTGCGTGTTATATTCTCATGTATGCAAAATATTTGAAAAACTTGGGCCGTGATATAATCGTAAACCCATATTTGTATCAGTGGTGTGTGTCAATCGGTTAGTGTGATTCATTGCGTGTTATATTATCGTGTATGCCACATATTTGAGAAACTTAGACCTTGATATAATCCATATTTGTATCGGTGGTGTGAATCACTCTATGGTTTGCGCTGCTGTATTTACTCATGTATGGTTAGGGTAGTGCTAATACATACTCTGGGGTTAGTTTATTTGTACTTGCATGACAAAAAGTTTTGCATTATCGGTTTCTAAGTGTGTCAAGTGTTTAATGTGCTCCAGGGAATATCTTCATTCAACCCTTGTGTGCTGGTTGATAAACGATAGACCCATCTCTGTTCTTTCGCAAACAGGGCTCCTTTGTTAATCTTGGGGTACGCCTCTAGTATTACCCATCGCAGGGAGTCAGGTGAATGTTGAAGTTGGGAAAATGTGTACACATTTTTGTGTTGAGCTTTTGACATTGGAAATTACTACGATGTTCTTTGATGCGTGTTTTCACAGATCTGGTGGTCATACCTATATACTTTAGATCACATTGGCAGGTTTATTTATTTTTATTTATAAAGTTTTATATAGCGCTAGCTAGACCCATGGATATCAGAGCGCTTTACATACACAAAGGAAAAGAAAAGGAATTACAAAACATCGCTGTACATGAGGATGCATAAAAACAAAAGCAAAGACATAGAACTTATGTATCCAGAGAGGGGACAAGGACTCAGGTGGCTGACACAGTCAGAGAACCACCATCCCAGAAGGACAAAGTGAGCGGGGAGTCTATTCGGTTATTGATGTCTGGGACGGTTGCCTTGGTTAGTAAAGTATTGGTTGAGAAGAAAGAGTTTCAGGTCCTTTTTGAAGCAAGAGAAGGAGGGGTTGCATCTGAGGTCAATCGGGAGTGCGTTCCACATCCTGGGTACATTGCCAGAGAAGGACCGGCACAGGGTCATTTTCTTTTTCAGTTTCGGAGGGATGAGAAGAAAAGAGTTGGTGCTTCTCAGAGTTCTGGATTTCCCTGCTTCTATTAGCTTGCTGTTAAGGTAGTTTGGGAATTGGGTGTGAAGGGTATTGTGAGTGATGCAGGCCAGTTTGTAAATACATCTACCTTCCATGGGAAGCCAGTTGAGAGCGTTGGGGGTTGGTGAGATGTGTTGAAATCTTTTTACATCAGTTATGAGTCGGGCTGCCATGTTAAGGACTGACCTAAGTGGGGCTAGGTGAGCTTTTGGTGTCCCTGTTAGGATGGCATTCCCATAGTCCAGTTTAGAAAGGACTAGGGATTGTACTATTGTCTTGAGATCATCTTGAGGAATGAAAGGTTTAATTTTCTTGAGGTGTTTTAGGGAGTAGAGCGCGCTTTTTTCAGAGTTCTTTATGTGGTCCTTCATTGAAAAGTTCTTGTCCAGGGTAATGCCTAGTGACTTTACTGAGTCGGATAGGACGAGGGAGCAGTTTAGAGCATCCAGTTCCTTGAGCCAGACTTGAGTTGGTTGGTGGTTACTTTTCGGAGAGAACAGTATTAATTCAGTTTTATCCGGGTTCAGTTTTAAGTGGTTTGCGTTAAACCAGGTTTGGATATTGGTAAGCGTGACGTTGAGGTGTCGGACGTCACTGGGCAATTTGATTTTGTAGTATATTTGTGTATCATCAGCATATAGGTGATAATGAACCCCTGCTTGTTTCAAAATAATTGCAAGGTGTTCCATGAAGAGATTGAAGAGGGATGGTGATAGGATCGATCCTTGCGGGACGCCAAGTTTGACTCGCGTTGGTACTGAGAGGCAGGAGTTGATTTTAATCTGTTGCGAACGGTGCTGAAGGAAGGAAGTGAACCATTCTAGTACTGTGCCATTAATGCCACATCGGCTCTTCAGAGTCTCTAGTAAAGCTCGATGGTTTACTGTGTCAAATGCCGCTGATAAGTCAATGAGGATGAGGAGGCAGGCAGAACCTTCGTCTAAGGCTCTGTGGATATCATCTGCAACATTGAGCATCGCTGTTTCGGTGCTACAACCTTTCCTGAAACCTGACTGAAAGGTGTCGAGGAGGTTGAAGTTGTCAATATGTTTGTTAAGTTGCTGGAGAACGCACTTCTCCAAAGTTTTAGCTATGAACGGGAGGTTGGAGATAGGTCTGAGGTTGTTGAGCTCGTTGGGGTCGGCCCCTGATCATATAGATACAGTTGGATGTATTGCAGTTAGTGTGTGCACGTATTTCCCATGTGAAAGAGTCTGAAAAGGTTATGGTTTTGGTAACTTCGGTGAATGCACATACTGTGCAAGTTCCGCATGGGTAGTGGCCCTGAACTGGCGGCAAGTCCCACAATTGCCATTGTGACATCTCTTTCTGTGGCTTAGGTCTCGTATGTATTAGCATATCTTTAAGATTCTTCGTGTGCTTGATTGCAAATCTAGGAATGTCTAGTTCCAAGGACCCTGTGTTCAATATGCCCCAGTGTTTTTTAATCACATTCCTGATTTTGTTGGAATCAGGTGTGTAAGTGGTAACACATGTGAGAATGTCAGTTTGTTCTTTCTCTCTAGGTTCAAGTAGAGCCCCGCGGTTGTTATTCCAAGCTCTTTTTTTTGAGAGCGCAATGTTACGTTGTGGGTATTCTCGTCTGCTCAAATTAATAGCCAGCTTGTCTGCCTCAGATTTGTAATCCTCTAGGCTGCTACAATTTCTTCGCAGCCTCAAAGGGTAAGTTCTCCTTCAACAAACGTGGATGGTGGCTACTAAATAACAAGAGGCTGTTGCGGTCTGTAGGTTTTCTGTAGACTGTTGTGCTGAGGTTGCCATTTGTCAATTTGATGGTGAGGTCAAGGAAAGGGATCGGAGTGTGAGATATAGAACTGGTAAACCTCAAGTAGGGGTTTAAGGTATTAATCCAGTTACAGAATTCTTTGCAGGTACTCATATCGCCTGACCAGAAAATGACAATGTCATCAATAAACCTCTTCCAAAGGAGAAGATTGGTGCGGTAGGGGTTTGAATCTTTGAAGATTATGTTCTCTTCAAAAGCTGCCATGTATAAACATGCTACACTCGGGGCGAAGGTACTTCCCATGGAAGTACCTTGGGTCTGGTGGTAGAGTTGCCCCTTAAACTCGAAGAAATTTTCTGTGAGTGCGAGTGTAGCGCATTCGAGAACGAAACTGCTAGGAGTGGAAGAGTCCCAGTTGGTACTGTTAAATATCTCCTCTATCACACCCAAGGTGGCCCTCTGGGGAATGTTGGTATAGAGGGCTTCCACATCAAGGGTAATCAACAGATTGATTTCGTTAGTGAGTTGAATCTCTGTCTTGAGATGTAAAACGTCAGCTGTGTCCTTCAGGTAGGAAGGGGTTTGTTTGACCAACGGCTGTAGAAAATGGTCGCAGAATTTGGACAGTTGTTCGAGTATTGAATCAATACCCGAGACTATGGGTCTTCCTGGGACTGGTGAGGTGCCCTTATGTATCTTTGGCAAGATGTAGAAATAGGGTACTTTGGGGTCTTTTTTAATGAGGAAATCTTCCTCTTTTTTACTCAACCAGCCTTGGCTTTCTGCTGTGAAGACCATAGCTGTAATAGTCTTGGTCAGTCGTGTCATAGGACTACTGGCAATCGGTGTATAGTATTGGCAGTTACTGAGTTGTCTTTGGCATTCTGTGTCATAGTCTTTAGTGGGCATGATCATGGTTGCTCTGCCTTGGTCAGCTCTTTTTATAGTAATGGTCATGTCATTCGCAAGGGAATTGACAGCCGTCAATTCTGCTGTAGAGATATTGTTAAAGTGTCTAGGCGTCGTGCTCTTTTCTAAGTCCTTAAGTACAGCTTGCTCGAAAGTGAGCACCTCATTAGGAACCAACCCGCTGTTAGGAGTGAAAGTAGAGGGGTTGCGCAAACCTGTCTAAAAAGCCCTCAGTCCCTCCTTTGTGATTGGATATAAGCACGGGCAACCCCCGTGGGACTTGTTTCTTCGTGCAATTGAGGGTAGGTACTGTAACCTCCCTCTTGCACTACACTTTTGCACCCCGGAGATTACCGGTCGTGCCTACTCCTTCTACGACCAATATTCTCCTGAGTCAGGGACTCCCTACCCAGGGGCCCGTCACCTCCATACTATGGAGGAGAACCAAGACCTTAGTTTTGGAGATGAGATAGTTGCAGAAATTTTAAGAGCACCTTCACTTCTGGGAGCAGATAGTGGTGCAGCGACAGGCAGTCAGTCAGAAGACTGGCAATCCCTAACATCTATGAAACGCGAATGGGTCAAAATCACACTACACGGCGCACTGATGACAGAATATCTAAGGGCTAATATAGCCCCCAACAGCCTACTAGTAAAAAACTTCCCACGCCTATTCCTTGAAGATGATGTCTTCAAAAAAGAATGATCCCTAGTAGCATGGAAATGCACTAGGGACCTACTAATCCTTATAATTAACACAGCTAAAAGGATAGCCGATGCCCTGCTTATTAGGATCCAAATAGGAGAGAGCGCACTCAAGACCACGATTCAAATCAGCGCTTTCAAATCGAAACTGACTGAGCTAAATAATGAGATTGCTGAGCACAAGGAATATCTGATGAAGCAAAAAAATCGCGAAGTTACAAAAAGACATTCACAGATATGATAAAGAAAAGGTGTACCCATACCTTAAAGCAGACTTTGTTCCCCCAGGAACAAGTAACTCCTCAGATGAAAGTTCATATACCACGAGAAGGGGCTCATCCACCAACAGTGACTCAAGCACTGAGAGTTGGGGTGGGAGCAACCCTAGAAGGGGAGGTCGCCAAGGTTTCCCAGGATTCCAGATGCCACAGTACCAAGGGCCAACCTTTTGGCAGTACCCAATGTTCCCCCAAGGCCCCCCCAGTTCTACCCACCCGGCAACAGCCAACCTTTTTTAGACAGAGGATGGGGCACAGGGCGCGGGCGAAGATGGGGCAACCAGCAACAACAACAAAAAAGAGTACAATGGGAGGAACCACAACAGAACATAGTGGAGACTCGGAGCTACACCAAGAGGAGAATTTAATAGTTAATCTTTCTCAAAGGGTATTGACAGACATTGAAAATAAAGTCCTACAGAAAGGTCTAGGTTATGTACCAACCCCTCAAACAGATAAATATCGAGAGCAATGCGAGATTCAGAATTTCTTCCGCAAGGTACGCCTCAAGGCTTTCTTTCATGGGAAACCAACACCCGAGACAAATGACTCAGGTTTGCGCAACCCCTCTACTTTCACTCCTAACAGCGGGTTGGTTCCTAATGAGGTGCTCACTTTCGAGCAAGCTGTAGTTAAGGACTTAGAAAAGAGCACGACGCCTAGAAACTCAATATCTCTACTGCAGAATTCACGGCTGTCAATTCCCTTGCGAATGACATGACCATTACTATAAAAAGAGCTGACAAAGGCGGAGCAACCGTGATCATGTCCACTAAAGACTATGACACAGAATGCCAAAGACAACTCAGTAACTGCCAATACTATACACCGATTGCCAGTAGTCCTATGACACGACTGACCAAGTCTATTACAGCTATGGTCTTCACAGCAGAAAGCCAAGGCCGGTTGAGTAAAAAAGAGGCAGATTTCCTCATTAAAAAAGACCCCAAAGTACCCTATTTCTACATCTTGCCAAAGATACATTAGGGCACCTCACCAGTCCCAGGAAGACCCATAGTCTCGGGTATTGATTCAATACTCGAACCGCTGTCCAAAGTCTGCGACCATTTTCTACAGCCATTGGTCAAACAAACCCCTTCCTACCTGAAGGACACAGCTGACGTTTTACGTCTCATGACAGAGATTCAACACACTAACGACATCAATCTGTTGATTACCCTTGATGTGGAAGCCCTCTATACCAACATCCCCCAGAGGGCCACCTTGGGTGTGATAGAGGAGATATTTAATAGTACCAACTGGGACTCTTCCACTCCTAGCAGTTTCGTTCTCGAATGCACTACACTCGCACTCCCAGAAAATGTCTTCGAGTTTAAGGGCCAACTCTACCACCAGACCCTTCGCCCCGAGGGTAGCATGTTTATACATGGCAGCTTTTGAAGAGAACTTAATCTTTAAAGATTCAAACCCCTACCGCACCAATCTTCTCCTTTGGAAGAGGCTTATTGATGACATTGTCATTTTCTGGTCAGGCGATATGAGTACCTGCAAAGAATTCTGTAACTGGATTAATACCTTAAACCCCTACTTGAGGTTCACCAGTTCTATATCTCACACTCAGATCCCTTTCCTTGACCTCACCATCAAATTGACAAATGGCAACCTCAGCACAACAGTCTACAGAAAACCTACAGACCGCAACAGCCTGTTGTTATTTAGTAGCCACCATCCACGTTCTTTAAAGGAGAACTTACCCTTTGGTCAATTTCTGAGGCTGCGAAGAAATTGTAGCAGCCTAGAGGATTACAAAACTGAGGCAGACAAGCTGGCTATTAATTTGAGCAAACGAGAATACACACAATGTAACATTGTGCTCTCCAAAAAGAGCTAGGAACAATAACTGCGAGGCTCTACTTGAACCTAGAGAGAAAGAACAAACTGACATTCTCACATAGATTCCAACAAAATCAGGAATGTGATTAAAAAACACTGGGGCATATTGAACACAGGGTCCTTGGAACTAGACATTCCTAGATTTGCATTCAAGCGCACGAAGAATCTTAAAGATATGCTAATACATACGAGACCTAAGCCACAGAAAGAGATGTCACGACAGCAATTGTGGGACTTGCAGCCAGTTCAGGGCCACTACCCATGTGGAACTTGTACAGTATGTGCATTCACCGAAGTTACCAAAACCATAACCTTTTCAGACTCTTTCACAGGGGAAATACGTGCACACACTAACTGCAATACATCCAACTGTATCTATATGATCACCTGCCCATGTGATCTAAAGTATATAGGTATGACCACCAGATCTGTGAAAACACGCCTCACTGAACATCGTAGTAATTTCCGATGTCACAAGCTCAACACAAAAATGTGTACACATTTTTCCCAACTTCAACATTCACCTGACTCCCTGCGATGGGTAATACTAGAGGCGTACCACAAGATTAACAAAGGAGCCCTGTTTGCGAAAAAACAGAGATGCGTCTATCGTTTATCAACCAGCACACATGGGTTAAATGAAGATATTCCCTGGAGCACATTAAACACTTGGCACGCTTAGAAACCGATAATGCAAAACTTTTTGTCATGCAAGTACAAATAAACTAACCCCAGAGTATGTATTAGCACTACCCCTAACCATACATGAGGTAATACAGCAGCGCAAACCATAGAGTGATTCACACCACCAATACAAATATGGATTATATCAAGGTCTAAGTTTCTCAAATATGTGGCATACACAATAATATAACATGCAATGAATCACACTAACCGATTGACACACACCAGTGATACAAATATGGGTTTACGATTAAATCACGGCCCAAGTTTTTCAAATATTTCGCATACATGAGAATATAACACGCAATGAATCACACTAACCGCTCCATACCACCGGGTAAACTCAAAAATCATTCCAAGATGGCGGTCATTTTTGACCAGGATTAAACATCTTCCAAGATGGCCCCCACGTATTTCTGCAAAAGCTGTAACAGTCTAGTGCATGCTGTGAATCGACCGGAAGGTTCCTGCCATTTCCACATGAGTCACTCACAGTATTTAAACAAGCCTGCTGGACGTCCCAGCACCACCCGATCCCGGCAGAAGAGGGTAGGTCGGCTGGCCTTTTGCGGACTTTGCAAAACATGAGTAAACTATGGGACAATACACTGTGCTCTTGTAGGTAATATTGATCAGATACCTTTATTATTTGCCCATACATTGGGAAGCCTCAGCGGCTTTTTAACTAGTCTGCTCAACATCACACTAGACGCCCACAGCTCTGACAGCCCCGCTGCAAACAATTTGTTTTCAGATTATTTATAGACCAGATATGCTATAGCTACACCAATACTAGTGCTGTTACTTTGAAGCAAAGTAATACTTACTCAACTCATGCCCAGGCTGTTCGTGATAGTGGTGAAGCCCGCTTGTTTGTCAACCCCTAGTAACATCGTTACTAGTTTGAAAGACTCCTGCATTGCTTAACACACCTTAATCACATAGTTTATGTGATATGCTCTAATTTTTGTTTCTTTTAATCCACAACCCACGCAGCACACAAGGAAATTCCTTGTGAGATACCTGCCGGGTATTGATGAAGTAGATAGAGAAACCCAACTAGGGTGAGTTCATCAATTCCTTCTGCAACTACGGTGGTGTTCCACCAGATGCGCCTGTGTAATCCTCACAATAAAATGTTTGTGAGAGTCACCCACAA
Source organism: Calotriton arnoldi (assembly GCA_963921515.1). Taxonomy (NCBI): domain Eukaryota; kingdom Metazoa; phylum Chordata; class Amphibia; order Caudata; family Salamandridae; genus Calotriton; species Calotriton arnoldi. Next base: position 822,297 of record CAWUFW010007970.1, on the reverse strand, counting down.
GGCACTCACGTTACGTATGTTTTTAGTCATCACCACTGTGTGCTGTGAGCTTGTCACACAGGGAACACGAGAGTTTTGTTTATACTGGTACATCTGATTCTAATAACTGTTTTAATTCCTTTACCAGGTTGGTCATATGCTATCAGGTACTACACATAGCATGTGTTAGGTTGATTTAAATGGGTAGATCACACCATACAACCACCCATGTGTAGATAGATTTGATTTTATTAGGTCCTGACGAATCGCCACCAGATTGTTTAACTACCAGGCGAGAAACATGTTGACCGCACAATAGAGCGCCCTACCTGAGACATAATCTCAGACATGCGCCTTTGTTTCTTTTAATCAGGGTGGGAGACCCATTGATTAAAATAGTCTTCGCTGGTACTACCTTACCTGTTTTAAAATTTCTTTCAGGTTATACACCTCCACACCTTCATCTACACTAATTAGGCACCTCACCCCCACGGCACCAAACGGCATTTGGAATAAAAGATCTCTGCCAAAGAGCCCCTCATAGAGAGACCGTCAGGTATTGCAGCACCGACCTGACGAGGAGCAGCCCATATGATGAAGCATGGCACCTTGCCGGGTGTGTGAGGGCCCTATATTCCAAGAGGAGGAATCCTCATCCTCCTACACTTCATGACCACATAAAACCAGTTTTCCCTTGTCTCGATATCTAGGAATATCACACTGAGTAGCAAAAGTAACTTAAAAAGTAATCCAAGAAGTAACCTGTACTGTCATCTAAAAGTAACTGAAAAGTAATTCTGATTATTGACTTACCTGTAAAACAACCAAGTGCATTTGAACCTGCATTCAAATGTAATTCACTGCATAAATATTGCAAAGTAATATTTCATTTACCTGCACCAGGTGTCAAGTACCATGCACCATGAACATGATCTTCCACAGGAGCAGATGACTATTCCCCGAATCCACACACCCCACTGAAAGCGGACGTAATATTCCACTGCCAGTAGAGAGGGGGAAAGGGGGATGGGATAAAAGAGAGACTCCACTGCTATGCCTCTTCCGCTCTTCTGCTTGGGAATTCTTCCCTACTCAGCAAGGCATCTGTAACATAAAACACAACATTAAAACATTCCCAAACTACCAGATGCCTCACTACTACTACCCTCAAACCTATCGTGTCTCCTACCTTAACCTCCGCAGTGTTTAGCTTCTCTCTTGTTAAAGCAGTTGAGTTAGTATGAAATTTTAGTCTATTAATATTGTCCTTTGTAATTCTCTGTCTTTATTTTGCAGGTGGCAGAAGACAATGACCGTAGGTAAGTAAAATATATATATATATATTATTACATACGTAGTTGTAATATGAAGATGATCGATTCCTGCCAAAAGCCTTCAGTCGCTAATTAAATGTCGAGTCTTATTGTACTGGTAACGAAGGAAAAACTAAGCGCTATTGTTGTGAGTCCAAGGCAAAAGACATGCAAGTTCAAAACAAAAGATTAAGCGCTTGTAGATGGAAAAAAGAATCAAATACTGGTGCTGCCAAGATTAAAAACTGACACTGCAAGACGGCACCTAAATATCTGTCCCACGAAGAACTCCAAACATAAGATTTGCCTTATCTCAAGAGCTAACAAACTATGCTCCTGTAAAAGTCTGTGACCAAAAATAATTGCGCGCTATAACTGAATTCTGCTGAGAGATTCTCCAACGAATAGTAGAAAAACAAGAGCGCGCAGGCTTCAAAAACTAATATACACTTACTTGTGAGACGAAGGTAAATCTCACTGAACATCACTCACACGTGTGCCCAGGAATTCTGAAGCAGGAGACGATATCCGGGAAGCCCCACAATACCTGCTTCGATATTTCTTCTGCTGAAAGAGTCAGGCGGAGACACGATACCTAGCCTCCCCTGACTGAATACTGTGAAACTTGAAGCGCGGATGCAAGATGCGTCCGAACACTCCAAATAGACGGTTGAAGTGCGCCGTGCAAATAACGCACGCGGCGAACACCTGGCCCCCACTAACAAACTACATAAACACTGGAGCGCTAACTCAAGGAGGGGAAAACAACCCACTACGGCCACCATTAAGGATTGCGGGGAAAAACCTGGAAACTTTTAAAATGTGAATCGGCGCAGCCGATTCCACGGGTAGTTCAGAACCCTCTTCCTACGCCATAAACTACACAGAGAGGGAAATAGGTGTTTAAATCAGCCACACCTGACAGTACCCCCCACCAAAGCCCCTACTCCTCCCTCCTTGAGTCGGTGAGGGTGAGTCTTATGGAATTCTCGTACCAATCTGGGCGCATGAACATTAGAAGCAGGTTCCCAAGATCTATCTTCAGGACCAAAACCCTTCCAATCCACTAAATAGAAAATCTTTTCTTTCTTTAACTTGGAATCAATTATGCGTTTAACCTCAAACTCCTCTCCTGACTGACACTGAATGGGAGCTGGTGGGTGACTCTTCCTCAAATTTAGTGGATTTCTTTTGACTAAAGAAACATGGAACACTGGATGTATTCTTAAATTAGGGGGAAGCCTGATCTTGACACTAACAGGATTCACCATCTTGTCAACTACATAAGGACCCACAAATCTAGGTTGGAATTTCCGATTCCCTTTTAACCTCATGTTCCTAGTGGAAATCCAAACTTCATCTCCAGCATCAAACACAGGATTACCTCTTCTTTTCTTATCTGCTTGTCTCTTGTGTGCTTCTTTCGCTTTCACTAAATTCTGAGTAGCCGTTTGAAAGGCCTTCTGTAACTCACCCACCACCTCTTCCACGGCTGGGACCTCACTCCCTGTCCTTCCCACTAATGTGTTTGGATGCCTGCCCAAATCAAATCTGGCCAATCCCCTTCATGATCCATCAAGTACAGGCGTAAATACTGTTCCAGTTCTTGATTGACTCTCTCAGTCTGGCCTTCTGTTACAGGATGGAAACTGGAAGTCAATCGAGAGGCCACACCTAATCTTCCCAAAAAGGCCCTCCAGAAGCGAGAGATGAATTGGGGACCCCGATCAGAGATGACTACCTTGGGAATACCATGAGTTTTTACTATGTGTAATGTGAATAGAGTAGCCAGTTGTGCAGAGTTGGGAATGGACTTTAAAGGAACAAAATGACTCATTTTCGAGAAGTGATCTAACAAAACCCAAATGGTGGAATAACCCTGACTGGAGGGAAGGTCTACAATGAAATCCATAGAAACTGTATGCCACGGATATGGGGCTATTGGCAAAGGCAAAAGTAAACCTTGAGGGGCCTGTCTTGAAGCCTTCCCTTTTACACACTGTTCACAGGAAGCCACATATTGTCTCACCTGAGCATCTAATTCAGGCCACCAAAATTCATGTTTAATCAGTTCTGAGGTTTTCTTAGCGCCTTTATGGCCAGTCAACAAATCATCTTGAAAATGTTCCATAATTTTCTTTTGTAGTTCTTCTCCAGGAACAAATAAGTTACCTTGATGGTATGGTTTGCCATTCTTGATATCTCTCCCTAACTCTTCCTGACTCCAGGCTAACATTTCTTCTTCAGACAGACTCTCTTATCTTGTCTTCTAATTCTGGAAACCAAATGGTGGCAACGATCTTTTCTTCTGGAATGATGCGTCCTTCTTCTTTAGCTTCTTCCTGATCCCCTACATTCAAGCGAGACAAGGTATCAACCTTTCCATTGGTTGAACCGGGTTTGTAGGTCAAAACAAAATTATAATCCGCAAAGAATAGGGACCACCTCAATTGCCGCGGGGTCAGGGTGCGAGCAGATTAAAAAAATTGCAGATTACGATGGTCTGTAAATACAGTGACCTCATGTCTTGCACCTAGTAAATAATGCCTCCATTCCTGAAAGGCGTCCTTAACTGCAAGCAACTCTTTGTCAGCAATTGAGTAGTTGATTTCAGCTGTTGACAACTTTCGAGACCTATAAGCAACAGGATGCAACTGCCCTGTGATCTTGTGCCTCTGAGACAGGATGCCTCCAATTGCTAAATTGGAAGCATCAGCTTCGACAAAGAAAGCTTCCTCTGGATTTGGATGCTGTAAGATTGGAGCTGAAGTAAACAGTTTCTTTAAATATAGAAACGCCTCCTCCGTTTCTGGACTCCACAAAAATTTCTCCTTCTTTTTTAAGAGCCACGTAATGGGGGCTACTTTTTCTGAGAAGTTAATAATGAATTGTCTATAGAAAGTTGCGAACCCAAGGAAACTTTGGATTTCTTTCACATTACGAGGAGACAGCCAGTCTTTGATTGCTTTCACCTTGGATTCATCCATACACACACCTTCAAGGGATAAAACAAAACCCAAAAATTCCACCTGAGTGGAGTGAAAAACACATTTTTCCAACTTCACAAACAACTGGTGGTCAAGCAATTTCTGCAAAATGGCTCGCACATTACAAACATGTTCTTCCTGGCTAGCCAAAAAAATAAGGATGTCATCAATGTAGACTACCGCACAGCGATCCATGAATTCTCGAAGCACATCATTAACCAAGTGCTGAAAGGCAGCAGGGGCATTGCACAGTCCGAAGGGCATGACCTGATACTCAAATAGGCCAAACCGCGTTCTAAAGGCAGTTTTCCATTCTTCCCCTTCAGCCATTCTAACAAGATGATAGGCCCCTCTTAAATCCAATTTCGTGTACACAACAGCATCCTTCACTTGGTCCAACAACTCTGAAATCAATGGTAACGGGTAATGATTTTTCTTCGTCACAGCATTCAAGGCACGGTAGTCAATGCAGGGTCTAAGAGTTCCATCCTTCTTTGGAATAAAAAAAAGTGGAGAGGAAACTGGGGACTGTGAGGGTCTGATAAACCCATTAACCAAATATCGGTCTAAGTACTCTTTTAAATGACAATTCTCATTTTCAGAAAGCGCATAGATTCGGCTGCAAGGTAAAGAAGCTCCAGGCTCCAGTTCGATCTTGCAATCATACTCCCGATGAGGGGGTAACTTTTGAGCATCTTGTTCATCAAATACCACCTTCAAGTCTTGATACTCCATAGGAATTTCTGGAGCTTCAACTGCACAAATCACAAGAGGGGTCTCAGCCAAAAGGGACGGTTGAGTAGGATGATGATGGAAGACTCGGGAATGGAAGCAATGCTCCCTGCAATAGTCAGAATCCAATTCTACAGTTCTTTTTGCCCAGTCTATTCGAGGATTATGTTCTGTCAACCAAGGGAGTCCCAAAATCAACTGAAATTGTGGGGCGTCAATAAGACTGAACCTCAAATAACTTTGATGAGAACTTGGGCCCACCACAGTTACTTCTTCCATTTCATAAATGATGGGACCAGAAGACAAATTGGTACCATCAACTGCTCGCACCGATTCAGGTTTGGCCTTCTTTAAAAATTGGATACCCAATGACTGAGCAAACTTGATATCGCAGAAATTCCCAGTTGCCCCTGAGTCAATCATTACTGAGCATTTATCTACTTCTATGGTTCCAAACTCAATCCGACTGGAAATTATCAAATGAGGGGCAGCTGATTGTAAGGTATTTGCAACCAACTGAGAATCAGGAGTTGTCTTGTCAGACGCACCCACCAGAGCAACTCCCTTTACTGGTGGGGCCTGTATTTTACCGATGCGCTGACCTTGGGTTTCTTCGGACATTCTTTGACGAAATGCCCAGAATTCCCACAATACATGCACAACTTTCCACTTCTGCGCTTCTCTCTCTCCTCCTTGGTAAGTGGACCCCTTACTGATCCGATTTGCATAGGCTCTTCTGTTACCACTGCCTCACTGGACTTAACTGGTTCCGGTTTCATCCTGTCAAAACGAGGAGGGAATGGTCTGATATCCTTGCGACTTTCGCTCTTCCTTTCATTTTGTCGTTGATCAATTTGCAAAACAAGATCAATTAACTCTGATACCTCAGTAGGTTTCTTCGGAATCTGTGCCAATCCATCTTTCAGTTCATCCTTGAGACCCCTATAGAAAATAGCAGCTCTTTTGGCTTCAGGCCATTGAGTCTCTACAATTAATTTATTAAATTGTGCTAGGTACGCTACCAACTCCTGATTGCCTTGTTTTAAATCTAAAAGCTCATTATCGGTGGTCTGTGATATGGTTCTTCTATCAAAAATCCGAAGAAACTCAGCTTTGAAATCTTCGAAGTTGTAAAGTATGGAATTATTACAATTCACCAAAGGCATGGACCACGCCGCTGCATCACCACTCAGGTAAGACAATAAAAAGGCTACTTTAGATTGGTCCTCCTTAAATAAGATAGGTTTACATAAGAAATGTAAGGTGCATTGAGTGAGAAACACTTGGGCCTTATGTGGGTCTCCATTAAACCTTTCAGGGGCTGCTAAAGGAATAGTTGGTGACATTGCATGTATAACTTGGGTGGTAAATTCAGTTGCAGAGGGAGAAGGGGAAAAGGTCTGCGATTTATGCTCTTTGGACATAGGATTTGCCCCAGAAATGAAATCGCCAAAGCGCTGTCTAAAGAAACTAGCTTCCTGACTTGACCTTCTAACCTCCTCTCGAAGGCTCTTGTTATCTTCCATAGTTTCACTAAGCTGTTTTTGTATTCCCTCCAATACTGCCGCTAAGGCCTTAACATCGAATCCCTCAGCCATCCTGCCCAGGTGGAATTTGGAGTTTGGCACTTCAATCTGTCAAGTACCATGCACCATGAACCTGATCTTCCACAGGAGCAGATGACTATTCCCCGAATCCACACACTCCACTGAAAGCGTACGTAATATTCCACTGCCAGTAGAGAGGGGGAAAGGGGGATGGGATAAAAGAGAGACTCCACTGCTATGCCTCTTCCACTCTTCTGCTTGGGAATTCTTCCCTACTCAGCAAGGCATCTGTAACATAAAACACAACATTAAAACATTCCCAAACTACCAGATGCCTCACTACTACTACCCTCAAACCTATCGTGTCTCCTACCTTAACCTCCGCAGTGTTTAGCTTCTCTCTTGTTAAAGCAGTTGAGTTAGTATGAAGTTTTAGTCTGTTAATATTGTCCTTTGTAATTCTCTGTCTTTATTTTGCAGGTGGCAAAAGACAATGACCGTAGGTAAGTAAAATATATATATATATATATTATTACATACGTAGTTGTAATATGAAGATGATCGATTCCTGCCAAAAGCCTTCAGTCGCTAATTAAATGTCGAGTCTTATTGTACTGGTAGCGAAGGAAAAACTAAGCGCTATTGTTGTGAGTCCAAGGCAAAATACATGCAAGTTCAAAACAAAAGATTAAGTGCTTGTAGATGGAAAAAAGAATCAAATACTGGTGCTGCCAAGATTATGAACTGACACTGCAAAACGGCACCTAAATATCTGTCCCACGAAGAACTCCAAACATAAGATTTGCCTTATCTCAAGAGCTAACAAACTATGCTCCGGTAAAAGTCTTTGACCAAAAATAGTTGCGCGCTATAACTGAATTCTGCTGAGAGATTCTCCAACGAATAGTAGAAAAACAAAAGCGCGCAGGCTTCAAAAACTAATATGCACTTACTTGTGAGACGAAGGTAAATCTCACTGAAAATCACTCACAAGTGTGCCCAGAAATTCTGAAGCAGGAGACAATATCCGGGAAGCACCACAATACCTGCTTCGATATTTCTTCTGCTGAAAGAGTCAGGCGGAGACACGATACCTAGCCTCCCCTGACTGAATACTGTGAAACTTGAAGCGCGGATGCAAGATGCGTCCGAACGCTCCAAATAGACGGTTGAAGTGCGCCGTGCAAATAACGCACGCGTGCGAACACCTGGCCCCCACTAACAAACTACATAAACACTAGAGCGCTAATTCAAGGAGGGGAAAACAACCCACTACGGCCACCATTAAGGACCGCAGGGAAAAACCTGGAAACGGGTAGTTCAGAACCCTCTTCCTACGCCATAAACTACACAGAGAGGGAAATGGGTGTTTAAATCGGCCAGACCTGACACCAGCCGTGGTTTGGTTCTAGAAATAAAATAGCAAAATAATATTTTTATACAAACAAAATTGGTCTGAGTTCAGTTTTTGAGTGTATGACATCATTTCTTGCCTGAGTGTGTACAATCAATGCTTAACACTACCCTCTAATAAAGCCTTACTGCTCGCCCACACTACCACAAATAGAGAGTAAGGTATTATATACTTATACCTCTGCCTACCTTTGGGGTTCCACTGGACTCTGTGCACACTATATCTTACTTTGGTATAGTATATACAGAGCCAGCTTCCTACACTCCTGCTGTGTCATCCTGAAACCTGCAAGGACTCCAAGAACCCTGGATCACCTCCAGCCTTTGAGGAATTGCATAGAAGCTCCCTTGGAGTGAAGGTATCACTCCCCTGCACACCGCAGGCACCGATCCAGTGAAGTCCGGGTTGTTGACTTGCTGCTCCCTGGCAACCTTGAAGCAGCACCAAAGCAAGAAGAGGCACAACAGATCTGCCTCTCCACCAAGTTTTGCGCCACCAGGACCTACCGGAGCCACAGTGTACCAATACCCGGGGTACGGGACCCGCAATGGTAAAAAACAAGAAGAGTCCACCCCGGACTCCCAAAGCACCAGAAGCAAGCACCTGTTGAGGGATATCGAGACACCCGGGACACACTTCCTGAGTGGTCCAGTTGTCCCAAGATCGCCTCTCCAAGTTGCCTGCTCCTGACCACAAGGACCCTGAAGACGCATGATGCCCAGCTGACTTTTTCGCTCTGCACCCTGCCCCACCACTGACCAACCTGCTCTGCTCCCGTGGTCCCTAGGCCCATGCGACCTCCTCCCTCTAAAGAGACCCACCAGACTTACCTGTAAGTCCACCTATGCAGTGCATTTTCAAGTGTCCCCCTTTGTCTTTGCGCACTAGTTTCCAAGACCCTCAGCATTCTGCTCCCGCCCGATCCGGAATGCTCCCAAACTTCTCCTGCTGGAACTTTGGACCTGGTCCCTCCATTGACCTAAACAAGAAGGTGAACTTTGTGAAAGCATTGCCTGATTTTCTATGCAATTTTCTATTTCTTCCCATTGATTCCTATGGTATGTAATTGCGCACAAATGTGTTATAATTTCCAAACTCTTTAACCCTTTCAGTGCTCATGACGGAATGGTTCCGTCATGAGCACAAGTTCCAGTGTGCTCATGACGGAACCATTCCGTCATGAGCACATGCTCAGAAAATCCCTCTGCTGCAGACAGCAGAGGGATTTCCCATTTTTTTTTGCCTGGGGAGGTGGGGAAGAGCTTCCCCGACCTCCCCAGTCCTCTTTGAATTTCGTTGCAATGACAATCGCGCGCGTGGCGAGCTATCGTCATTGCAACGAAAACGAAACTGAAACTTAGTTTCAGTTTCAGTTTCAGTGTTTCAGTGCTTGTGGGGCTATCTCAGCCCCCCGAGCACCGAAAAAGATGGGAAAGGTATCTTTGGAAAGGGGAGAATATCCCCTTTCCAATGGTACCCTTCCCTAGTGGATCCCTGCTTGGAGATCACCCCAGGGGGGCGATCCCCAAGCAGGGGTCCACCCACTAGACACCAGGGAGGGGGGAGCGGCCTCTTGGGCAAGGCCTTTGCTCCCCCCATATTTGTTTGGGCACCACAGTCTTTTTGCTCCCCCTGGGGGGCAGATAGGGGCGGTAGCCCCCAATCTGCCACCCCAGGGGGGCGGAAAGCCCACTAGAAGCCAGGGATTTTTTTTTTTTATTGACGTTGGGATGGGGGCTTCCCAAAAAAGGTATGGCAATGCCCCCACCCCCCCAGAGAAATGTAAGTCTTTCTGCCCCCCAGGGGGCAGACAGGGGCAGTAGCCCCCAATCTGCCCCCCGGGGGGGCAGAAAGCCCACTAGAAACCGGGGATTTTATTTTTATTGACATTGGGGTGGGGGCTGCCCAAAAAGGGCATGGCAATGCCCCCACCCCTCCCCCCAGAGAAATGTCAGTCTTTCTGCCCCCCAGGGGGCAGATGGGGGCAGTAGCCCCAAATCTGCCCCCCGGAGTCAGAAAGCCCATTAGAAACCAGGGATTTTTTTTATTGATGTTGGGGTGGGGGCTGCCCAAAAAGGGCATGGCAATGCCCCCACCCCCCAGGGAAATGTCAGTCTTTCTGACCCCCCAGGGGCAGATGGGGGCAATAGCCCCTGATCTGCCCCCAGGGGGGCAGAAAGCCCACTAGGCACAAGGGAGTTTTTTTTTATTATGTAGGGGTGGGGGCTGCCCAGAATGGGCATGATAATGCCCCGCCCCAAAAACAATTACCACAGTCTTTCTGCCCCTCCCCAGAGGCATATTGGGGCAATAGCCCCATATCTGCCCCCCGGGTGGGCAGAAAGCCCACTAGGCCTCAGGATTTTTTAAATTTTTATTCAGGGATGAGATCAACCCAGAATGGGCATGCCAATGCCCACACCTCCCAAAAAAGTGCCACAGTCTTTCTGCCCCCCCGAGGGGCGGATGGGGGCAGTGGCCCCTGATCTGCCCCCGGGGGGGGCAGAAAGCCCACTAGGCGCCAGCGATTACGCTGGCTTTTTTTATGCGTGAGGGCTGCCCAGAATGGGCATACCAATGCCCCCACCACCCAAAATCATAGCCAGTCTTTATGCCCCCCTTGGGGGCATATCGGGGTAACCCCCCCGATTCCCCCTCAGGGCGGCAGAAAGCCCACTAGGCACAGACTTGTTTTTAGCAATGTGCCTACCTGTGGATTTTGGGCCCTAGCGCAGCCGGCACATAGGGAAACCTAGCAAACCTATACATTTTTGAAAGCTAGACACCCAGGGGAATCCAGGATGGGGTGACTTGACTGGCTCTCACCAGGTTCTGTTACCCAGAATCCCTTGCAAACCTCAAAATTTGCACACAAAAAACACATTTTCCTCACATTTCTGTGGTGGAAAGTTCTGGAATCTGTGTGGATCCACAAAATTCCACCCACCCCGCATTCCCCAAAGTCTTCTGAGAAAAATGGTACCTCACTTGTGTGGGTGGGTCAAGTAACCTAGACAGGCAAGGGCCCAAAACCTATTGCGGCAACATCAAAATTACCTATCACAAAACAACCTGGTTTTGCAAGGGGGGTCCCATGAGTTTTTGGCCCCGGGATCAGCGGCCATCTAGGGAAACCTACCAAACCCACACATTTCTGAAAACTAGACACCCGGGGGAGTCCAGCAAGGTATGGCTTGCGTGGGTCCCCCAACATTTCCCTACCCAGAATCCCCTGCAAACCTCAAATGTTGTTGAAAAAAATAATTGTTTTCTCACATTTCTGTGTGGGAAAGTTGTAGGATCACCGGCTGACACAAATTTCCTACCACCCAGCGTTCCCCCAGGTCTCCCGATAAAAATGGTGCCTCACTCTTGTGGGAGGCCCAAGTACCCGTGACAGGCAAGGTCCCAAAACGTACTGAGGAGACATCAAAATTGCCTATCACAAAATGACCTGGTTTTGCAAGGGGGGTCACCTTGGTTTTTGGCCCCGTGCTCAACGGCCAGCTAGGGAAACCTACCAAACCCACACATTTCTGAAAACTAGACACCTGGGGGGTTCCAGGGAGGTATGGCTTGCGTGGATCCCCCAACGTTTTCTTACCTAGAATCCCCTGCAAACCTCAATTTTAGCTGAAAAAAATCACTTTTTCCACACATTTTTATGTGGGAAAGTTGTGGCATCACTGGGCTGACACAAATTTCCTACCACCCAGCGTTCCCTCAGGTCTCCCAATAAAAATAGTGCCTCACTCGTGTGGGAGGCCCAAGTACCCGCGACAGGCAAGGGCCCAAAACGTATTGAGGCGACATCAAAATTGCCTATCACAAAACGACCTGGTTTTGCAAGGGGAGTCACCTGGGTTTTTGGCCCCGTGCTCAGCGGCCAGCTAGGGAAACCTACCAAACCCACACATTTCTGAAAACTAGACACCGGGGGGTTCCAGGGAGGTATGGCTTGCGTGGATCCCCCAACGTTTTCTTACCCAGAATCCCCTGCCAACCTATATTTTAGCTGAAAAAATCACTTTTTCCACACATGTTTGTGTGGGAAAGTTGTGGCATCACTGGGGTGACACAAATTTCCTACCACCCAGCGTTCCCCCAGGTCTCCCGATAAAAATGGTGCCTCACTCGTGTGGGAGGCCCAAGTACCCGCGACAAGCAAGCATCCAAAACGTATTGAGGCGACATCAAAATTGCCTCTCACAAAACGACCTGGTTTTGCAAGGGGGGTCACCTGGGTTTTTGGCCCTGTGCTCGGCGGCCATCTAGGGAAACCTACCAAACCCACACATTTCTGAAAGCTAGACACGCGGGGGGTTCCAGGGAGGTATGGCTTGCGTGGATCCCCCAACGTTTTCTTACCCAGAATCCCCTGCAAACCTCAATTTTAGCTGACAAAATCACTTTTTCCACTCATTTTTGTGTGGAAAAGTTGTGGCATCTCCGGGCTGACACAAATTTCCTACCACCCAGCATTCCCCCAGGTCTCCCCATAAAAATGGTGCCTCACTCGTGTGGGAGGCCGAAGTACCCGCGACAGGCAAGGGCCCAAAACGTATTGAGGCGACATCAAAATTGCCAATCAAAAAATGACCTGGTTTTGCAAGGGGGGTCACCTGGGTTTTTGGCCCCGTGCTCGGCGGCCAGCTAGGGAAACCTACCAAACCCACACATTTCTGAAAACTAGACACAAGGGGGGTTCCAGGGAGGTATGGCTTGCGTGGATCCCCCAACGTTTTCTTACCCAGAATCCCCTGCAAACCTATATTTTAGCTGAAAAAATCACTTTTTCCACACATTTTTGTGTGGGAAAGTTGTGGCATCACCGGGCTGACTCAAATTTCCTACCACCCAGCGTTCCCCCAGGTCTCCCGATAAAAATGGTGCCTCACTCGTGTGGGAGGCCCAAGTACCCGCGACAGGCAAGGGCCCAAAACGTATTGAGGCGACATCAAAATTGCCTATCACAAAACGACCTGGTTTTGCAAGGGAGGTCACCTGGGTTTTTGGCCCCGTGCTCGGCGGCCAGCTAAGGAAACCTACCAAACCTACACATTTCTGAAAACTAGACACCCAGGGGATTCCAGGGAGGTATGGCTTGCATGGATCCCCCGACGTTTTGTACACCAGAATCCCCTGCAAACCTCAAATTTAGCTGAAAAAAATCACTTTTTCCACACATTTTTGTGTGGGAAAGTTGTGGCATCACCGGGCTGACACAAATTTCCTACCAACCAGCGTTCCCCCAGGTCTCCTGATAAAAATGGTGCCTCACTCGTGCCGGAGGCCAAGTACCCGCGACAGGCAAGGGCCCAAAGCGTATTGAGGCGACATCAAAATTGCCTATCACAAAACGACCTGGTTTTGCATGGGGGGTCACCTGGGTTTTTGGCCCCGAGCTCGGCAGCCAGCTAGGGAAACCTACCAAACACACACATTTCTGAAAACTAGACACCCGGGGGGTTCCAGGGAGGTATGGCTTGCGTGGATCCCCCAACGTTTTTGTACCCAGAATCCCCTGCAAACCTATATTTTAGCTGAAAAAATCACTTTTTCCACACATTTTTGTGTGGGAAAGTTGTGGCATCACTGGGGTGACACAAATTTCCTACCACCCAGCGTTCCCCCAGGTCTCCCGATAAAAATGGTGCCTGACTCGTGTGGGAGGCCCAAGTACCCGCGACAGGCAAGGGCCCAAAACATTTTGTGATAGGCAATTTTGATGTCGCCTCAATATGTTTTGGGCCCTTGCCTGTCGCGGGTACTTGGGCCTCCCACACAAGTGAGGCACCATTTTCATCGGGAGACCTGAGGAATGCTGGGTGGTAGGACATTTGTGTCAGCCCGGTGATGCTACAACTTTCCACACAAAAATGTGTGGAAAAGTGATTTTCAGCTAAAATTGAGGTTTGCAGGGGATTCTGGGTAAGAAAACGTTGGGGGATCCACGCAAGCCATACCTCCCTGGAACCCAGTGTCTAGTTTTCAGAAATGTATGGGTTTGGTAGGTTTCCCTAGCTGGCCGCCGAGCACAGGGCCAAGACCCAGGTGACCCCTTGCAAAACCAGGCCGTTTTGTGATGGGCAATTTTGATGTCGCCTCAATGCGTTTTGGGTCCTTGCCTGTCGCGGATACTGGGCCTCCCCGCAGTGAGGCACCATTTTATCGGGAGACCTGGAGAACACTGGGTGGTAGGAAATTTGTGTCAGCCCAGTGATGCCACAACTTCCCACACAAAAATGTCTGGAAAAAATGATTTTTAAGCTAAAATTGAGGTTTGCAGGGATTCTGGGTAGAAAACGTTGGGGGATCCACGCAAGCCATACCTCCTGGAACCCTCCAGGTGTCTAGTTTTCAGAAATGTGTGGGTTTGGTAGGTTTTCCTAGCTAACCGCCAAGCACGGGGCCAAAACCAGGTGACCCCTTGCAAAACCAGGTCGATTGTGTGATAGGCAATTTTGATGTCGCCTCAATACGTTTTGGGCCCTTGCCTGGCGTGAGTACTAGGCCTCCCACACGAGTGAGGCACCATTTTTATCGGGAGACCTGGGAGAACGCTGGGTGGTAGGAAATTTGTGTCAGCCCGGTGATGCCACAACTTTCCCACACAAAGCGTGTGGAAAAAGTGATTTTTTCAGCTAAAATTGAGGTTTGCAGGGATTCTGGGTGAAACGTTGGGAGGTCCATGCAAGCCATACCTCCTGGTATCCCCGGGTGTCTAGTTTTCAAAATGTATAGGTTTGCTAGGTTTCCCTAGATGCTGGCAGAGCTAGGGTTCAAAAACTACAGCTAGGCACTTTGCAAAAAAAGGGTCATTTTTCACTGTGAGAATGTGGTCTGTACACATTGCGTTTTGGGCCGTTTCCTGTCACGGGCACTAGGCCTACCCACACAAGTGAGGTACCATTTTTCTCGGAAGCCTTTGGGGAACGCGGGATGGGTGGAATTTTATGGATCCATGCAGATTACAGAACTTTCCGCTACGGAAATGTGAGGAAAATGTGTTTTTTGGACAATTGTTTAGGTTTGCAAGGGATTCTGGGTAACAGAACCTGGTGAGAGCCAGTCAAGTCACCCCATCCTGTATTCCCCTGGGTGTCTAGTTTTCAAAAATGTATAGGTTTGCTAGGTTTCCCTAGGTGCCGGCAGAGCTAGGGTTCAAAAACTACAGCTAGGCACTTTGCAAAAAAAGGGTCATTTTTCACTGTGAAAATGTGGTGTGTCCACCTTGCGTTTTGGGCCGTTTCCTGCGCGGGCACTAGGCCTACCCACACAAGTGAGGTACGATTTTTCTCGGAAGACTTTGGGGAACGCGGGGTGGGTGGAATTTTGTGGATCCACGCAGATTCCAGAACTTTCCACCACAGAAATGTGAGGAAAATGTGGTTTTTTTGGACAATTTTTTAGGTTTGCAAGGGATTCTGGGTAACATAACCTGGTGAGAGCCAGGCAAGTCACCCCATCTTGAATTCCCCTTGGTGTCTACTGTTCGAAAATGTATAGGTTTGCTAGGTTTCCCTAAGTGCCGGCAGAGCTAGGGTTCAAAAACTACAGCTAGGCACTTTGTAAAAAAAGGGTCATTTTTCACTGTGAAAATGTGGTGTGTCCACCTTGCGTTTTGGGCCGTTTCCTGTCGCGGGCACTAGGCCTACCTACACAAGTGAGGTACCATTTTTCTCGGAAGACTTTGGGGAACGCGGGGTGCGTGGAATTTTGTGGATCCACGAAGACTCCAGAACTTTCCACCACAGAAATGTGAGGAAAATGTGGGGTTTTTTGACAATTTTTTAGGTTTGCAAGGGATTCTGGGTAACAGAACCTGGTGAGAGCCAGTCAAGTCACCCCATCCTGGATTTCCCTGGGTGTCTAGTTTAAAAAAATGTATAGGTTTGCTAGGTTTCCCTAGGTGCCGGCAGAGCTAGGGTTCAAAAACTACAGCTAGGCACTTTGCAAAAAAGGGTCATGTTTCATTGTGAAAATGTGGTGTGTCCACGTTGCGTTTTGAGCCGTTTCCTGTCGTGGGCACAAGGCCTACCCACACAAGTGAGGTACCATTTTTATCGGGAGACTTAGGGTAACACAGAATTGTAGAGCAACTGTTATTACCTATTGACTTTCGATGCATTTCTGCCTTCCAAATGAAAGACAATGTGTAAAAAGAAGTCATTTTGAAAAATGACCTATAATTTTCATGCTAGCATGGGTACTCCCAATTTCGGTAATGTGCAAATATCTACTGTTTCTAAACTCTATATTTTGTTCCCATTTCAGAAATACATAGGTGTCTTTCATACCGATTTTTCCATGTATACATTTTCCCAAATGAATTGCTATATACCCGGTACATAATAAAAAACCATTGCAAGACGCTGCTCAGTTATTGGCTCTGGGTTCGTCGGGTTCTTGGTGAACCTACAAGTCCTATATATCCCCACAACCAGAAAGGTCTAGCGGATGTAATGGTATATTGCTTTCAAACAACTGTCATAATTAGAAGAAGTTACAGGTGAACGTTGACACGAATGGCTGTTTTTTTCAACTAATTTTCAATTTTTCCTATATTTAACTGTTAGTTTCTATGAAGAAACCTTGAAGGATCTACACAAATGACCCCTTGCTGAATTCAGAATTTTGTCTGCTTTTCTAAAATGTATAGCTTTCCCGGATCCATTATTGCTTTCATACCCATTTCTACCATTAACTGGAAAGAGGTTGAAAGCACAAAAAATAGCAAAAATAGGCTATGTCCCAGAAAAATGCCAAAACTATGTAAAAAATGTTGGTTTTCTGACAAAAGTCTGCTTGTCCCTGAAAGCTGGGAAGATGGTGATGTCAGTACCACAACCCCTTTTTTGATACCATTTGCAGGGAAAAAAACAGACGCTTTCATCTGTAGCCCTTTTTTCCCATTTTTCCCCCCCAAAAAAATTGTGCTGTATTTTGGCTAATTTCTGTGTCCCCTCCAGGGAAATCCACAAACCCTGGGTACCTTTAGAATCCCCATGATGTTGGAAAAAAAGGACACAAATTTGGCGTGGATACCTTATGTGGTCAAAAAGTTACAGGGGCCTAAGCGCGAACTACCCCAAATAGCCAAAAAAAGGCTTAGCACAGGGTGGAAAAGGCCTAGCAGCGAAGAGGTTAAAAATCACAACTCGAAAGTACTTACCTTAGAACTGTGATCTTGGTCTCTAAAAATACATAAAAATAGACTTTATTTTTACAAATTGGTCTTAGATTTATCCTTGAATGTGTGACAACAAATACTTAGCACTATCCTCTGTTATGCCTAGCTGCTCGTCCACCCACACTACCGCAAAAAGAGCGTTAGAATGATCTGCTTTTACCTCTTTGTACCATTTGGGGATTCTCTGCACAGTGTACGTCTTTTTAGTACACTATATAGAGAGTCAGCTTCTTACAGGCAGTAATTTGGGCATCAACTGAGAGGGTCTCAGCAAACCAGATGCCCAGGTTCTTCACCTTGGGCTTGGGAGATGGTAGAGGGCCAAAGTTATCTGGTCACTAGCCAGTCGACCTAATGTTAAGGTGCTTAATAATACCAGAACCTCAGTTTTTCCAGTGTTCAACATTAGACAGTTGTGGTCCATCCATGCAGCAATGTCTGATAGACACGCCCATAGTCAGGAAGACACTTGTTTGCAGCTGTGAGTCAAGGTGATGATAAGCTGAGTGTCATCAGCATATGAAGTGATGGTAAAACCATGCTGCTCAATAGCCTCGGCCAGAGGGCTGACATAAACATTAAAAAGCGTTGGACTCAGTGATGAACCCTGAGGCACTCCTTGCTGCAAGGAATCAGTCGATGATTGAAATGGCTTTTGAGTCACTTGAAAGGTACATTCCTGCAGAAAGAAGTTCAGCCACAGCAGTGCATTGCCGCCAATGCCACTGGACCATATTTGCTTAATTAAAATACTATGGGCTACAGTGTCAAATTCGGCACTTAGGTCGAGCATAAGAATGGCTGCCATATTACCTTCATCCATTCTCTGCCTTGCAGATTCAGGAACAAGCAATAGAGCTGACTTTGTGCTATAGGTTGGACAGAGACCTGATTGAGTTCTATGCAGGATCATATTATCTTCCAAATATCTAGAAAGTTGTCTGTTCACATGCCTTTCAGCTAGTTTGCCGAAAAGAGGCAACAATGATATGGGTTGATAATTGTCAGGCTTGGCAGGGTCCTATAACGGCATTACAGCTGAGGAACCACCATGGCATGTTTCCATTGTTGCGGAGCATGCCCAGAAGACAGGTAGAGATTAATCACCTCACAAACAGCATGTTGGTGAGCTGTGTCTGGTGGCTTAGTGGGCTAATGTATCCACTAAAGGGGCCTGTGTTTGACCTCATGGTCACAGGTTCCAATCCCGGCAGGTCCCCTCAGCCTTTCATCCTTCTGAGGTTGATAAAATGAGTACCATTGGGTAACAATAAACATCTGTTATTCAGCACCAAGATACCAATCTGGGTGAACATGCGCTTTGCGAATACACATATAACATGTTATATTATGGATATCCTCGCAGCCTTGTTCCAAAATGGGAAGAAAGATTCAATCCGCAGGAGAGCCAAATTTAACAGTAGAGCAGAGAGAAGTCAGTTCTATGGAAGACATTGGGTGAAATTGTTCTAGTTTAACGCAAGTGATTGGTGAATCACCCCATGTCTCCAGCTGTGGGTAACACCTAGCTTCTGTAGGAAAGAGAAGTACATTTTCTCTACTTCATCCACAAAAAAAAGAGGTGAGAACGTTGCAACTTTCTTCAGAAGGCAGAGAAGAGGCTGCCACAGAGGTTAATGGCATGAGAGTTTCTACAGTCTGAAAAACTTCACAATGAGGTGGTAGAAGCAGAAATCTTCTGTGAATAATATGTACGCTGAAACTGAACAATACACTGGTAATATGTTTTTCAAGCCAGTTTGTAATTCGCTTTCCAATAAGGGTCATAGTTTTTGTGCCAGAGACGATCATGCCTCTTACAATTTTGATTTGCGATAACAAGTTCATCATTAAACCACCCAGCGGAGGGCTTTTGTCTCAAAGTAGCTTGTTTGAACAGGAGGGCAATCTGGTCAAGGGTTTCCCTCAGCCAGCTATACAATTGGATACTAACTTTACTTACATCATGATCCAGGATCGAGCTGTTATTTTCCAGAACTTGCTTGAGACTTTCCCGAGTCACTTTAGACCATTTACGGGCCCAGATGGGGGGATTGGGTGGAAATTGCTGGTGTCCTGGCACAAAATTGACTTACAAGGATGGCCAGATGATCTGACCACACCAATGGAATGGGCATGCAAATTTCCATCATTGCTATGCTGGTAAATATTGAGTCGAGAATATGACCTGATCTGTGTGTGTGAGTAGATACTCGCTGGTAAAGCCGCAAGCATTCTAGATCACTCATTAATGTTCTAGCTGTCAGGCAGCTGGGATCATCGAAATGAATAAATGAATGAAATCACCTAAAATCATCAGATTGGAATACAGTAAGGCAAGAGGGGATAGTGTGCTGCTAATGAAGTAGAGAAGCTATACACTTGCCCCAGAGGGCGATAAATAAGAACTCCTTATACGACAAAATTATTTTAAAAAGTCAAAGAAATAAAGCAGCTTTGCAGCCCCCAGTAGCAAGTTCGGAAAAAGAACATTTAAGATAATTTTTTTTAAATGATGAAAATTCCTCCCCCACTTCATTTTGACCTATATTGCCTAACAATGGCGCAACCTCGTGGAATAGCCTCGTGGAATAGCCTGCAGTATATCCGGCGAGGAATCCTCATTTAGCCATGGTTCAGTTAAAAAAAACTGCATCTGGTCTGAGTTCCTCCACAAAATCATGTATTTCATGTCCTATGCTTAACCATCGACCTACAATCGATAGAAAAAAGTTTAAATGGGCCAAATTGTGGTAATATTCTATTTTGTTTAAAAATACTAGCCATAGGCAAAAGGATTGAAAATGCAAACCACAGTAGCCACACCTAGTATACAAGTTACAGGCTCTGATAGAATCAGGTCGCAGGCCTATGAGATCGCATTTGGTGTAACAGATAGGGGTTTGCCTGTGAGGGCCAGGGACCCTGGCCCTTGGCGCCGTCCATGCACAGATGGGCCCAGACAGGCTTGCCTTTGGCGTGCCTTTTGTGCGCCAGTGGCATGGTCACTCCGCGCCCCTGCTTTTATTGCCAGCATTCATAAACACTAGAGCGTTGACAAAAATGGCACTTAGAATCCTTCCCAGTTGCGTGGTTTAAACAAGCACCACTGCTGATCAGTGCCCACCTTCCTCCTGTCTCAACTTAAAAAAAAAAAACACATGCTATTAAAAGCCCTCAGTACATAGAACAAAAAAACGGTCATAAAATAGAGGACCGCTGACAGGCGAACTCACGAAGAGAAAAAGAAGTTTAAAAAACAGTGTTAACGCTTTTTTACATCATTATTAGCAGCAAGGTCAAAAACAGTAAGATTAGTAGCAAGTATGTAAGCAGCAGTAGAATTAAGATAGAAATAAAGTGCTCAAGTGCAGATAGTTACTGTAGCAAACAATCCCTCAATGCCACTGCACTCTACTCCACTGTGCTCTGTGCCACTCCACTCTGCGCCACTCCACTCTGCACTCTATGATACTGAATTCAATGCCACTGCACTCTACAACACTATATCCTGCAACACTCTAGCACCGTCGAGTACACAATTGAGATAGGGATCATAACAAACTGTTGTGAATTTATTAATATTGATTGGTGTTGGCAGAACCTATTGCGCAAAAAGGTGAAGCTACATTGATTAGAGTGATTTCCGCTAGTCGAGATTTCATTCATCTGAAAAATCTGTGTGGAAAGGTCAGAGGGCTTAAAAACCTTACTATTCCGATTGCTGAATTGCTTTTTGTTTTTTTTAGTGGAGCAGACAAAGCGTTTAAATTTACGTTCGCTTACAGTTTTAGAATTGTGTGTGTACCAGAGAAATTGTAAAGGAGGGTAAACACCTGCAAGGAGTGAGTACATACATCATAGTGTGCCGTGCTGTGATTAGTTGGTGTAGTGTCGCACTGCTTTTGGTTGATGACGACACAGAGTGCCGTGCTGTTATAGGTCAATTATTGTGCCAGTGCCTGATTGACATTGGTTAAGGAGTCTTCAAGTATTAAAGCTATAACAGGATTGGAGAAAAGAGATCTGACGTATACAGAATAGAAAACAATTGAAGATTTGAAGTACATTGTTTGCTAAAAGCTGAACAATCTAGAATAATGAAATGTTTTAAAAGATTTAGGAGTCTTGTGAGAGGTGATGTAACAATTCCAGTGCGGGAAGGTGAAGAGGCGCCTCCCAAGGGTACACCAGCAGATTATATGACAACGAATATGGTGTTGCATACATGTCTGTGGCTTCGTCAATGGTGTAAGAAAATGAAGGTCCTTTGAGTTTTCCAAGATATGGTACGTTTGAACTGAGAATTATTAAAAGATTGAGTAAAAGCTATATGAGATTAAGCCACCACCTAGACCTACACAGTACGAAGCATTAAATATTTGGAAGAAAACACAACATGCTAAGGAGAGAGAAAAATACCAGAATAAAACTAAAAGAGCTGTGTGTAATTATGCAGATGCTCAATGGGATGAGTAACAACAGAAGTGGAGGAAAGTCATAGTTGAGGGGGCTAGACTGTACCCATCTATTACTACTGAAAAATCTGAGAAGTTGAAAAAGAATAAGACAGAAGGAAAAGATGATTAGGGAGCTGCAAAGAATTCAGATACCGAGAGTTATTCAGGACATGAAATTGGGGATGCTTTATTAGCAGCGTGTCCACCACCTTACAGCCTCTGTAACGCATTCTGAGAGTACTTCGACATCAAATGAGACAGTGTCTACAGCCCCTGTTGACCCGAATGTGATTCAGACTGAAAGATCAGTACAGATGACACAGCCTGTTGTACAACCTGTTATATCTAATGTTGTGCCTGCCCGAATTGAGAATGTTCCTACAGTGATACCTCCAGGTGTTAGTGCTTCTATTGGCACTTGTTACTATGGTTATAACAGTACATCCATTAGACATTTGCACAACATCTGCTCTGATTAATATTGTTTCGGATAAAGTAATTCCAAGAACTATTTAAGGAGCACCTGTAATAGGGTTTATCTTGACGTTCCAGAATTCACAAATTGTTGCTTGGACACCACCACAAACAGTTCAATCATTGAGAGAAAGGAGAAGGGTTGTCTTTATGACACCAATAAAACAGAGCGCGACTAATCTATTTGAAGATGGGATTCATCTCCCATGGTTTGAAGAAATGGCAGAGAATAAAAATACAGAAAATCATGTTCCCACTGCACAAAAGATTGAAAAGGAAAGACTGCTAAATGTCCAAATATTAAAGGTAGAGTTAGAAGAAATAATCAGAGGATGTTTGTATCTTTAGCATGTGAATCAGTACCAGGAAAAAGAGCTGATATATTTGTACAAAGAAATGACAAGACGTGCAGCAGTTAATTAATGATAAACTGACTTAATTAAGTCAAAAAATATGAAATTGATCTTTCGAAAGTGATTGTACCCAGTGAGAACAGTTCAAGATTTGCTCCTTGATTTGAAAGTAAACCCAGAATTATGGGACTTCACAGGGAAAGATATCGGACTGATTAATGTGTAGAACCTGTCTGTGTAACAGCGAAACCTAATGCTGTATATCCGAGAACACCACCATAAAATGTGACCCCAGAAACAGTGGCTGGAATAACACTAGTAACTGAAGACATGCTGAGGAGAGGGATTTTAAAAGAAAGTGCTGGAAGCCCCTGCAACTCTCCGATCATTGGCTTATAGAAGACTAATGGCAAATATCGGTTTGTTCAAGATCTTCAAAACATTTCTAAGATTCGTTGTTCCATATTGTCCTGTGGAAATGAATCCAGCCACCATACTTTTTCAGATTCCATGCACTGCAGAATGGTATACCATTGTGGACTTGTGCCAGGCCTTCTTTTCTTTTCCATTGCATGCGGAATGAATGAATGAATATAGGACTTATAGAGCGCAAACTTAGCCCAGGGGCATCAAGGCGCTGCGGATAGAGATCATGATCAGGGATGTCCATAGATAGAGGGGTTACAACTGCATATTGGTAAAGAGCCAGGTCTTCAAGGCTTTCCGGAAAAATAAATGCGATTCCAGAGTCGAAATTGAGAGCGGAAGGGAGTTCCACAAATTGGCCGCAGCCAGCGAGAAGGACCTTCCCCCCCATCTAGATTTCCTGAATCTAGGCACAATCACCATGGTCTTGCTGGCAGATCTTAACTGCTTGCCAGGGACATATCTCCGAAACATTTTTTTAATCCCTTCGGATCCCGTGTTGTAAAAGGCCTTGTGCACCAAACACAGGGCCTTAAACACAATTCTCCGACCCAAAGGAAGCCAATGAAGGCTCCTGATGGTAGCCGCAACAGAGTGGAATTTAGGAAGGCCCATCACCAGCCTAGCTGCAGCATTCTGCACAAGTTGGAGTCGGTGTAGGAGACCCTTATTTATCCCTACATAAAGGGCATTGCAGTAGTCCAATGTGGACAACACAAGGGCCACCACTGCCTGTTTCCGCGCGGAGAGGGAAAGAAATTGACATATCTTTCTGAGGGTTCTTATCATTCCGAAGCAAGTGGAGACTGTTCTATTTATTTGGGGGCCCAAGGAAAGAGAGGTATCAACTATGATGCCTAGATTCTTGGCACTGAGGCCGGGACAAGGGCAGGATCCAAGCGTGTCTGGCCACCAGGCCCTGGACCAGATCTCCTGATTGTCTCCGAAAATTAAAATCTCAGTTTTATCCCCATTGAGTCTTAGATAGTTCTCTACCATCCATGCAGCTACCGCCTGCATGCAGCTTTTAAAGTTTGCTGCTGATGCTTCAACACTCTCAGTGATGGTAATCATGATTTGAGTGTCATCAGCATAAGATAACACTTCTAGGCCAAAAGATCTTACAACCCTGGCAAGCAGTGCTACATAAAGGTTAAAAAGGGTGGGACTCAATGAGGATCCCTGGGGAACTCCGCAGAACAGCCGTTTAGGAGCAGAAAGGAATTGACCCATCTTAACTCTTTGAGCCCGTTCCATAAGGAAAGATGTAAGCAAGTTAAGGGCAGAGCCCTCAAACCCTATTTCCCGGAGCTTCCCAGCCAATCTGATAGGAGAGATGGTATCGAAGGCTGCCGTTAGGTCCAGAAGGATCAGCAAGATGGTGTGACCTGAGTCGACCTGTTGTCGAATGTTGTTAAAAACAACGGTTAACGCCGTCTCAGTACTGTGCTCACTTCTGAACCCATGTTGCGAGCCATCTAACAACTGATGATCCTCCAGATAGGTGCTAAGATGGAGGTTCAGGTGCTTCTCCAAGATTTTAGCTGGGACGGGCAACAGGGAAATAGGCCGGTAGTTCTTTAGCTCCGCCGGATCTAGAGAGGGCTTCTTTAAGAGAGGTTTAACCACAGCCGTTTTCCAGGCAGTGGGATACTGGCCAGAGGTAATAGCAGCATTAAGAACTCCGGTCAAAGGAGGCACAATGGCCTCTATTCCTAGTTTCAGGATCTTCAGGGGACAGGGCTCCATAGGTGAGCCAGAACTAATTCCCCTTAACATCCGCTCCGTGTCTTCTTGAAGTATAGGGGGAAAGGCGCTCAAGCGACAATCCTTTGAAGGAGCTACCAGAGAATCCGAGGGAAGATCAACCTTTGACCCTCCAACATTGGATATCTCCAGGGAGGAATATATGTCCTTAATTTTGTCAAAGAAAAAGCATGCCATATTATCACATAGCTCCTGGGAGACCTCAGTGCTGGCAGAGGCCGAGGGGGCTAGGAGGGAGTTAATCACAGTGAAGAGTTCCCTCGGGGATTTGATGGATTCAGTCATCTTGGAATAATTGATGTCCTTTTCCTCGTTAATAGCTAGCCTATATTCCTTCAGTCTGAGTTTATGCCGGTCCCTTTCGGCTGAGATAAGCTCACGGCGCCATATTCTTTCCTGCTGTTGGCATACCTGCCCAAGTTTCCTCAACCTTTCGGTGAACCAAGGCACCGAAGGGCATTTTCTGGCCACATAATGCTCCTTAAGAGGGGCGAGAGAGTCCAGAGCTGCCAAGAGCCAGTTAGAAAAATCATCATAGATAGAATTAACATCCAGATGGGGACAGTAATAATTGCTAAGCTTAGTTAGAAGATCCTCCTTATTTATGCAGCTAAGGTTTCTCTTCATCTCCACCCTGTTCTTAAAATTGGGATCTGGGTGAGATTCTGCAATTCGCATAAAAAATGGAATGGACAGCCAGTATTTGTTCTCTTTTGTATTCCAACAGAGGGTTTTGGCATGGGGCTGAGCTCTACGAGGGTATACAGGGACCCCATTCATTTTTATTCAGATCTTGAAAAAGAATCTTGAGTCACTGCAGATGCCTTACAATTCAGTTCTCATGCAATATATCGATGACCTGCTTGTGGAATCAGATACAGGTGAAGCTTGCAGACAGGATAAAACTGCACTGTTAAATCACCTGGCTGAAAATGGACATAAAGTGTCTCTAGGTAAACTGCAATTCTGTCAAAAATAAGTTCAATACTTGGGACATATCATTGAGAAAGGAGTGAGAAAGGTGCCACCAGGCAGAGTTGAGACTATTCTATAGATGAACCCACTCAGAACACAGTGAGAAGTCAGAATGTTTTTGGGGATGTTTGGCTACTGTAGACAGTGGATACCAAACCTTTCCCCTAGTGGCTAAGCCTTTACTGAGGCTGACACATAAAGATGTACTTGATCCACTTCCATGGGCCAACAATTACTTGAATGCTTTCCTAGAGCTGAGAGAAAGTCTCTGTCATGCCCCAGCACTAGGAATGCCTGATTACAGTAAGATGTTCACTTTATTTTGCAATGAGCTGGAGGGCTGCACTCTCTCAGTGCTTACTCAGATACATGGAGATGCACGAAGACCTGTGGCTTATTTTTCGACCACCCTTGACTCTGTAACCAAAGGACTTACCGTCTACCTTAAATCAGTAGTTGCGGTTGGTGTCAGTATAGAGAGATTTGAGAACATAGTGATGGGGTATCCCTTAACTGATATGGTCCCTCACTCAGTAGAAATATTTCTCACCAGAACTAAAACCCAGTACATGACAAACATCAGACTTACAAAGTACGAGCAGCAGATCCTCACTGTTGATAATATCATTTTAAAAATGTCAAAGTTTAAATCCATCAAATTTGTTGTCTGTAAATGAGGAATCCACTGAAGATGAAGTTGAACATGCCTGTCTAGATGTCACAGACTTATGTACCAAACCAAGGCCAGACATAAAAGATGAACCTTTGAATGAGCCTGATTATGTAATCTTTGTTGATGGCTCATGTCTGAGAAACAACAAAGACACCCAAGGGCAGATTTACAAGCCCCTTGTGTGACTTTTGCGCTGCAGTTGAGTCACTTTTTTGATGTAACAGCAGCGCAAACAATGCGGCCTATTTACAACATGACGCATCTAGGGAGATGCGTCACGTTGTAAAGCCCTGCGTCACATTATACCTGCGTCAGGTATAATGTATGCAGGGTGGGCGTTCCCACGCAGGAAGGCCTCATAAAAGTGACTCAGTGAAATCTACAAGATTTCACTGCGTCACTTCTAGGACGCCACTGCGTCAAAACCTTACGCCTGCTTGAAGCAGGCGTAAGGAGTGACGCAATGTAGTGGGAATAGGCCTCAAAAAGCATTGCTGG
Organism: Calotriton arnoldi; assembly: GCA_963921515.1. Classification (NCBI taxonomy): domain Eukaryota; kingdom Metazoa; phylum Chordata; class Amphibia; order Caudata; family Salamandridae; genus Calotriton; species Calotriton arnoldi. Next base: position 795,506 of record CAWUFW010007970.1, on the reverse strand, counting down.
AGTTGCGTCGTGCTTGCGACACAACTCCAGCAATGCGCGACTGTTGCCCCAACAGATGCGTCAGAATTTCTGACGCATCTGTCAATCCTTGCGCCATGGTGCGCCGTATTGTAAATACGGTGCATCCATGGTGGCGCAAGGGTTTCTCAGTGTAGCGCAGGAAAAGTGACGCATCTCTACAGATGCATCACTTTCTTGTAAATCTGCCCCCCTGAGAGTAGCTTACTCTGTCTATACATTCAAGATGTGGAAGCTTCATGGTTTCAAGGTGTTACCTCAGCACAAGTTTCAGAATTAATTTCCCTTAGAAGAGCTTGCAGTCTGACAGCCCAATGGAGAGTGACTATATTTACAGATAGTCAGCATGACTTTTGTGTTGTCCATGATTTTAGACAGTTATGGTCATGAAGAGGTTTCATGACCTCATCTTGTACCCCCATTATAAATGGGGCACATGTAAGAAAACTGCTTGAGGCATTGTAGCTGCCAATAGATGATGCAGTGGTTAAATGTGCAGCTCACAGAAGTGGCAATGTATATGTCACAGTTGGAAACAGATACACTGACCAAGTTGAATGATATTGTATACTTGTGACCTGCACATTCAGCGGGGCTTATACAAATGAATCTGAAGAGGACACTGTTTTTTAGGTCTCGCCTAGCGTGGCAGCGCATGCGCTGCTCGCTCGGCGAGATTTATTGTTAAGGAGGACTTTAAGAAGAGGGCTTGAAACCCCACCCCTCATTTCCATTGGCTGGCGTCACCGTTTATGCTAAACGGTGGCCTGCCATTGGAAATGAGGGTTTTTGGTTCACGCCCTTTCGCCTCCGATCCGGACTCGGTGGCCTGCTTTGCTGCTGTCGCAAAGCACTTTCTTATCTTTATGGGGCCATGTGTTTCTAATTAGAAACACATGGCCCCATAAAGACAAGAGATCCCCATGCTCCGGCTGCAGCGCAGTCCTCTTTCACTTTCGGGACCGCGCTTGTTTTGCAAGCATGTGGAAGGCACGCGTAAGAGTCCTTTATTTTTTATTTTTTACTCCTTTGTATTTTTGTGGGGTATGCTTGCAATAAATAAGCCTTAACCGGCCCCCAAGAGGTTCTGGTCCATTTCTAGTTCAGCAATTGATGCGCTGCAGAAAATGGGAAATTTGCACCCATTGACGTAGGCTCCCTTTTTCGGGGGCCACCCACATGCCAGCCTGGATACCGAATCAGTTTATTTAATGTTGTTTTTGAAAGCACCACGAGCACAGCGCTGTATGAACATGAGTCCCGTCACGGTATATCAGCATGACATGGGGAAAGAAAATAACTCGTTATGAGGAAGGAACATGGTCCGTGTTTTAGCCTCGTGCTAACAAAGGGCACTGTGACGTCGCCTCACCCCAAGGCTGGCATCTTTTGAAGTAACCACAGCAATAAAGTTCATAACTTAATGTTCTTTCCTATTGCCAGCAGTATCACAAACAAGTCACATGGGGCAATACAATTACTTTTTCCGCTTTTGCAGAGCAGGCCATTTTTTTAATTCAGTTCTTTTTCAAACCCACCACCCGTGAATGACAAATGAGGGCAACAGAAGGCCTTTCCCGCACTCCGCAGGTGGTCACGTGATAGAGATGTGGTGACCTTAGTCACGCTTTCAGTGAGATGCCTTGAAAGGCAGTACTTTGCTCTCAGGCGCAGTGGTGATGGCTGCTTGCAAGAAACGATAACCAGCTGTGCTCTATGCACACGGTGCACCCTGGCCCGGAGCGGCCACGTGCAGCGCTCCCAGCAAGTATACCTATGGTGCCTCGTGACCTTTAAAATGTACCCCTCCCCCCCACAACCCCCTCTTCCCCCCCCACACACACACACAACCCCAGCAGTGGCGCTATGGGTGCTTCTGCATGCAAGGAAAATGGGTTCTCTTCCCCAACCGGTTTGGTAGTGATAAACAGCTAGACAAGTGGGCAGTGAGACGATCCCACATCTGGGCCCGAGTGTCTCCGCCATATTGCACTAGTGATTGCTCGGCACAGCTACCCACATGCCCAGTACATTTAAAGGCACTTAAGGTGTGCACCCATGAGCGCCCAATGTCTTTCACAGAAACGATCACTCTGGTCGCCACTATGGTGTCGAGCGCCCCACTGGTCCCGACTGCCCTATGCACGGCAGAGGCTCAAAGTGCACGGTGCGTGGTACTGAAATTGGTGTAAACAAGCACCAGATATCACTAGGAGCGCATCGATTAATCAGTTGCAGCATACATCTGACTTCCGCACTACATCGCCTTCACTGGCTTTCCGTGTTTAACCAGTGGAACATTACACACAAGTGCCCCGAGGCTGCTCCGGAGAGCCCAGTACGCCCGCCGGCGGTAAGTGCTGCCTGCCTGCCTGCATGCCTCGTCTCCGCTGTGCTGTGTCGGCTTTCCGACTCTTGGAGTTTGAAAATTCTGTGTCATTTTTCAAGTATTGGAGCACCATTATATTTTATGTTTTTAATAAGCAGCACAGCACATACACCATGCTGCAATGCTTACTAAAAGCATAATGTATTGAAAAAATAAAGTTTAACAAGCCGTGCCTTTCTTTTACACGGCGCACCTCACCAAACTCCTTTTGGGCTCTCTGCAAGCCGCCTCACCCCACTCCAAACAAAGGCGCGGCTCGCCAAACTCTACTTTTTCAATATTTTATTATTTTAATAAGCAGCGCGGCACAGGCAACATGCTGCCTGCTTACTAAAAGTATAAAATATTGAAAAAAAGAGTTTGGTGAGCCGCGCCTTTATTTTATTTCTTTAGCAGGCGATCAGGACGGGACAGCAGAGGAGCGTGGGCAGGGCGGGATGGAGGTGGCTCGGAAGGGGAGGGAAGGGCTGGTTCGGGTCGGAGCAGAAGACATGAGTAGTTGCATGATGCTGGGTGGGGGAGGGGCAACAACACTCGGGGAATGCTCAGATTACGGGTATTGGCACACATTTTGTTTACACTTTTGGTCCCCCCGCCCGCCCCCAAACAGGGGCTTTACATTTCTAATGAGGCCTTTGCTGTGACTGTGCAGTAACAGATCCGTGCGAGTTAACTACAATGGCCGACCAGGCACATAACAACACACCCAGCCAGGCACATAACACCGGGCCTGCCAGCAGCGCCAGCGAGAACACTCACTTGGTGAAGAATACCTTTTTAACTCCTTCCATTGATAATGTCTTGCAAGAGTGATGCCACATAATTTTCTCTTTTTGCCATGTTTGATATGGATGCCATTTGCTTTAATGTTATACTTACCGAACTAATACAATGCCAATAGCTCAAACTTGTATAAATGCAATGCAATAGGTCTGGCATTTACAAGAGTTTAAGCTATTGGCATTGTAAATGACAATGCCTTTTATTTATGTTTAAAAAAAAAAACATTGTCATTTACAATGTCAATAGCTCAAAATAATGTAAATGCGAGACCTATTGCATTGCAAATGCACAGTGATGTAGGAGGCCACAGTGTTTTTATAGTCTGTCAGCATGGGCCACCCTTTAACAAAGAAAGCGGTGGTTTGTTATGATATGGCTCTTCCCGATGCTTGCAGTGAAATGTAAGATATACTCTGCCATATGTGCCTGGCTGACAACAGCTTTTAGAAATTTTTGAAGCTGTTCATTTTCCATTGGCTTTTGTGATTTGAGGAGGTGGGGTTGCACTTTGTTACTGTGTTCAACAAGCATTTGCAATACAATGGGTCTCGCATTTGTGAGCGTTTAAGCTATTGGCATGTAAATGACAATACCTTTTATTTATCTGTTTTGAAAAACAACACATAAATAAAAGGCATTGCCATTTACAATGCCAATAGCTCAAACTCTCGCAAATGCGAGACCTATTGCATTGCAAATGCTTGTTTTAATGTAGTTGTCAGTAGCTTATACATGGGAAGAACTCAATAGATTGCAGGAAAATGTTTCAGAAGCAGAACAGCAGGGTTGGGTCAGAGCAGGATGTGAGTAAAATACAAAAATGACATTTGGATGTCAGCAGATGGAAGACCAGTGTTGCCAGACAGTTTATTGATTCCTATGACACGACATTTCCATAGTCCAACACACCTAGGAAGAGATGCAATGGTGAGATTATTTAGACAGAATTGGTATAACCCAGATTTAGGATGCTTGCAGAAGAATTGTGCCATTGATGTCTGACATGTCAACAGATGAACGTAGGGAAAATGACACCAGTAACATTTAGTCACACAGGGACATCAGGTGGTTCCTTCAACAGAATGCAAATGGACTTTATCAAGATGCCTGTTTGTAATGGGTTGAGATATGTTCTGGTTATAGTGTGCATTTTCTCTCGATGGGGGGAGGCCTACCCAACAGGGAGAAATGACTGTAGCAAAATTGTTGTTGCAGGAGTGGATATCTAGGTGTGGATTACCGGTTTCTCTGGAGTCAGATCATGGGACTCATTTCAACAATGAGGTCCTAAGAATGCTTTGTGCAGCATTACAGATCGAGCAGAGATTACACTGTAGTTATTGACCAGAAGCCTCTGGAATTGTTGAACAGCTCAATGGAACCATAAAGTCCCGATTGGCAAAGGTTTGTGCCTCCGCATCACTGAAATGGACAGATGCTTTACCTTTGGTGTTGATGAGTTTTTGAAGTATTCCTGACAGGAAGACAGGGTTATCGCCTCACAAGATATTGATGAGGCGTGCGATGAGACTGCCTACTGTGCTTGCGAATGCACTTTTTAACATCACAGATGACATGAGACTCGATTACTGCAAAGGATTGGCTGATGTGGTGCGTTCCCTTTTTCAACAGGTTGAAGCTACTACCTTAAATTTGCTTCATGACCGCAGTCCCTGTGACTGGGTGTTGGTCAAGAAGAACATGCGGAATTCTTGTTTGGAACTGAGATGGAAAGGCCTCTTCCAGGTGATTCACATCACGAACACTGCTGTTAAGTGTGTGGGTGTACCAAACCGGATACATGCTTCGCATACTCGGAAAGTAAGAAGTCCATATGAAGAAATAGTGTTCTTTGAATCAGAACCAAGAGCACTGGTGGCAGAATCACTACAAGCTGAACAATTGCAAGGAACAATACCACAAGAGAGATGACAGCAAGAAAGAGAAAGGGGCGATAAACTTCAAATAGTCACACCAATCCATGTTCCTGTGATTTCACATAGTGGCATTGAAGTTTCTGAAGGAGAAGAAGAGACCAGATCTCAACCTGAGGAAATAGTTGAGACAGCACCAGAACCAACAGATGATTCAGGTGAAGGAACAAGTACTGGATCAAGAAGAATCACCTGCAATGCTGAATGGCCACAAAACTATGGACAAAGGAAATTGAGAGCAAGTGTGTCAGTTGATCGCATACCACCAACTATTGCTGAAGAAATTGAGTCAAGTGGTGTAAGCGAAACAGAAGAAAATCAACAGGCAAGAAGAAGATCAAAGAGAGCTAGAGTGCCTTGTCGAAGGTATTCTGCACCTGAGTGGACATACTACATGAATCAAGTGCTGAATGTATTAGTGGAAGATTTGATTGACCTGAGAACTGAACTGTTTGAGCCCCCATTAAATCACACTAAAAATATTTTGGGACAAAGCTAACTGAGAAAGATTTCTGAAAAGAAACACAAGTTTGAGAGACATTAAATGAAAGAGTGAAAAAGACTGAAATAACTTTCTTTTTGTTTTAAGAAGATTCTTTAGGCCCAACAATGCTGAAGAAGAGTATGGTTAACACATTTAGAAGAAGATGGAGTAGGGTTAAGGTAGGCTATACAACGATTGCTGTAATGGAAAGCTGAAAGAACTAAGGGGCATATTATCAAGCGGCAGCGATAATTATCGCTGGCCGGTCTTAGCGAGATTTTTTTTATCGCCGGCTATCGCTGGCAATTATCGCCATGCTATCGCTGTATTTTAACAACGCATAGCGCAATGGCGATAATTTCCCAGCGATAGCGGTGTTTTCCATGGAACATCGCTGGTTTTCCAGCGATGTTCCATGGAAAATGGCGATAACCTTGCTGATACGACCCTGTGGTCGTATCAGCATAATCCACCCCCATTGTTAGGTATAGGTAAGTCTGCATTTTTGCAGACGTTAGTTTTTGGCGAAAACCGTGGGACTCCTTGTTAATATCGCGATGTACATTTCGCAATATTTAACAAGGTAGTCCACCAGGGGTACGCCCAGTGACGCCCACTTTGCATCTCATTAGAGATGCGAAGTTAGGCGTGCTGGAAACGGGCGCTAAGTCAAGGAAACACGCGCTATGATATTGCGATAAAATTATTGCCGCTTTTCGCCCGAAAACGGACGCTGAAGCGGCGATAATTTTATCGCGGCCCCTTGATAATATGCCCCTAATTGCTTAAAGAAAAAAGAAACTGTTCAAGCAACTAACTGCAAAAGAAAAACACAAGAAACAGTTTGAGAAAAACTGAACTGAACCATTGAATTATTGCTGCTATATATATTTTGCTTAATGAGCTGACTACAGACAAACGTGTTTCCTAACCAGGTATAGATGCAAGATTACTATGGCTCTTACATGTTTAGTAACAGTGTTAGTGATCATAACAGTATTAGTAGGGTTTTATTGCACACCAGAGAAAGATGAAATTAGGTCAACACTTGCTCCTATGATATCTACACACACAACAGATGAGGAAAAAATTGAAGGTATAATTTGTGAGTTATAAGAAAGAAGATTATTCAACAAATGTTTACTCTAGGTTAGTTCAAGAACACACACAGGCACTAGACACAAAAAACTGTTATGTGTGTGCCCACTAACCTTATCGGCTGCAGTAGAAGTGACCTACCACCACATTCCATTATCATATACAATCACATGTAGTATTTTGCTTAGCTTAGTGTATATACGGGAACGTTTTGAATATTTTTATTCAAATTATGACTTGGTTCTTTCAAGAGCACCATTACAGAAGAACATGAATTTACTCCCACAGGCAAAGGAAAATTTCACAGCTTGCCATTATTTTAGACCATTAATTCCCATAGGTAGTGTTAAGGCTTACGGAAACAATTTAACCTGCTTAATGAGAACCTTGGAGAAAGTATTCATTGTGACATTAGAGGGAAGGAGTACAAACATTTTCCATGGTAAAAATAGAGAGGAAGACATTTTGAAAAACATTTGTAAGAAAGAAGAAGATTAATTTAACAAGAAAATGATCTATCTCAAACTAAAATTGGATAGGATACAAAAGGTAAAATATGCATTTCCAAAAGAAGAAACCAAACTAGAAATAGACACGTAGGCATTAGTAGTTGTGAACACACATTTGAAATTATGGGTGGCGCGTGGCAACTTTAGCAAGGAGAAGAAACAGTAATTCCTGGAGTTTATTTTGTTTGTGGACAGGATGCTTAATTTCAATTACCAGTTGATTGGGAGGGTATTTAGCTTTGCTATTCCCTAAAATGTATCATATATAGTAGAGATGCACTAACAATCACACCATCACACAAACATACACGTAGCATAGCTGATGGAACACAACTAGTTGGAGACATTTTTGGAGCAATCATACCACCAGTAGGAGTTGTCTTCAATGATGAGAAGATTAGAAAGCTTTCAACAGCTGTGGATAAGTTGTCAACCAGTACTTCCAGAGCTTTAATAGTTGTGAAAACAGAAATAGTGGCTGTAAGATCAATGGTTTTACAAAAATCACTTAGTGTTAGACATTTTACCCGTAGGGAAAGGTGGATTCTGCAAGATGCTGAAAGCTCAGCATTGCTGCTCATACATACCTGGTGAAAGTACGAAAATTCAAGACTTTGCAAATAAAATTTCTGATCTGAAACCTGAGCTACAATTTTTATACACTCCTGTTACGCCCATGGTGGTTGCCTCCCCCCCCTTGGCGACTGCACTATGGCATTATTTATATAGAGTTCAGGTTGAACTATTAGTTATGGTTAGTTATGGTTTGGTCCTCTGCTGTTACTCGGGGGAACCTAGTATTGGAATGTTTTGTTATTTTTGTAGACTCAGTTTCAGTTGATGTGACGACGCTCCGACCCACCAATTGCTTTGGTCCTAGTGGACCACCTTGCATTGCACCTGATGGCACACACTAGTAGCTACAAGTGTAACTCCTGGAATGTCCGGGGGCTTGGCTCCATCCATAAAAGACACAGGCTGTTAGCCCAATTGAATAGACGGAAAGTAAATGTTGCGTTCCTACAGGAAACCCACCTTAGTCAAGCTGAAGCGGTCAAACTGCAAAAAAAGTGGCGAGGTCAATTGTTCTCTATGTCATATTCGGCCTTTGCTCATGGGGCCGCGATATGGCTTAGAAGTGGTACTCCCTTTAAGATATTGGAACAGAAGATAGATACAAATGGCAGATATGTCCTCCTACACGGGTTATTGGATGGGGAACACATTGTGTTGGGAAGCATATACACTCCAAACACTGATCAGGACAAATTCCTGGAGGTTGTGAGTACACTGTTAGTAGGCTGGGAAGAATACCCATGGATACTGGGGGGAGACTTTAATGCGGTGCTAGATATTGACTTAGACAGGTCGCACCCGCCACTACACAACACGACTAGCAGGAAATTAGCGGATGCACTGAAGGGATGGGCGACTGGATGGGGACTAATGGATGTCTGGCGGGCGTTGCACCCTCAGGATAGGGAATATTCCTTTTACTCCCCACCGCATAAGTTACACACACGCATCGACAGAATATTCTGTACCCCTACTTTGCTGGGCACAATAAGGGACTCAACTCATCTGGGGAAAACGTTATCGGATCATAACCCGGTAGAAATTACACTACAATGGGGCAAAATAACTACTTTGGTGCCGACCTGGAAACTACAGCCACAGTTATTAGAAGACCCAATCTTCCGAGCAACGCTGTCCACAGCCATAGAGAATTACTTCACTGAAAATGCAAATACAGCATCTTCACGACAGATAGAGTGGGATGCATTTAAGACTGAAATGCGTGGGCTGGCAATCAGTACGAGAGCAGGGACATGACACACCCTCATTGCTCCGATTACTGACATAAAAAATATTATGGGGAGGCTGGAACAAACAGCTACATTAGATGATGCACACCGACTGCAACTACAAGAAGCACACATTGAACACGCAGAACTACTAGAAGATCTACGTGTTGTCGATTATCGACTATACACACAGAAACAACATGCTGTAGCAGATAGGGCGGGCCCACTCCTTGCCAGAATTATCAAAGATGCTCCGCCGGTCGCCCCTATATTAGAGGTCAGGACTGTGGAGGGAGATATGGTGAATACGCAAATTTACATAAATAAGGCCTTTAGAGAATATTACGAGAATTTGTATGTACAACCAAATGCCACTGGGGACGCAGACCTTGATGCATTCTTTGACGGTCTACAACTCCCGCAATTATTGCAAAACCACAAGGAGGCATTAGGTATCCCAGTGTCTGGTATGGAAATTAAGCAGGCTATTAATAGTCTGCCCCGTAATAAGTCACCTGGGGGAGATGGCCTGCCCATTGAATATTATGCCACTTTCTATGACTTGTTGGTGCCCCTCCCTCACACCACACTCCAGGCGATTGTGGTCTCCTTGTTAAAACCGGTACGAGATAGCACTGACATGGCAGGTTATAGGCCTCTTTCATTATTAAATGTGGACTATAAGACCCTGAGTAAATTGTTGGCTGTTAGGCTTTGTCAGTTCATTCCAAAATTGGTACATATTGATCAATGCGGGTTTGTCCCAGGCAGGAACACAGCTCTTAACATTAGGAGGCTACATCAAATAATGACGCACACACTGCCAACAGCTGAAAAGGAGGGATGCATTTCACTAGACTTACGACAGGCTTTTGATTCCCTGCACTGGGAGTACATGTTCTACGCCCTTTCCAAATTCGGCAGACCTGAAGATTACATAAAGTGGGTGAGGTTATTGTATCTAAATCCCATGGCACGGGCGCGTACGGGAAAGCATATTTCACAGCAATACAGGATTGCACGGGGCACACGACAGGGATGCCCACTGTCGCCCCTGTTGTTCATCTTAGCTTTAGAACCACTGTTACATAAATTACGCTCTATAGCAGGTCATAAGGGGATTATATTGGGACCTAACACACACATTGTCTCAGCATATGCAGACGACTTAATACTGTATTTAAAGGACTTGGATGGTGATTATGAACCACTACCATCCATGTTTGCTACGTTTCAAACACTCTCCGGACTCTCGATTAACGAGAACAAATCATACGTTAACTTTTTTACAGACGCGACACGAACTGGGATGCTGGAATTTGAAGACTGGTCCTTCAATATAGCACCTGTCACTTTCAAATATTTAGGAATCAATGTATATAGGAATATACCGGATCTTCTAGATGGCAACTTGCACCGCGCTATCACTTCACTCAGGTCCCAAATAAAGTTCTGGAATTCCTTACCTATATCGGTGGCGGGCAAAGTAACAATTACTAAAATGGTGGTACTACCGAGATTATTGTATTATTTCTCTAACTTACCCATTATGGTGCCAGCACAGATGTTTAAATTAATGTCCTCCCTACTGATTGAGTTAATATGGGGTAAGGACCGGAGACGTATAGGGATAGCGAAGCTACAATTGGATGCTAAACAGGGTGGGTTGGGAGTTCCTGACCTGAAGGCCTACTGCTACGCGAGTCAGCTACAATGGCTGGCGTACTGGTTGGCGGGACGGAACCTGCAGGAGATAAACGTATCCCATTTGGACTGGCAAAAGGGGGAGATACACACACTGCTATTGCCCAACAGCAAGATTCCTACAACGGCGCCTCATCTGCTGAGAATCGCGTTATTGTACTGGAGGAATGCCATAAGATACACCAAATCAATGACTCCTTACGCTCCTACTATTCCTCTCTTGGGGATCCCCACACAACTAGGCAGGGTTACGAATAGGAGAATATTACCATGGGTAGACGAGGGAGTGACTACGGTGGGTGCATTCTTCAAGGACGGTACTCTAATGCCTCATGATGTATTTGTTCGTGAACACGGAGTACCTGACACGCTGTTTATTCTGCACGCCAGCATTTCTTATTACATATGCACCACATGGGCCCCAAGGGGAGTAGAGCCGGCAACGCACACACTGCTCACGATGCAACATTTGATGGGAAATGGGCGACACTTAACGAAATGGCTATACAAAGGAATACGCTCAATAGCAGCGATATCACTCCAGCCCCTTCGGCACAAATGGGATGTGGATATAGGCCGAGCCATTAGTGACAAGGAGTGGGGTACTATACTAGAATACCCTAAAAAGTTTTCGCGAAACCCCGAAATTCAAGTTTATACAACTCATGCTCCTACATAGAGCTTACCTGACCCGAGTAAACTGAGTGTTATGTTCCCAGACGCATTGGATGTGTGCCCGCGCTGTCAATCGCAGACAGCAGATTTTATACATATGCTGTGGAGTTGCTCACGGCTAAGACATTACTGGGTGTCAGTTTGTGAGATATTAACAGATATAGCACCGGTGCGAAATAGCGACAGGATGGAATATTGTTTGCTAGGACTAGGCCCAAAGGGGAAGAAAAGTAGCCCAATCACCAAATTTAGTAACCTTGCACTTATACTGGCGAAACGGAACATTACCATGAAATGGAAAACTGCCAGGCCACCATCATTGCAGGAATGGCACTCTGAGATGATAAGATGGGGTAGAGCGGAAAGTGCAGAGCTAAAAAGGGAGGAACAACGGGGGCTTCGAAAAAAGCCCATTTCTATGGACTGGAATATGTTACTGGAAGAGTTTGTCGCTATAGACATACAAGCTTATTGACGACATTTTTGAGTGTTCCCTCTTTCTCCCCTCCCCCCCTGTTTCCATCTGATATGGGTTTTGTTTAGGAAGGAGGGATGGATAGGTTGGACGATAGTGTGGGATTGTAGTGTGCTGCAAGGGGATGTTTAGGTACATAATGCTGAAAAATGTTTTCTTTTGAGTCACTATTACGGTGGATTGGACTGTCTCATTGAATAACAGTTTTTACTGAGTCTACGGGTTAGGGAGGCGGGTGGGTAAGCAAGCGGGATTATGTTGATCCTAGGTTCATAAAATGTAACAAATGACTCAGCGAGTTATGAATATTGCCCCTCTGTCTGAGGTCTGTCACTACTGCATTGGACACAAAGGAGAGTAGGTTGTGTGGCAATCGACAAATAGGGAAAAGCAGTGATTGTTATTATGTGTTATAACTCGTGCAATTTTGTAGTACATCACGGATTGTCGATATGCTACTAATATTGACTGCTACATAACAAGTGTCGCTGTCATGGGACTGATGACTAATAACCCTTGCACTGTAATGTGATGACATTCTTTAATAAAAATGATGTTAAAAAAAAAAAAAAATTTTATAGACTCCTGGGATTATAGAAAAATCAGGAAAAGGAATTTCTACTATTGAAAATTGGTTTGCTGCTGCTGAAGGAGGAATTCTGAAGGCTATATTTGTGCGAGCATTAATAGTAGGGTATTGCTTACTGACCTTGTTTGCATTTTTATAAAAGTTGTAGATATTATTTCAATAGAAGAACGATCAGAGACGGTAACAGACAGATAAAGAAGGATTTAGAATCAACTGATCACATCACTCGAGAATACAAGAGGTTAAAGGAATCTCAGTATTTGAAAAAGAGAGAAAAGACTTAACTGAGGATGAGAGTGAACTCCAAAGATTCATTTGTGAAGGAAATGTGATGGTTAGATAACCATCAGAGGGGGACTTGTAGGCGTGTTTAATAAAATCGAGAAAATAATACAGCTTATAATAAATATATGTGCAAAATGAATGTGTAGACTTTAATGAAAAGTAAAATGTGTTTACGTGCAAAATAGTAGTTATCAATCGTATTTACTCGTACTAGGCCACAAACGGCTAAAGCAACATTGCATGGAAATACTTAGATGTGAAAAAAATGCTTATTTCTTGACCTTTCCATGAATTAAAAAAAAAAAAATAATAATAATAGTTGCATACATGTTTTCATCTAACTCTGAAACTGTTTCTATTTACACAAAGACTGTTAACAAATGATTAGAATTTTGTCACTTAGTGAGGTAATGAAGAATTTCACCCATAAAAATGAAGTATTTCTAAAGAAAATGAATTGTTGCTGTGCTGAATGTTTTCTTTTTGTTATATAGATGTTTCAACTTCAACATTGACCATTTTTAGCAACTGAATACACTTGATAAATTAGAAGGTTAGAAATGCAGTTTCCACGTGAGAAATTAGACCTGAATGGGAAAATTATCCACGTGCTCTGAGAAATGATACAACTTAGTTGCAAACTCAACATTGCTGTCTGTAGTCTATTGTATTCCTGTGAGAAGAAAAAGAGTGATCCTGTTCCCATGAGAGCATTGAATGCTGATTGGCTGACTGGAGACAGGAGAAGCAACATGTTGCAAAACTTCAGAATGTATTGTCTATAATAGTGAGTGTTCCTAGAGTGGATTAACACTTTTTGCCACCACCAGTTCCTTAACCCATTCCATGCTGTTCCGAGACTCTGAGTTTCTCAAATTTCTCTTTAGGGAAATTCTACTTTGATTGATTTTTGATTTATTGAACTCATTCTTATGCCAAAACTTTATGCTTGATTTTTCTCTCACTCTTGCTTGAACTAGAACCTTTTATGGTTTCTGACTGACACCATTTTCTCCCCATTCCTAGAATAGGGATTTTCTTTCCTTTATATTACATTTTGTATTGATTATTAACTTCTGATAAGATTCTAACTACTAAAATTGATTAATTTAACATGTGACCAAATAAAGATGACTTACTAAAAGATTTAAATAATGAAGTAGTTTAACTCATAAAAAAACTCTCATTATTGAATGAAAATAGATTAGAATATGTGAATATAATTGATCTGATGTGCAGCTCCTGATCTTCTCTAAGACAATGGAAAAGATCCGTTGCCTCAGCAGCAGTGAAGAGCGGGAGTTTGTCCGGATGATGGTAAACTGAGAATTTTAATTAAGAAACTGATTTCCACTCCAGCACACCCATAGTAAAGCAATTATATTTTCAGGTAATATTTGGTATAAGGCACAGCCGTTGAAAAATGTTGTCATTGGCATACTCGGGAAAATTCTTGGCATAGGGGGTACCTGTGTTACAGCAAACAAATGATGGACGGAATGATGACAATGCAAACATTCTCCCCCAGTCAAAAGATCTGGGTTAAATCCATCGTTCTTTTGCCCACTACGCCACCCCAGTTTGGACCCAGCCATATGCAAATCAGTCTTGACCCTGTGCCCCATGGGAACAGTCCAGACCGAACTGCCAGGTCAGGTCCTCCCTGGACCGGAAACAAGCATCCTGGGACCGGATTCAGGGTATGTCACCCTTCTTCAGCCAGGCTAGCTTAAATCCAGTGGCACAGTGAGCAAGGGACCCAAGTCTGGGCATACCCAACCCACTTAGGGCGAAAAGTGTTACAGCAAACAAATGATGGACGGAATGCTGACAATGCAAACATTCTCCCCAGTTAAAAGATCTGGGTTAAATCCATCGTTCTTTTGCCCACTACGCCACCCCAGTTTGGACCCAGCCATATGCAAATCAGTCTTGACCCTGTGCCCCATGGAAACAGTCCAGCCGAACTGCCAGGCCAGGTCCTCCCTGGACCGGCAACAAGCATCCTGGGACCGGTTTTAGGGTATGTCACCCTTCTTCAGCCAGGCTAGCTTGAATCCAGTGGCACAGTGAGCAAGGGACCCACGTCTGGGCATACCCATCCCACATAGGGCAAAAAGTGTTACAGCAAACAAATGATGGACGGAATGCTGACAATGCAAACATTCTCCCCCAGTCAAAAGATCTGGGTTAAATCCATCGTTCTTTTGCCCACTACACCACCCCAGTTTGGACCCAGCCATATGCAAATCAGTCTTGACCCTGTGCCCCATGGGAACAGTCCAGACCGAACTGCCAGGCCAGGTCCTCCCTGGACCGGAAACAAGCATCCTGGGACCGGTTTCAGGGTATGTCACCCTTCTTCAGCCAGGCTAGCTTGAATCCAGTGGCACAGTGAGCAAAGGACCCACGTCTGGGCATACCCATCCCACTTAGGGTGAAAAGTGTTACAGCAAACAAATGATGGACGGAATGCTGACAATGCAAACATTCTCCCCCAGTCAAAAGATCTGGTTTAAATCCATCGTTCTTTTGCCCACTACGCCACCCCAGTTTGGACCCAGCCATATGCAAATCAGTCTTGACCCTTTGCCCCATGGGAACAGTCCAGACCGCACTGCCAGGCTAGGTCCTCCCTGGACCAGAAACAAGCATCCTGGGACCGGTTTCAGGGTATGTCACCCTTCTTCAGCCAGGCTAGCTTGAATCCAGTGGCACAGTGAGCAAGGGACCCACGTCTGGGCATACCCATCCCACTTAGGGCGGAAAGTGTTACAGCAAACAAATGATGGACGGAATGCTGACAATGCAAACATTCTCCCCCAGTCAAAAGATCTGGGTTAAATCCACCGTTCTTTTGCCCACTACGCCACCCCAGTTTGGACCCAGCCATATGCAAATCAGTCTTGACCCTGTGCCCCATGGGAACAGTCCAGACCGAACTGCCAGGCCAGGTCCTCCCTGGAACGGAAACAAGCATCCTGGGACCGGTTTCAGGGTATGTCACCCTTCTTCAGCCAGGCTAGCTTGAATCCAGTGGCACAGTGAGCAAGGGACCCACGTCTGGGCATACCCATCCCACTTAGGGCGAAAAGTGTTACAGCAAACAAATGATGGACGGAATGCTGACAATACAAACATTCTCCCCCAGTCAAAAGATCTGGGTTAAATTCATCGTTCTTTTGCCCACTACGCCACCCCAGTTTGGACCCAGCCATATGCAAATCAGTCTTGACCCTGTGCCCCATGGGAACAGTCCAGACCGAACTGCCAGGCCAGGTCGTCCCTGGACCGGTTTCAGGGTATGTCACCCTTCTTCAGCCAGGCTAGCTTGAATCCAGTGGCACAGTGAGCATGGGACCCACGTCTGCGCATACCCATCCCACTTATGGCGAAAAGTGTTACAGCAAACAAATGATGGACGGAATGCTGACAATGCAAACATTCTCCCCCAGTCAAAAGATCTGGGTTAAATCCATCGTTTTTTTGCCCACTACGCCACCCCAGTTTGGACCCAGCCATATGCAAATCAGACTTGACCCTGTACCCCATGGGAACAGTCCAGACCGAACTGCCAGGCCAGGTCCTCCCTGGATCGGAAACAAGCATCCTGGGACCGGTTTCAGGGTATGCCACCCTTCTTCAGCAAAGGCTAGCTTGAATCCAGTGGCACAGTGAGCAAGGGACCCACGTCTGGGCATACCCATCCCACTTAGGGTGAAAAGTGTTACAGCAAACAAATGATGGACGGAATGCTGACAATGCAAACATTCTCCCCCAGTCAAAAGATCTGGGTTAAATCCATCGTTCTTTTGCCCACTACGCCACCCCAGTTTGGACCCAGCCATATGCAAATCCGTCTTGACCCTGTGTCCGCATAGGAACAGTCCAGACCGAACTGCCAGGCTAGGTCCTCCCTGGACCGGAAACAAGCATCCTGGGACCAGTTTCAGGGTATGTCACCCTTCTTCAGCCAGGCTAGCTTGAATCCAGTGGCACAGTGAGCAAGGGACCCATGTCTGGGCATACCCATCCCACTTAGGGCGAAAAGTGTTACAGCAAACAAATGATGGACGGAATGCTGACAATGCAAACATTCTCCCCCAGTCAAAATATCTAGGTTAAATCCATCGTTCTTTTGCCCACTACGCCACCCCAGTTTGGACCCAGCCATATGCAAATCAGTCTTGACCCTGTGCCCCATGGGAACAGTCCAGACCGAACTGCCAGGCCAGGTCCTCCCTGGACCGGAAACAAGCATCCTGGAACCGGTTTCAGTGTATGTCACCCTTCTTCAGCCAGGCTAGCTTGAATCCAGTGGCGCAGTGTGCAAGGGACCCACGTCTGGGCATACCCATCCCACTTAGGGCGAAAAGTGTTACAGCAAACAAATGATGGACGGAATGGTGACAATGCAAACATTCTCCCCCAGTCAAAAGATCTGGGTTAAATCCATCGTTCTTTTGCCCACTACTCCACCTCAGTTTGGACCCAGCCATATGCAAATCAGTCTTGACCCTGTGCCCCATGGGAACAGTCCAGACCGAACTGCCAGGCCAGGTCCTCCCTGGACCGGAAACAAGCATCCTGGGACCGGTTTCAGGGTACGTCACCCTTCTTCAGCCAGGCTAGCTTGAATCCAGTGGCACAGTGAGCAAGGGACCCACGTCTGGGCATACCCATCCCACTTAGGGGCGAAAAGTGTTACAGCAAACAAATGATGGATGGAATGCTGACAATACAAACATTCTCCCCAGTCAAAAGATCTGGGTTAAATCCATCGTTCTTTTGCCCACTACGCCACCCCAGTTTGGACCCAGCCATATGCAAATCAGTGTTGACCCTGTGCCCCATGGGAACAGTCCAGACCGAACTGCCAGGCGAGGTCGTCCCTGGACCGGTTTCAGGATATGTCACCCTTCTTCAGCCAGGCTAGCTTGAATCCAGTGCCACAGTGAGCAAGGGACCCACGTCTGGGCATACCCATCCCACTTAGGGCGAAAAGTGTTACAGCAAACAAATGATGGACGGAATGCTGACAATGCAAACATTCTCCCCAGTCAAAAGATCTGGGTTAAATCCATTGTTCTTTTGCCCACTACGCCACCCCAGTTTAGACCCAGCCATATGCAAATCAGTCTTGACCCTGTGCCCCATGGGAACAGTCCAGACCGAACTGCCAGGCCAGGTCCTCCCTGGACCAGAAACAAGCATCCTGGGACCGGTTTCAGAGTATGTCACCCTTCTTCAGCCAGGCTAGGTTGAATCCAGAGGCACAGTGAGCAAGGGACCCACGTCTGGGCATACCCATCCCACTTAGGGCGAAAAGTGTTACAGCAAACAAATGATGGACGGACTGCTGACAATGCAAACATTCTCCCCAGTCAAAAGATCTGGGTTAAATCCATCGTTCTTTTGCCAACTACGCCACCCCAGTTTGGACCCAGCCATATGCAAATCAGTCTTGACCCTGTGCCCCATGGGAACAGTCCAGACCGAACTGCCAGGCCAGGTCCTCCCTGGACCGGAAACAAGCATCCTGGGACCGGTTTCAGGGTATGTCACCCTTCTTCAGCAAATGCTAGCTTGAATCCAGTGGCACAGTGAGCAAGGGACCCACGTCTGGGCATATCCATCCCACTTAGGGTGAAAAGTGTTACAGCAAACAAATGATGGACGGAATGCTGACAATGCAAACATTCTCCCCAGTCAAAAGATCTGGGTTAAATCCATCGTTCTTTTGCCCACTACGCCACCCCAGTTTGGATCATATGCAAATCAGTCTTGACCCTGTGCTCCATGGGAACAGTCCAGACCGAACCGCCAGGCCAGGTCCTCCCTGGACCGGAAACAAGCATCCTGGGACCGGTTTCAGGGTATGTCACCCTTCTTCAGCCAGGCTAGCTTGAGTCCAGTGGCACAGTGAGCAAGGGACCCACGTCTGGACATACCCATCCCACTTAGTGCGAAAAGTGTTACAGCAAACAAATGATGGACGGAATGCTGACAATGCAAACATTCTCCCCCAGTCAAAAGATCTGGGTTAAATCCATCGTTCTTTTGCCCACTACGTGGCAAATTGATGGTGCTAGCTCACTGGAGGCAATTCTTGACATAAGGGAGGAACAACGTATCATAGGGTGAAGGAGCAACCATGACAGCATACTGGCATGCTAAGATCATTTTGATATAAGGGTCATCCATGGTAAGCAGACGGCATTGATGGCAAAATTCTGACACTGGTATTTTGCATGTGATTTTTGGCATAAGGGTTCATAGATGACAAAATGGTGGCAATGTCATAATGGAGGTAATTTTTGATAAATAGCCACACCAGTTTACAAAAATAAGTAATCTTTATCTAAACCAAACAAGACCAAAACGACATAAAATCCACACATACAATAATCAAAACTATGATTCTTAGAAGGTAAAACCAGTTCTGTCCATAGCAAACTATAGATGCAACACTTTCAACACAACAGTACCTTGGATGCATCACAATCATAAACAAAAACAGCTGTAGGAATGATAATAGGTCTGTTCCTTATGCCCAGGGAAGGTGATGCGTCGGTTCCTTACTTCAGAGGAGGTGATGCGTCGGCTCCTTGCCCCACACAGGGGAGGTGATGCATTGGTTCCTTACTGAAGGGGAGGTGATGCATGGGTTTCTTACCGTGCGGGGAGGTGATGCATCAGTTTCTTTACTGCAGCCTCAGTGTCCTTGTAGACTTGGCACCCTGGTGCGATATGTGGGGATCGGGGATGCATCGGTTCTCGATGCAGCAGTAATGGAAATGGCGCTGCGTTGGTCTCTCCAGCCACGGTCCCACGATGCGTTGGTTCTTGCAGCCGCTCAGCAGGGCCTGCGTCGGAATCAGTGTGGTGATCTCAGACTTCGCATGATCGGTGCACGGGATCCGGCCTGTGGCGATTTCTCCAGCCACGGGCAGACGCTGCATCAGTTTCTTCGGCCGCATGCCGGTGATGCATCGGAAACAGGTACGGATGCATGGTACTTCTCGTAGTTGCGTCTCTTTTCCAGCTCCCAACAGCAGGAACAACCTCCCAGAGGCCCAACTCAGCACCAGGCACCTCTTGGCAGTTCAGAACTCCCAGCAAGGAAGTCCATGGGTGCTGGTGGTGAAGTCTTTGTGTCCCTGAGACTTCAGAACAGGAGGCAAGCTCTACTTCAAGCCCTTGGAGATCTTCTTCAAGCAGGATACACAGCGCACAGCAAAGTCTTTGTCGCTCTCCTAGGCAGAAACAGCCGCTGCAGGCCATCCCCAAACAGCACACAGCAAAAGGGCAGTACTTCTCCTTCAGCTTTCCCAGCTCTTCTCCTAGGTAGAGGTTCCTCTTGAGTCCAGAAGTATTCTAAAGTTCTGTGGTCTGGGCCCCAATATTTATATCAGCTATTACTCTTTGTTCTCTGTGTAGCAGAGAGGCTCTGTGCTCAGTCAAAACCAGTTCTGTCCTCTCTGGTCCAGCTTCCTGGCAGGAGGTGGACACAGCATTGTGTAAGGCAGACCAGGCCCATTCAGGTGCAAGGAAATCTCCTCCCCCTACTCTAAATGCAGCCCAGGTCTATTCAGCCCAGCCCTGACTCATCCAGGAAAGGCAGGACAGACCTCAACCCCCCACCCAGTGGCTGTCTACAGTGAATGCACATCCCCAGCCCCTGTCACTCCAAAGCCAGACAGCCAATGCACAAACCAGCAGAGGCACACAGGATGGCTGAGCAAGAAAGTATCCACTTTCTAGAAGTGGTATTTGCAAACATACAATATAAAAATCATTTTACTAAAATATGCATTTTTATATTCTGAGTTACAGGCATACTAAACTCCATCTTTCTATCTTGTCCCAATGGGAAGTTATACTTATCAGATGTTATAAGTAAACTCCCATTCTATCCTATAGGACAGATAGCCTTTCAATAGTGAAAAGCAATATATACTGTAATTCACTATCAGGACATGTCACACACATCAGTCCATGTCCTACCTTTCACATACACTGCACCCTGCCCACAGGGTTACCTTGGGCCCGCCTTAGGGGTGACTCACATGTAATAAAAGGGAAGGTTAGGGCCTAGCAAGTGGGTGCACATACCAGGTCGACATGGCAGTAGAGACTGCGCACAGACACTGCACTGGCAGGTCTGAGAACCATTCGCAAGGCTGCTTGTGTGGGTGGCACAATCAGTGCTGCAGGCCCACTAGCAGCATTTGACTTACAGGCCCTGGGCACACACAGTGCACTGTACTAGGGACTTAGTAGTAAATCAAACAAGCCAATCATGGAAACACCAATCCATATTCACAATTTATAGAGGGAGCATTTGCACTTTGGCACTGATCAGCAGTGGCAAAGTCCCCAAAGCATCTAGACCAGCAAAAACAAAATTCAGCACACAGCAAAAATACAGGAGGCAGAGGCAAAAAGATAGGGGAAAGCCACACCAAGGAGGCCAGGTCTAACACGTGTCCCCTCCAGCTGAAAAATGGGGAGAACTAACCATCCTCGTGAAAGTTCTCTTCACTAACACGGAAAAGTCTGGACACACCGTCAGCAGTGGCGTGTTCTGTACCAAGTCGGTGTTCCACTGTAAAGTCCATCCCCTGTATGGAAATGGACCACCTCAACAGTTTTGGGTTCTCACCCCTCATCTGTATCAACCATCTGAGGGGCCTGTGGTCAGTCTGAACCCGGAAGTGAGCCCCAAGCAAGTAGGGCCTCAGCTTCTTCAGCGCCGAGACCACAGCAAAAGCCTCACGCTCAATCGCACTCCACCTCTGTTCCCAGGGAAGTAACGTCCTACTAAAGAAGGCTACAGGTTGGTCTAGGCCCTCATCATTTAGCTGTGAGAGAACAGTCCCCACACCATGCTCTGAAGCATATGTCTGCACCACGAATTCTTTTGAGAAGTTGGGTGCCTTGAGCACGGGCGGTGTGCACATGGCAGATTTCAAGGCATCAAAAGCTTTCTGACAGGCGTCGGTCCAGTTCATCTTCCTGGGCTGCTTCCTGGAAGTCAGGTCAGTCAAGGGGACAACAATGGTGCCATATCCCTTGACAATCCTCCTGTAGTACCTGGTGAAACCTAAAAAGTCTTGGGGGGCTCCCTAGCCAGAATGGTGTCAATCTTAGGCTGTAGGGGTGACACCTGGCCTCTTCCTACCTGGTGCCCTAAGTACACCACTGATCCCTGCCTGATCTGGTACTTGCTGTCCTTGATCATGAGGCATGCACTCTGCAGGGCCTTCAACACTTTCCAGAGGTGGTGCAGATGTTCCTCCCAAGTGGCACTGAACACTGCAATGTCATCCAGGTAGGCGGCACTGAAATTCTCCAGTCCGGCCAACACCTGGTTGACCAACCTCTGAAAGGTGGCAGGGGCATTTTTCAACCCAAAGGGCATCACCCGGAACTGGTAGTACACCTCTGGGGTTACAAAATGCAGATCTCTCCTTGGCCCCATCAGTTAAGGCAATCTTCCAGTATCCAGACGTTAAGTCAAACATACTAAGGTACTTGGCAGCTCCCAACCGATCTATGAGCTCATCAGCTCTGGGGATGGGGTGTGCATCAGTCTTCGTGACTGAATTGAGCCCTCGGTAGTCCACACAGAACCAGAGTTCTGGCGTGGCACCGTGTGCGTCAAACTTCGGGACCAAGACCACTGGGCTGGCCCAAGGGCTGTTTGAGGGCTCAATCACGCCTAGAGCCAACATCTTGGAGACTTCTTCCTTGATGCTAGCTTTGACCCTTTCAGTCAACCTGTAGATTTTGTGTTTTACAGGAGGACTGTCCCCAGTGTCCACATCTTGGACACACCACTGAGTGACACCAGGGGTCAGAGAGAACAGAGTTGCAAACTGTTCCGACAGTTGGAGGCAGTCCCTCTGCTGTTCAGGGATCAGGGCAGGGGAGAGGTTTACACCGTCCACTGACCCATCATGCTCCTTAGCGGACAGGTGGTCAGGGCGAGGCTCAGTCTCCTCCTCCATTCCATCATCTGTCGCTCGGAGCATGCCCACTTCGGACCTCTCCAAGTGGTGCTGGAGGTGGTTCATGTGTAGGACCCTCAAAGGGTTCCTGGGAGTCTGCAAGTCCACCAGGTAGGCGACTTTACTCTTGCGCTCCACCACCTCAAAGGGCAAAGTCCACTTGTCCTGGAGCGCATAAGGTTCCACTGGGGCCATGACCCACACTTTTTGACCAGGCTGAAACTCGAGCAGAGTGGACTTCTGATTGTACCACCGCTTCATATCTTCCTGGTTGGCTTCCAGATTCGCCTGAGTCAGTTGTCTGAAGCGCTCAGTCTGGTTCCTGAAGGCCAGCATGTAGCTATATACATTCTGGGAAGGTTTACTGGGAGCTTTCTCCCAGCCTTCCTTGACCAATCTCAGAGGTCCTCTTACAGGGGTAAACATCGTTTACCACGAATGCGAGACAATGCATGCCATTACAACGCGGTTGTTACAACGACCGCGTTGTTTCATCGCATACCATTACAACGCAAGTCGGAACAACGACTTGCTGTAGGGGCAGAAGGTGTTGGATTTCAAATCCAACACTTTCCCTACTGTTGCACAGACTGGAGTTGGAATAGTAAATTATACTATTCCAACATCCAGCACCCCCCACTACAGCAAGTCGTTGTTCCGACTTGCGTGGTAAAGGTATGCGATGTAACAATGCAGTCGTTGTATTGACCGCGTTGTAATAGCATGCGTTGTAAACACATGTGAACTAACGTGTCATAATCTCTTACGGGATGCCCATACTGTCGTGTAGTTCCTATAAATCTATATAGGATCTGCGCGTTTAGACAACATAATCTGTGGGATAGGTGTCAAGACTGATTCCAGAAACCCCCACCGGATTTGTTCGTATGTTTACCAGCTAGCTCAGAGTGCCACTATGAACTCCTCTTACCAAGGAGCGAATAGTTTCTGGCAACTATCGAACATGACAACCCTGTCCCCCAGTCGCGGCTGGCATGGCTCACGGGTGGGGGGGTACGGGCGAGTCGTCACGCGGGGAGGGGAGTCGTGCGGGGAGGGGGGTTAAATAATAATTTAAAAAACTTACCTTTCCTGGGTCCCGTGTTTTCCAGGCTCCGGCACCTGCTCCTGCTTTCCTGCCTCCGCAGGAACAGGAAGCAGGCAGCCTCCCTCCCCTCCCCTAAGCCAATCACAATGCTGCAATGGCAGCGTTGTGATTGGCTGGGACGCCGACTGCACAGGCATCTACGGGGAGGCATGCAGCCTGCATGGAGAAAATGGAGAGTGCGCATGACTGGTTTGGTCGGCCCGACAGGGACGACCTAACAGTCAGGGCCCGCAACATTGGGCTAGCCACTCCTCCCCTGCTCTGTTGCAGGACCGCCCACCTGCCCGCCCCCAACCAAACCCTTCTTCTGCTTTCTCGCAGTGTGACAAGCAGAAACATAAAATGGTATTTATAATACCATTTTATGTTTCTGCTTCTCGCACTGCGAGAAAGCAGTGGGGCGACGCTCCCCCGCCCACATGGAGGAGCCGCCCCTGCTGTCTCCTCAGGAATCGTGGAAACAGTACAGTACTTTTTGCTTAGTCACTCGTGCTCACTTTGTCTCAGAGAGATACACAGAATAAACGATGGGGGACGTTTTCAATAAGTATTTATTGAACCAGCGTCATTCTAGCGTAACATACTTGTGCTGCAACAACCATATGACAGAAACAGATGTATACTGGTATAATCACCAACAGAGTAAATAGATGGTAGAATTCTACCATAATGCTAAAACAATGGGTATCTGCTGGCATATAAATACATGACAGTAATAATGTGTACTCCTACGATGCTAACCCTAACTAGATGTGCCTAAATGTACTTAGCATGTATGTAGGTGTATAGCCAAGAATCCCCTTAGGATAGAGCCAACCCCATTACCTGATGTGGGAGAGCGAAGGACCCCGTCTTGGTCTAGAGATAAACAACTCGCAAGGTATGTCAGACCACTGCTTGCTGGAGTGTTTGCATGCAGGAACATCAGTGTCAGCGTGTCAGCATGGAAGTCTTTCTCCTCTGCCTGCCCCAGCAAAGATATGGTGCTTATATACCCAAAAGGTACCCTCAGGGGTTCTAACCTTGCTGTGTCATGTCGGCCGAGGATGACGATGGTGATTAACCTTATACACAGTTATTATGCAGAAGATAGTAATCCTGCTGTGAATCTGAGAATCCTCATGGATAATAAATGAGGCCAGTTTTCGGGGAAAACCGCACAACATTTATGCAGCATCTAACTAGGTAAAAGGTCAGCACCAAAAACCGTTATGTAGTACAATGACAGGGTAAATGTATGTAAAAGGTTAGGAGACTACCCAAGCCTATATTGGGGTACATTGCGATTCATAACACCCACTCCTCATCCGACTGGACGATATACTGTAAAAATAAAAAGTGAATGTCCTTATAATCAATCATAAAAACATTGTTAAATGTTCAGAATAAAAATGTCTAAAAGTATAAAAAATGCTTAAAAACGTTATAAGTCCTTTATATGTGGTAAAAAGCTCTATAAGTCCTCGGAAATATGTTCATATATAGTTTGAGCAACTGAGTACGCCTGAAAGCCATGGTGCTCAGTAAGAGCGAGAAAAGAAAAAACGTGTTTAAAATTCCAATTTCAGTTGTTTTGGAAAAGAGGCTGAAATGTTCCCAGCACATGGAGAGCCAAATGTTTCTGTATCCTGTGTGAGAGATGCAACATCACTGCTGCTTGCCTTCGCAGACGACTGTCCCTGTAACACCTCACAGATCAGGTCAATCGAGCAAAGGTGATCTTCTTCAGTTACCACAGCCGAGACTGAGGAAGCATTTGAAACATCCAAAGCCTGTGTGCCTGTAGTAGAGCCGGTATCTATACAACAGGACCTGAAGCATCCCGTGGTGGCTCTAAGAATGCCAACATCAACATGGGAATACACTGAGGACACTGCACTAAGTAGGCCTTTAACGGGTCCAGCAACACATCCACATCCGGAGGCGCAACCGATGGAAGCGTTAGACAGAGGTCCAACACGCATTCTTGTCCGCAGAACAAGCAGTGGAGAACAGGCAAAACACAGTCAATTCAGACTGGTCAGAATGATAGCAACCAAGACTCGCTTAGCTCTCGAAGTCGAGGTGTGCCCAGATGGAGTAACATGCGGTCAAGGTAATGTCGCTCCAAGCGCGTTTTTTCCATCTCCTTGGTGACTGGGACGTCCATTGCGTAGCAGAAAAATTCAAATCAGGATACCCACTACCAGTAGCAGGATTAGCGGCAGCCCTCCATAAACGCTTCCCAACACGGAGTATATAAAAGCTAGAATCACTCCGAAGACTGTCTAAAAGGTGCTTAACAGTCCTGAACCTGTGGTCTTAATTAGGTGTACTATACCCTTCGTATCAGACATGTTAAAGATACGTTGTACCATTTTTCCGAAATGGAAAGGGCAATTTGTTCATACCAGTGCCTGTATCTTAGCTGAGGACCTTGCAACCTGAAGATCAAAAGTCTCTCAGGCTGAGGTTAAGGGCACATCCTTATGTAAAAGCATGGCTTTCAGTCGGCTCAGAGAATCAAACCGTATAAAGGAAACATTCAACTAAGGCCATAACGGCACCTCCCTGACTGTGTGGGTTGATGGACACAATACTTGCATACAACAAGTAACCCTGGAACTTACTGAGACTAGATATGCGATGCCTGGAAGCATCCCACAACAACCTTGATCATTCAGCATTAAGTAACTCCCATTCGAGAGCAGTCTGAACACTGGATTGACCACAGCAGCTGGGGATCTCCTCAAATGACAGGATAAGTGTGCAACTGAACCATTACAGGCCTCGTGAAGCATAATATCCTGGCAAATTAGAGACCCACTTAATGAAGTCTCGCAGTCTGTACAGCTGAGAAACACTTCAGTGTCCCCATTCCTGCATTTAAACTTATATGGTAATTCCCAAGATTCATGGATGAAGTCCTTACCCATTACTTCATATCTGCCTACCTGGTATTTTTCTAGGCAATATTGGAATTGGAAAGTTGTTACTGGCAATGTTATATGGCCATGAATTAACCATTCTGTTGATGGTGACTCTGCCATAGGAAAATGGTAATTGGTCCAAATTTTCAATGTGCAGCATTGTCTATTTTGCATCTGTTTGTGCCATTGTTGTCTGCCTTTCTGTTAGATTATAAGCAGAAAACAGAGATCTACTGTTAATATATCACCAGGGCACGTGACCAGAGTGCAATGATTGTAGCGTTCAGCTTAATAATAGAATTGATCGTAACTGTGATTGCCCATGTTGTAGTATGGACCGATCCTGTTCCATTTTATCTATAGCAGAAGACACAATGTTGCCCAGTGAATAAATCCTGAATGTTAGTGTGGTCATTCCATTGTCAACCACTGCCAAAGCCTTTTCTAGGTTAACCCTATCAATTTCACGCAACCTCTTCACAGCTACCTGTTGAGAGATTTTCCACACTTCATTGTAAATGGCGTATAAGAAGCGTTTACGACGTGGCTTACGGGGACCTAGCAAAAAATCCCTAGGATCCATGTCATCTGAGAGTAAGGACAAGTGTTATTTCACCTGGGACAGTGTTGAGGTTCTCAGCCAATCTAGGCATAACTTCCCAACACTGTAGGATGTCACCACCCCCTGGTGTTCTCGTTGTACATAGCGTAGGTCTGGTCTATGGATACTAAACCCCTCTGAGGTAACCGTGAATCTTGACTGACACCTATTTGTGTCGATAGGCCAAACTAACCATCCCTTCCAATTGGGGTCTGATGAATTGTATGAAACTTCATGTATGATGTCATCTAATGTACCCTCACTCTGTTCTGTATAATTTTGCCATCCCTCAAAGTGTCAAGGTGAGGGAATACGAGGTGTGTTCAAGTCCTTAATCTTGGCTAACCCAAGACAGGAAGTCTATTGCACAGTGTCGTTCAGTAAGATAATCCTCTGTGGTATGAGGCATGCTCTAAATAATGCCTCAGTTCCATGAATCTGCCATTCCTTAGTCCCCAAGACCTATGTTATCTCTATAGTGTCTTTCCATAAGTCGAAACCCTGTTCAGACAGATGGAAAATAAAGGATGCAGAGTATATCTGTTTTGTGTTAGTAAGCATATTTTTCTTCACAGATGTAGGTGCAAGCTTATAATAATATGAGCTTGGATCTGATGTGTTAAACCCAAACAAATAAGCAAACTTTTGTGCAAACGTTTGTGAACTGCCTTTCGGTGGTGTTGGGCAATGTTCCCATTGGTGGTATGTGAAACATTGCGTGCGGTACTTGCTTTATGCACAAAATGATGACCATAATATTGATAACAATACAAGGTGTCAAAATCAGATGTATCATCATACATTTCTTTTTTCGAGAATGCAGCAGATTGTTCTAAATCAGGCAGCATACTATTTACAGTTTCAAAATCCCAACCGGCAGAGTATGTACTGGAGGTGATGATATCATTCAAAGAAATTTTAAATACATGTGGTATTTTCAAAAGTTCAGTGGGACCAAATACATCATATGAAACCCTATCCCAAACTATTCCTTCAGGAACTGGAACTGCTGTAATGTTCACAAAGGACAGGTCTCTCTGTTCACAGTGAGATGATGTATGTGGTTTCAGTACCAAGTTCACATGTGAAACTGTGGAGCATTCTGGAACATAATGTCCATTCAGTAGCAAGGAAAAGACAGTCACTAAACCTATCCAGAGGCCTAGGAACAGTAGACCAATTGCTATCCAGAGCTGTAGCCAGGGTGAAACTAGGTAAGCCTTTCCCAACCTAAGGTAGAACTCCTTAAGTTGTTTTTTGGGGGAAACTGGAACTGGCGTTGACTCAGGCTCACTTGGATCCAGAGAGAAAGTATCAAAATCGATGAAATAGCCAGATGCAGTTCGATCTATCTTTGGTAGCTCAGCAGGTTTTGTTGAACTGGCAGATGACTCGTTTTGAGGCATATTCACATAGATGTTGGTATTAGGCCGTATTGAGATCTGTGTTTCATTTGTGCTTTGATGTTCAATTTCATTAGGCACAAGTTCCATTCCATTGTTGGCAACTCCGTTACTTCGTAGAGTAGAATCTTCAAATGTTATTAGTCTTTCTGTCTGAACCTCCTGTATGGTAGCGAGAGGAGATCGGCGGCTAACCAGGAGCCCACTCGGCATGGTATTCAGCAGCGGCCACATAGTGTGGTTTGATCAGATCAATGGAGACAAATCTCTTTTCTTTTTTGCCGGCAAGAGGCGGAAGAAGTACCGTTCTTGTTCCTTCGACAGCCAGAACAGGTACAGGCGTCCTGTAAGATGGCCCAAATTCCTTCTTGTCCACTATTTTTTCTCTGGCCAGATCCCCGACTTTTGGGACCCAGGCAGGTTTTGCCGTAACTGATTTTACTTCCCCAGTGGCAGTGCGTTTCACTTGGACATTGCTTTGTAGTGCCTGGAATTCATTGAGTTCCTGTAAAACAGCCAAACGATCATTTATGTCAAATCCCTTTTCATCCGCCACTGTGTTGCCACAATCGAGGTCAGGTGCCCACATTATCGTCCCAAACAGGACCTCATAAGGAGTACGGCCTCCCAGGGAGCTTCTTGGCATGTTATTAAGTGCCCTCTGGACCCCATATAGGTGATTGACCCAATTGCCACCCGAGCCTAATACCCTTGCTGTTAAGGATTGCTTCAAGTCCTGGTTTTTCCTTTCCACAATCAAATTTCCCTCAGGATGATACGGAGAGGAGTACTGCAATGCTACACCCAAACTTCGTATGGCTTCCTTGTAAGCCCGAGAGCTAAAAGCGAGGCCATGGTCAGAATGTAATGTGCCAATTGCGTATGTCCCTATGAATGCTCGCGAATCCTTTATAACAGTTCGGGCGTCAGCCGAGCACTGAGGCCAAACCCACAGGAATCTAGTGCATGAATCCACTGCCACCAAGATGTACTTGTAAGCCCTGTCATTGTAGAGGGCCGCAGTGGTCCAAATAAACACAAGAAAGAGGTCTGTCTGAAATCAGTATTGGTGTTTGTGGTGGGCGTGCTACGATTGAACCCTTCATCTGCTGACAGATGTCGCACTTAAGGACGAATGCTGTTATCTGTTTCATTAAACCTGGCCACCAATAGCGTTGTTTCAATAGTGAAACTGTTGCAGTAATCCCTGCGTGTGTTGAACCTATACCCTCGTGTGCAGCTAGAATTAAACCTAAACTGCGATCCATATTTGGTATTACTCCATCCCCCACTCCTGAATTTGAGCATACGGTATATTTTGTGCATCTAACTTGTAGGAGTACTTGAGTGTAAAGTTTTTTGGCATGACCGAGCTGTTTTTGCATGAAGCGATGACAGCTACCATTATGTCTCCGTCTATTCTCGTGCGCGAACGAGTGATTGCAGCTACGGCAGCAGTTCACACTGTTGCCTTGGCGGCTTCATCAGCCAATGAATTCCCTTCAGAGTGTACGCCAGCACGATGACTCAGCGTATGAATCACGTGAGCCCGCGGCAAGCCTTTTTTCACCTTTTGAATCTTTAAACCCATTCTGGCCCCACTTTTTTTCAGAGAGATACACAGAATAAACGATGGGGGACATTTTCAATAAGTATTTATTGAACCAGCGTCCTTCTAGCGTAAAATACGTGTGCTGCAACAACCATATGACAGAAACAGATGTGCACTGGTATAATCACCAATAGAGTAAATAGATGGTAGAATTCTACCATAATGCTAAAACAATGGATATCTGCTGGCATATAAATACATGACATGACAGTAATAATGTGTACTCCTACGATGCTAACCCTAAGTAGATGTACCTAAATGTAGATAGCATGTATGTAGGTGTATAGCCAAAAATCCCCTTAGGATAGAGCCAACCCCATTACATGATGTGGGAGAGTGAA
Source organism: Calotriton arnoldi (assembly GCA_963921515.1). Classification (NCBI taxonomy): domain Eukaryota; kingdom Metazoa; phylum Chordata; class Amphibia; order Caudata; family Salamandridae; genus Calotriton; species Calotriton arnoldi. The sequence continues at coordinate 764,771 of CAWUFW010007970.1, read as the reverse complement.
GGACCCCATCTTGGTCTCGAGATAGACACCCCGCAAGGGATGTCAGACCACTGCGTGCTGGAGTGTCTGCGTGCAGGAACCTCAGCGTCTCGTGGCAGTGTGTCAGCATGGAAGTCTTATACACAGCTATTATGCAGAAGATGGTAATCCTGCTGTGATTCTGAGAATCCTCATGGATAATAAATGAGGCCAATTTTCGGGGAAAACCACACAACATTTATGCAGCACCTAACTAGATAAAAGGTCAGCACCAAAAAATGTTATGTAGTACAATGACAGGGTAAATACAGGTGAAAGGTTAGTAGACTACCCAAGCCTATATTGGGGTACATTGTGATTCATAACAATACAGGAGTTCAAAGAGACTGAACCCTAAGGACTTCTGCGGTACATCTCTGTAAGCAAACGGCAGGCATGGTAAGAGGATGTCCCACTCATGCCTCATGGGTTCTGTAAGAACCATAATCATGCCTTCTGGTTGAATCTCTTAACCAGCCCATTACCTTGGCGGTGGTAAGGAGAGGTGATCTTACAGGTAACACCGCACTCCTGCCACAAGGACTTCATATACTTGGAGATACCCCGCAAGGGGGAAATTTCTTCTTCCAAAAAAACACTCAGCCTACTCTGGAAAACATGGCCTCTTCCGAACCACCACTCCAGACCCCATAGGTCTACTCACCATTTGTCTGATGATGACACTTTCTCCCTACTTCTATCTTACAACGGCTCTTGCAGTGTCTCCTCATACTTGTAGGAAGGTGGAATCTGACTATATGGTTGCCCCCACTTTTTTATGGTGTTTTGCTGGTTTATGACTTAGTTGGACTGGGATCCTGCTATTCAGGGCCCCAGTCTATCTGCTTTCTCTGTAAAATGGTTTCCATGTGCCTTAGGCACATCTCTGATTGGAATCTGGAGTGCCCTTATAAGTCCCTAGTATATGGTATACTATGTACCAAGGGCATAGGTACCTCAGAGGCCTACCCGGGGCTGCAGCACGTATTGTGCCACCCCTGGACGGCCATCCAAACTGACACCACAGGTCTGCTACTGCAGCCTGGGTAAGGTGGTGCATGCACCCCTTACTGTGATATAGGTTACCTATATCACTAAATACATACACACATATAAACCTATAAGTCACTCCTAAGGCAGGCCTTATCAATCCTAAAGGCAGAGTGCATGGTTCCTATGTGAGAGGGTGCCCCTGCATGAGCAGGGCCCCTCTGCAGCGTTCGGAGACCATCTCTGATGCTGTTTGTAGTGCAGCCTGACCATATACTCTTAAGCGCATTATATCCTCGCGGTAAAATGCTAACTTTGGAATGGCTGCACCTAAACATGTCGTGTTTGGTGTCTAACATCTTGGAATACTACCCCCCCGCCAATCCTGGCGGCGGGGGTAGCATTCCACCCTTCTAGAGGGAAAGACATGTTAACTCTGGCTTACCCAGTAACTTCTTTCTGAAGCCCTGTCATCACAAAATGGATGCTGCTGCCACAGACACAAGTCTGGCCTCCTGCTGCTGGACGAAACTCCGGCAGGGGAGGCCTGGACAATAGGTTTCCTGTTGCAGGGAGGTGTGACCACCTCCCCAGACAGGATAATGTGTATTGGGGCTGGGTGGGTGCACTCTTAGAGTGCGTTGAAGTCCTGCACTGGGGGAGCAAAAGGCTCCTCTGTGCATATGCCAGTTCAAACCAGCTCAGGGGCTACCTGCCCCTGCTCTGGCGCGAAACTGGACAAAGGGAAGTGGGTGTAGCCACCCCTCCCTTGACCCTCCCATAGGTGGGGTCATAGAGTTAGTCCAACCCCTATTTTTAGAATAAAGGTAGGAACCCAGTCCTTAGGACTTTAGATTATACCTGGACGAAACTCTGAAACAGAATCCTGGACCTTCGACGCTCTACTCACGATTAGAGGACTGAAGAATCTCCCTTGGGGTCAAGGAGTGACTCCCCTGCTTGGCAGGCACCAAAGAAGCATCTGTCCGGTTCGCATCACTGAAGCTCCCGTCGGACGCTGAAGTCATCGCATCACCAGAGGTGGATTCTCAGACTTCCCCGAGGCTACCCTGAGTCCCCAGCAAAGCTGAGGCCCGTGGCTATCGTGGGTGACTTGAGACCGTGACCCCTGGACACCAAGCACATTTGCAAGTGCACCATCTTCTGGGTCTCCCAAGAAGTCGTGCTTTGGGCTCCAAGTAGCCCTAGCCTCCAGCACCACCTGCACCGAAGATCACTGGCCCCCACTCCACGAGTGTCCTGTAAGCCAGCTCCACGTGCGGCGTCACGAGGCTCCTTCGCGGTCGCTAGCCCGTTGGCTAGTAGCCCTTACCGAAGGCCAATCTTTTCTTTACTTGGCAGTCTGGTTGCTCCAGGCCTGCCCTCACTTACCCTCGCTGGGTGAGTTCCCCAGACCTTGCTGGTCTGCATCATCGACGATCTACATCTTACTCGAGACTTGCCGTTGCCAAGGCTTGTTGGGTCCAATCTGGTCGCCGACACCTCTGCACTCGACAGACATCGAGCAGCAGCCCGAATCCTGCTCCTGGTCGCCGACAACGCCTCCCGGACCTCGTGGCTGAAGAGTCAAGACGACCGTCAACGAACTTGAAGCACTCGACATCGGTGGGCATCTGTCCATCGCCCTCCTGGTCACTGGCTAGTGACCCAGACTCTGTCCCCTCTGCTTTCAGGTTCTTCAGAACTCCGATCCACTCTTGGATCCACCCGGACACTTTTCTCCTGGTCGCCAGCAGCACTTTGCAGCAGATCGCCATACGAAACGACAACGAAACCCGACCCCGAAAGGCACCTATGCACCCGGCTTCCCTGGGTGAGGTAACACGAGTACTCCGGTGCTCCCGTGGGTAGAGACTCTTCAAAGTCCTAGATCTCAAAGGGTTTTGTCCTAGTCCTTTTTAAGTGTCCCTTTCCTCTATTTTCCCGATCCCGACTTTCTCCATAGAAGTTAACGGCGTATCGCGGTTGTGTATTTACACTGCACGCGTCTCCCGTGGGTCCCCTGTGTCACTACCTTGGGTGGTTCCTTGTGGTCCAAGCACTTCTAGAGGCTCTAGGCCTAGTGTCTAGTTCAGTCGTGGTTCGCATACCACTTTATTGGTATATGGTTTGGTACGCCCCTAGGGCCCAAACGTGTATTTGTGCTATTACTGTGATTTAAGATCTTATAACCTATGTACTTCGAACTCTAGCCTCATAAAGAGACTAGAGGGGTGTGTTTAGTAATAAATACATATATTTTGAATATATACCTGGTGTGGTGCTCTTTCATTTGGTCACTCAAGAGATTATAGACTGGTAAAACAAGCTGCTTTACATTCCTTCAAGACTTAGCCTGAAGGCTGCTCTCCACAGCTACCACTAGGATAGCTTTCAATAAGGTTGTCTTTAACCTACCTACCATAAGAGTCGATTTGGACTGGTGCAAGGTGCCCACTATAATTAGTGGACAGCATATGCCAGGCCAACTTCTCACATTGGTGTGCAGCGTGTGGGATTCCAGCTTGCTATTGTTTTACCAGATAATCTCAATTGAATTGATCAACTGAAAACCACTAAAGGTACCTAAGGTACATATAATTTAAGCTTAGAATATCAGTAAGTTCTACTGAACTTAGAGTTGTGTGTTAAGGGATAGCACAACCCTTTCTACAACTCAAGAGAGTTTAGTAGGCCACACTAGAGTAGGTAGTGCATACACCACACCACACTAGTAATGTCTTTAAAAGCAGGATCCAAAGATGCCCTGCAGGAAGCCATTGAGCTTCCACCCTCCAAGTATGACACACTCCCATTCTTGGAACTGAGAGCTTTGTGTAACGTGAGGAAATTAAGGACAGGCCAAAGTCCCACCACCCAACACCTCCAGGAGTTGTTGGTGGCTTATGATCTTAGTAAGTCCTCAGAGACTGAAGGGGTAGGAGCAGAGGGTGGGCCAACAGATGAGGAAGGGGCCAGGGGTACTACTACCCCCAGCCCCCCCTCTGAAACTGACCAGGAGGGTGACAATGACCCTGACCTGGAAAACCCAATCCCTTCTGGGGAAGATGAAGATGAGGATCTAGAGAACCACACCTTTGTCCCCCCAGGAAGGATTATGAGTGTGCACAGAAAGTCTAGGTCTCCTTCTCAGGAGTCTAACCACTCTGGCACCTCAATAGGGAGCTCTGTTTCTTCTCACAGGAGGGAATCCTCTCATGAGAGAAGAAAGAGACTGGTCCAGTATGAGGAAACTCAACTAGAGATCAGGAAGAAGCAATTGGCTTTAGATAGAGAATCCCTAGATCTCCTTAGAGAGAGAAGAAAGTTGGGACTAGAGTCCCATGGTGGCAACAATATCCCTAGAGATAGGGAAAGGTCTTATGACCATAGAAACCTAAACAAGATTGTCCCTCCCTACCAGAGTGGGGATGACATCCACAAATGGATAACTGCACTGGAGAGGGCCTGTAAAGTTCAGAAGGTCCCCCAGAGGCAGTGGGCAGCAATCTTGTGGCTCTCCTTTGCAGACAAAGGTAGAGACAAGCTCCTCACTGTAAGAGAAGAGGATGCTGACAATTACACAGTCTTGAAGAGTGCTCTGATAGATGGGTTTGGCCTAACCACTGAACAGTATAGGTTGAAGTTCAGAGACACCCAAAAAGCTCAGACTCAAGACTGGGTTGATTTTGTAGATTGTGCTACAAAGGCTCTGGAAGGTTGGATACATGGCAACAAAGTGCATGACTTTTTAGGATTGTACAATTTGATTATGAGGGAGCAGATCCTTAATAATTGTCAAAACCAGCTTTTGCACCAGTATCTGGTGGACTCTGATCTGACCTCTCCCCAAGAATTGGGAAAGAAGGCAGACAAATGGGTCAGAACCAGAGTAAAAACTAGAAATCAGGGTGGTGACCAGAAGAAAGATTCTACTAAGTCCCAAGAGAAAGGTGGGGATAAATCTAAGGATAAGTCCCCTACAGGGCCCCAAAATTCCTCTTCTGGGGGTGGGTCCCAAACTCCTTCCTCTCCTGAAAAGAAACCCTATTGCCATGTCTGTAAAAGCCTGGGCACTGGAAAACTGATCCCAGTTGCCCCAGGATTGGCAATAAAGAAAATGTTCCTCCCACAACTACTACCACCCCTCCTGGTACTACCAGTAGTAATCCTCCAGTTGGGAGTAGTGCACCCAAAAAGTTGGGTGCTTTTGCAAGAGGAACAGAGGTGGGCCCTAGTTTAGACAGGGACCCCTCAACAGACTCCTCTGACTCTGATGGTGGTATAGGATTTGCCACCTTTACCATGGGTCCCATAGCATTGGGCAGGTACAGATTGGAGCCAATAATTAATGGTCAGAAAGCTGTGGCATTTAGGGACACAGGGGCTAGTGTCACCATGGTGGCAGGGAAACTAGTCCCCCTCACCAGCTTTTACCTGAGTTTAAATACCAGGTGACCAACATTGATGGTGTCAGAACAGATCACCCCATGGCCATAGTCAATCTCAGCTGGGAGGGGGTCACAGGCCCAAAAAGAGTGGCAGTGTCCCCAACCCTACCTGTAGATTGCCTGATGGGCAATGATTTGGAAATTTCAGCCTGGGCTGAAGTTGAACACCAAACCCATCTTAGGATGTTGGGCGTCCCTGCAAAGGTTAGTGGGGCTGTGATGGCCACAGCCCCAGCACAAGAATTTGGAGAGATGGAGCCTGAAAGAATGGCCCACTCTCCCCCAAAAGAGAGCACAAGGGTTGAAGAAAAGTCTTCTTCCCTCCAGACAGTAGGTAAGGGTCAGCCTCCTCAGGGAACTGACCCCACCCCTAGTGAAGGAACTGCCCCAGAGGTAGTCAGGCCTGGCCTGGCCACACCCCTGATGGCAGAGGACCCTTCCAAGGTGGTACCCAGTCTGGAGCAGGTAACCTGCCCTCTCTACCCTGCCTCAGCCAGCCCAGGACTGCAGAGGTCAGGGAGGCCAGTGGACCCCCAGGGCCCCCTGTCCAGAGGAAGCCCCCATCAGCAGATTAGGGGCACCCAGTCTAGTAGCCCTAGCCAGGTGAAAATTCCTCTACACACTGAGGGATCCCCCATAACTTTACGTAGGGACCTCCCCCAGAAGGACTCTGGTAGGCAAGGGCAAACCTGGGACCAGAAGGTTCCAAACCTGCCATGTCCCTCCAGTAGTCCATCCAAAGGGACCCAACCCCCAGCTGTAGGCAGCCAAAGGTTGACCCTTAGAGCAAAGTGCAACTCAGTCATGGAAAGACAGGCATACATGGTGACCAGTGATCTGAGGAAGCTGAGGCCAACATTCCTAGGGCCTCACTTCCCTACTCAGCCACCTCACCAGCCTTGTACTTTACCTAAGCACACCACAGGTAGTGATGCCCCATGGTGGAGACCCTCTCATACCCTTAGGGTGAGGGATTGCTTAGTGGACCATAAGACAGGGGGCAACCATGCTAGTGCAGGTGCTTCCTTATATGACCACTTAGTCAATGAAGGCTCAACTGGCCAAGGTTAGCCTTATCTCCTTTCGTTTGGGGGGGTTATGTAGGAAGGTGGAATCTGACTATATGGTTGCCCCCACTTTTTTTATGGTGTTTTGCTGGTTTATGACTTAGTTGGACTGGGATCCTGCTATTCAGGGCCCCAGTCTATCTGCTTTCTCTGTAAAATGGTTTCCATGTGCCTTAGGCACACCTCTGATTGGAATCTGGAGTGCCCTTATAAGTCCCTAGTATATGGTATACTATGTACCAAGGGCATAGGTACCTCAGAGGCCTACCCGGGGCTGTAGCACGTATTGTGCCACCCCTGGACGGCCATCCAAACTGACACCACAGGTCTGCTACTGCAGCCTGGGTAAGGTGGTGCATGCACCCCTTACTGTGATATAGGTTACCTATATCACTAAATACATACACACATATAAACCTATAAGTCACTCCTAAGGCAGGCCTTATCAATCCTAAAGGCAGAGTGCATGGTTCCTATGTGAGAGGGTGCCCCTGCATGAGCAGGGCCCCTCTGCAGCGTTCGGAGACCATCTCTGATGCTGTTTGTAGTGCAGCCTGACCATATACTCTTAAGCGCATTATATCCTCGCGGTAAAATGCTAACTTTGGAATGGCTGCACCTAAACATGTCGTGTTTGGTGTCAAACATCTTGGAATACTACCCCCCCGCCAATCCTGGCGGCGGGGGTAGCATTCCACCCTTCTAGAGGGAAAGACATGTTAACTCTGGCTTACCCGGTAACTTCTTTCTGAAGCCCTGGCATCACAAAATGGATGCTGCTGCCACAGACACAAGTCTGGCCTCCTGCTGCTGGACGAAACTCCGGCAGGGGAGGCCTGGACAATAGGTTTCCTGTTGCAGGGAGGTGTGACCACCTCCCCAGACAGGATAATGTGTATTGGGGCTGGGTGGGTGCACTCTTAGAGTGCGTTGAAGTCCTGCACTGGGGGAGCAAAAGGCTCCTCTGTGCATATGCCAGTTCAAACCAGCTCAGGGGCTACCTGCCCCTGCTCTGGCGCGAAACTGGACAAAGGGAAGTGGGTGTAGCCACCCCTCCCTTGACCCTCCCATAGGTGGGGTCATAGAGTTAGTCCAACCCCTATTTTTAGAATAAAGGTAGGAACCCAGTCCTTAGGACTTTAGATTATACCTGGACGAAACTCTGAAACAGAATCCTGGACCTTCGACGCTCTACTCACGATTAGAGGACTGAAGAATCTCCCTTGGGGTCAAGGAGTGACTCCCCTGCTTGGCAGGCACCAAAGAAGCATCTGTCCGGTTCGCATCACTGAAGCTCCCGTCGGACGCTGAAGTCATCGCATCACCAGAGGTGGATTCTCAGACTTCCCCGAGGCTACCCTGAGTCCCCAGCAAAGCTGAGGCCCGTGGCTATCGTGGGTGACTTGAGATCGTGACCCCTGGACACCGAGCACATTTGCAAGTGCACCATCTTCTGGGTCTCCCAAGAAGTCGTGCTTTGTGCTCCGAGTAGCCCTAGCCTCCAGCACCACCTGCACCGAAGATCACTGGCCCCCACTCCACGAGTGTCCTGTAAGCCAGCTCCACGTGCGGCGTCACGAGGCTCCTTCGCGGTCGCTAGCCCATTGGCTAGTAGCCCTTACCGAAGGCCAATCTTTTCTTTACTTGGCAGTCTGGTTGCTCCAGGCCTGCCCTCACTTACCCTTGCTGGGTGAGTTCCCCAGACCTTGCTGGTCTGCATCATCGACGATCTACATCTTACTCGAGACTTGCCGTTGCCAAGGCCTGTTGGGTCCAATCTGGTCGCCGACACCTTTGCACTCGACAGACATCGAGCAACAGCCCGAATCCTGCTCCTGGTCGCCGACAACGCCTCCCGGACCTCGTGGCTGAAGAGTCAAGACGACCGTCAACGAACTTGAAGCACTCGACATCGGTGGGCATCTGTCCATCGCCCTCCTGGTCACTGGCTAGTGACCCAGACTCTGTCCCCTCTGCTTTCAGGTTCTTCAGAACTCCGATCCACTCTTGGATCCACCCGGACACTTTTCTCCTGGTCGCCAGCAGCACTTTGCAGCAGATCGCCATAAGAAACGACGACGAAACCCGACCCCGAAAGGCACCTATGCACCCGGCTTCCCTGGGTGAGGTAACACGAGTACTCCGGTGCTCCCGTGGGTAGAGACTCTTCAAAGTCTTAGATCTCAAAGGGTTTTGTCCTAGTCCTCTTTAAAGTGTCCCTTTCCTCTATTTTTCCGATCCCGACTTTCTCCATAGAAGTTAACGGCGTATCGCGGTTGTGTATTTACACTGCACGCGTCTCCCGTGGGTCCCCTGTGTCACTACCTTGGGTGGTTCCTTGTGGTCCAAGCACTTCTAGAGGCTCTAGGCCTAGTGTCTAGTTCAGTCGTGGTTCGCATACCACTTTATTGGTATATGGTTTGGTACGCCCCTAGGGCCCAAACGTGTATTTGTGCTATTACTGTGATTTAAGATCTTATAACCTATGTACTTCGAACTCTAGCCTCATAAAGAGACTAGAGGGGTGTGTTTAGTAATAAATACATATATTTTGAATATATACCTGGTGTGGTGCTCTTTCATTTGGTCACTCAAGAGATTATAGACTGGTAAAACAAGCTGCTTTACATTCCTTCAAGACTTAGCCTGAAGGCTGCTCTCCACAGCTACCACTAGGATAGCTTTCAATAAGGTTGTCTTTAACCTACCTACCATAAGAGTCGATTTGGACTGGTGCAAGGTGCCCACTATAATTAGTGGACAGCATATGCCAGGCCAACTTCTCACAATACTCTCCACTCAACATCCAAACTATCTCCTCCGACCCGTTTAGAGAGCCAAGTGCTAACCTGAGATCTGTGAACAAGAATAACTTACTGCTGGTCGGCACTTCTCACCTAGAAACGGTAGCAACTAACTCACACATCAAATCGATGTTGTTCAATTGTAGGTCAGCAGTGAAGCACGCAGCAGATATTTCTGACCTCATCCTCACGTAAGAACTGGACCTCCTGATCCTAACTGAAACCTGGCTTAATGACACCTCCTCCCCAATTCTGGACATCCTAGACCCTCCCGAATATGAAATTATCAGACTCAATAGACCTGTTGAAATAAGGGAGGCATTGCTTGCATCCATCGCTCCATCTTCACTTTGAGACAGGTTCAAACTGCCATTATGTCCTCCTGTGAATACCTAGACATTGAAATCGGGGACAATGGCATGATAGTCTGTTTGCTCCACACAATATATAATCCCCCAGGTGACAATTTGCTCTTCATCGAGCAAATCATGGAGTCCATTGCCTCATACTCTGACCAACACCCCAACCATATCTTCCTCGGGGATTTTAACCTAAACTGGAATGACACAAATGATCCCTTATTGTGCTCCTTCAAGGCTTTCCTCTCTGACCTCAACATCACCCAGGCCTGCAAGGGACCCACCCACAACAAGGGCTCCACCCTTGATCTAATCCTAGCTAAAGCTAACATCATACAACTGGATGACATTTCACCCTGTGACTGGTCGGATCACTACCAAATCTCTTTTCACATCCTAGAAAAGGTTATGGTCAGACATGGTCAACTGCTCAAAACTAAACAGCTGGCTCGAAATCTGAGACACATCAACATCAATGACCTAACGTCCATCAGCAATAATCTACTTCCACCACCCCCTAACATGACGAACCTAGATGATCTTACGGATCATTATATCCACACCATGACAAATATTTCCGACACAATTGCACCGAAGAAATTCAGAAGCATATTGATCAAAAAGTCCAAACCCTGGTTTAATGGTTCACTTAATGAGGAATGTCGCAAACTAAGGCTTATGGAGAGACTTTGGAGAAACTCACCCTCCATCACAAACCTCAAACAGTTGAGGATGACTAGAAGTGCATATAACAAAAATATCCGTAGTGCCAAAACTGATCACCTCAGGGCACAGCTTGACAGCACCAAAAACAGACCTAAAGAACTATTTGAAATCATCAAACAACAAGCCAACCACCCCTCCAACCAACTCTCTGCCCCCAAGATCTCTTGCCCCAGTGGGGAAGACTTCCCAGCACACTTCACTGATAAGGCAAGAAAATTGAACTTGAACTGCAATGCGCCTCACCTAATCTGCTGCATCTGACTCCTCTCTCACCATCATCTTGGCCAATGGTAGCAAGAGCAACTACTTCCTACCCCACAGATTACCCTCCAAAAAACAATGCATCTTAGAATTCCTTTCTACTTCCAGACGATGCGGAGCTGCTCCAATCTATGGCTTCCTTAAAACCTTCCAATCACTTCAACGATCCGCTACCTGCCAAGTTTTTCAAAGAACACAAATCGGCTATTCTTCCACTCTGGTCCATGATTATTCATAATCTCTTGTACAGTGTAGGATTCCTGATTGCCTCAAGATGGGTCAAGTCACTCCCATCCCTAAAAAGCCAAATGAAGACTTAGTGGATCCTAACAATTTCCGTCCAATTACCAATATCATGACTTTGGCCTAATTGCTTGAGAAATGCGTTCACACACAGCTCTGCAACCACATTGAGAAGTTTCAGCTCCTTGACCTATACCAGTCAGGTTTCAGAGGAGGGTCACAGTACTGAAACTGCCCTAACACACATCTTTGATGATGCCTTGAGATCTCTTGACCAGAATGTTTCCTGTCTACTGATCCTTCTTGATCTGTCCTCAGCGTTTGACACAATCAAACATGAAAACCTGATTGATCTGCTTCAAAAAAGGATGGGGCTATCAGGCCATGTCTTAAATTGGTTTGCCTCATTCCTACGAAACAGAACGCAAAGAATCAAAGTTAACCACTCCCTTGCAACCAGTACCCCGGTCTCAATTGGAGTGCCTCAAGGCTCCACACTCTCCCCCACGCTTTTCAACCTTTTCATGGAACCATTGTCCGAAATTCTGAACCGCTCTAACATTCAATACCATATGTATGCCAATGACACTTAATTGTATTTGAAAATTTCCTCGCCAGATGACATAAAAACTCTAAACTGTGCACTGTAAAAAACTCAACAATGGTTAACACATAATCAATTTTTGCTAAATACTCTCAAGACAGAATTCCTCCTGATTGCCCCCCACAATCACTCTGCGCCCACTCAAGACTAGCTTAAACAACTTACAGCTTTCAACTGCATCCCTCATGTTCCGTCTTCCACCTAGAGGGATGCACCGGTAGGAGATGGCTGAGGTTGGCGATTGGGGATCCCCATTGACGCTGAGCCCCCCCTTGATATTGAGAGTGTGTGCCCCTCGAGATACCCTGATTATGGGAGAGGCAGCGTGGCCTTGGGCCGACTAAATCCTAGCTGCCTGACCTTAAGATGGCGGCTGTCGCGCCCAGGCAGTGCATGGAAAATAAGCATGGATGAGGGGAGCACAACGGGAGACAAGAGACTCGTCGCCCTGCTAGAGATGCACAAGGAGGGAATGAAGCAAGGGCCCTGACACACAGAAAGACACCACCCAGAGTAGTGGCTGCGCATAAGCCCTCACTGCGCCTGAAGACCTGTGCAGGACCCAGGACTTAAACATGGCACCCGCCGCTTACAATGCCTATACGCGGTTTTGGTGCGCTGGGCCTGCCGGGGCCTCACTGCGAGTGCTTGAGCCAGGCGGTAGACCTGACTTCATGGCACAGTTCCACCTGCCCTTGAGCGCCCTCCTCTATCCACAAGATGGAGCTCAGCATGACCTAAAGATCAGCCCGGGGATCCAGCATGCTGCTTCCCCCACCACCATCTGGCCTTCTACCCCTATGGACATCTCCAACTCGGGGAGCCCTCCAGACCCAAGACCACCACCCTTGAGTGCAACACCACCTGAACACCTGGCTGAAGGATGGCAAGAATTTCCTGCTCTGTAAATATGTAATATATAATTGTCCAAGCCTAATCGCTGTTAAAATGTAATCCTGAGTGAATTTGCAATTTGTATATATATAACTCTAACCACTAGTATATGTAGTAGGCCTTTGTACTTACTACCATTCCTATGTGATTTTAGAGTTTATCTGTTTGTATCTCTTCCTTGAGTGACTTTATAACTTGTACATTTGCATATTTTTTCTGTTTGTATCTTTTATGTAACTCATGTAATCCAAAGTCCTTATGTAATGCAACTGGTTCTTTTGTAAAGCGCTCTGACACCTTCGGGTAATGTTCGCGCTATATAAAATAGCATTAAATAAAATAAATAAAAATGTTGTTGACCCTGCAAGATCTTTAGGCATAACTCTGGACAAATACCGGAATATGCAAGATCACATCAGTGCAACTACAAGGTGAGCCAATCATCAGCTCAACATATTAAGGAAAATCAAGCCATTCTTGCCTTCTGAGGACATTCAGTCTGCAGTCCAATCCCTAGGTTATCTCACACCTGGAGTATGGAATGGTGACCCTGGCTGGGCTACCTAAAGCTAGAATGGCACCTCTAAGAGCCACTCTGAACTCTACGGCCAGACACATCACTGGTTCCAGGAAACATGACCACATCACACCAGACCTAATTCAACTAAACTGGCTGTCTATCGAAGCAAGGATCTGTTTCAAGATTGCCTGCCTGACGCACAAAGCTATTCACTACAACACCTCAATCTAACTGGCAAAAAAACTTGAACTATCGGGTTCGAATCAGACCTTAAGAGGCTCTAATACCCTACTGTGGAAACCTCCTGAATTCAAAATTAAAAGCACCCACAATCGTGCATTCTTTGGTCTTGCACCAAGAATATGGAACGCTCTTCCTCCTGAGATCAGATCAAACCCCTCTACCTCCTCATTCAAAAAACATGTAAAATGTTTACTCATGAATGACCATCTACAGCAATAGCCCTGAAGCCATCTTCACTAACTTTTATTTCCTGTTGTCACTCTTTTACACCTCTGTTCATAAGTTTTAATTTTGTATCTCCTTGTGCCTTTTAAGATTTGCTGCTCTTCTGGTTCTTTACATGTCCCACAAGATGGGTTGTTACCTTTCTCCAATATTGTAATTTATGTCTTCCACGTGCCCCATTAGACTTTTTGCTTCTCCTAGTACCTCACATGCCCCACGAGATGGGTTGTTGCTTGTTCTTGTTTAAGGTCCTTTGGTGTTGTACTCATGCTTTTACCTCCCTTCACTTCTGTTCCTTTGTACAGTGCTCTGATACCCGTACAGGTCATGTTCGCGCTTTATAAAACTTTTCAAATAAAGAAATAAAGAAATATGAAGTTGGTACCCCGGTCGGATACCACCTCTTTGAGAACCCCACACGGGAAGAGATCCCCATCAACGCCCGGCCCACCAAGGGGGCTTTCATAGTCCTGAGAGGGATAGCCTCGAGGTACCTGGTGGCATGGTCTACCAAGACCAAGATGAACCTGTTGCCCATGGCTGTCTTGGGGTCCAGTGGCCCCACAATGTCAATACCCACTCTCTCAAAGAGGGTGCTGACTACAGGAAAAGGTTGGTGAGGAGCCTTGCACTTCCTCCCACTCTTTCCACTTGCCTGGCAAGTCTGGCAAGTCCTATAATGCGTGTCAGAGTTCTTGCACATTTGGGGCCAGTAAAAGTGGGTGACAAACCTTTCAAAGGTCTTGTCCTGCCCCAAGTGCCCTGCCAAAGGTACATCATGGGCCAGACCCAGTAGGACGGCTCTGAAGCGCTGAGGTACCACCAGCTCACGGGCTGACCCAGACTCAGCAACCTTAGGCTCACTATCCAGGAGACCATTCTCCCAGTAAATCCAATGTGATCCAGACTGATCACCTGCTGCCTGGTTTGCAGCCTGCTGCTGCAAACCAACAAGAGAAGGGCATTCCTGCTGCTCCTTACAGAATTCCTCCCTGAAGGGGCCCCCTTCCTACTGCTAATGGGTCAGCTCAGGCAGGTCCCCCAGTTCGGCCACTTGCTCCCCTGTAGGCACCAGGGCATCCCCCTCAAGGTTTGCCTCCTCCTGGACCATGGGAACTTCGGGGGCCGGTTTCCCGTGCCCCCACCTCTTCTCTTTCTGGCAAGCCCCTAGGCCAATCGTTCAGGCTCCAGGTCCTCTTGATTTCACCTTACCGACTGCCATTGACCAAGTGGTCACAAACACCCACTCAGGCAGACCCAACATCTCCAGATGAGACCTGTGTTCCACCTTCTCCCAAGGGGAACTCTCCAGGTCATTACCAAGCAGACAGTCAACAGGCATGGCTGGTCTCACAACTACTTTCAAGGTACCCGAGACCCCCCACTCAAAGGAAACCTGTGCCACCTTGCAGAGGCACTCTGAGTTGTCAGCTGCAACTACTAGGTAAAGTATGTTGGGGACCACCTGCTCTTCAGACACTAGCGGACAACTGACAGCTGTCACAATGGCTCCAGTGTCTCTCAGAGCCTGCACCCTTTGGCCATTAATGGTCACCCACTGCCCGTATTTCTTAGTGTTAGCGGGCAGGTGGGTCCTTGTGACCATCTCACTGTCCCCTAGTGAGACAAGGGTCAATTCTGCTGGCTCCCACCTACCTTGGGGACCCAACTCCTCCCCCAATGTTAGACTAGTCAACCCACAGTGCAGTGCACCAGTGGGTGCAGTGGTGGCTTTGCACACTTAGGATCCCCTATGAAGTGAGCCATCTGATCACAAGCATAACATTTACGGGGACCCTTCTTTGCAGGCTTCCCTATAGAGACCCATGGTTCCTTACCACCAGGGAACTGGGAACCTTTCTCTTGGTTCCCTTGGGAATTACTTTGGGGCCCTTTTTGGAACTCTTTTTGTTTACCCTTGCCCCCCCACTCTTCTTCTGGGGACCCTGCCCACCCTTGGCTGAGTCTCCCACATGCTCCTTGTGGACCCTGGTGCTGACCCAGCCTCAACAGCAAGCTTTCTTGGGTCAGTCAGCTTACTGTCAATCAAGTGCTGGCATAGCTCTGGAAAACTATTAGCAGACAAGTGCTCCCACGCCATCAAATCATAGAGCCTCTGAAAATCATTTACCCGGCTACCCTTCACCCAACCATCCAGCGCTCTGCAAAAGTAGGCAACATACTCCACCCAAGTGTGTGATTCAAGTTTCCTACAGACCCTGAACTTCTGCCTATATAGTTCTGGGAGGAAAAAAACACAATGTTCACAAGGAACTCATTTGTAAAAACAATACAGTATCTGCAAGAAAATATTACTTGCTTGAATTAATCAAACATATTAGCAATCAAAAATGGGACCTTACTGAATTAGGTCATGGTAATAATACCAGAGGTTATAAGAAAGTATCTTATACAAAGATCTCTCAAAAATCTCTTAAAGGTTTTGTTAAAGAAGCCCACGCAAGATTAATCAAGGTAATGCTCACTTCAGCCGAAGTGAGTACGATTTATTTCGTAGTTACATTTACCACAAAAGTATTTCCTAATAAATAAGGTAGTCTGAACACATCATAGTGATTTGTGAGCCCCAGTGAAGTGACCATAACCTAACGTGGTGAAACACTAAGTGAAAAAAGAAACACGGGAAAAACAGGTTATTGGTAATAACCAAAAAGGAGGAGCTTTTCACAATGGACAGCGTTTATATTTTTTCAGGCTGTCTCTTTTGTTAGTGTCGACGACGTTTCGACCCTCTCTTGTTACGGGGTCTCTTCAGGACAGCGTTTCTGGGGACATTGTTAGCACAAGGCGTAATTCTCCTAGGGAATCCTAGTTGTGTAGAGTGTTACCGGGTGCTTGAGGACTGATGGAGATAACTTCTAAGTATATATCCAGGGCAGCAGTCTAGTCCTGGGATTAGTCCAATGCCAGGTAGTGGTTAGTATAACCAGGAATCTATAAGGGAAGTAATATATTAACTTCCGATCCGGGTTCTTAATACCGCAGTTCAGGAGAGGAGGTTGGTGGGTAGGATACCTGATCGCGGACCGATGAAGGATATTCACCGGGATACAGTTCCGTGACGAATTAAGCGTCAGGGAGGCGGTACGTCTCGATGGTCCGTCCGTTTGGATGATTATCCTTCATCGGTCCGCGATCAGGTATCCTACCCACCAACCTCCTTTCCTGAACTGCAGTATTAAGAACCCAGATTTCCATTGGATGATTTACAAAACACCTCACGCTCCTCTCCTGAGGGAGAGTTGTAGCCCACACTGTGTACCTTGCGGTCACAGTGTGCAAGAGGGAACCCAATGATGAAGCATGTCACCTTTGGGTGAGTGAGGGTTCTTGTCTTTAAGAGACTGACTCCCTACCCCCGCACACTACACAAGGCTTGTTTTGAGTTCAGCGACCCATTATTCTATGTGAGTTGTACAATTTTGGAGTGATAATGTGGATGCTGACAAAAACTCCATACATAACAACCCCCTAGTGTGAATAACATTCCTTGATTCAAACCAGGCCCTCAGAGCCTTTTGGTATTCCTCCTTTCTGGTGAGGCCTCTTACTGAGATTTTAAATTTCTTGCAGATGGATTTCAATTGTGGCACAGTGTAGGTTTCCGCCCTATCCTCTTCAAACTCAATATCCACAGATGCAATTGATGCTGGTTTTGTCATGGTGAAAATTGGCAGTTCATAAGTTACAAAAAAGTCAAAAAATAAAAAAATCACCAAATAGTATGTGGTTGCTTAATGGTCTGCACTATACTAGCAGTGTACACCAATCACTGTATGTTAGGCACAAATGCAAGTCCTAATCCTCACAGCTGACCATCAATGTTAGAAATGGGGGTCTCTAGTTGGCAATGGTTTGCACCGATGTCCAAGTAGGGACCCTTCTTCCTAGTCAGGGTAAGGGAGATACACTTCTAAAATAACCCCTGCTCACCCCGTTGGTAGCTTGGCAGGAGCAGACAGGCTTATCTCAGAGGCAGTGTGTAAAGCATACAGTAATACAGTGAAAACGCTACAAATGGACACCACACCAGTTTAGAAAAAGAAGTAATCTTCATCTAAACCAAACAAGACCAAAGCCACAAAAATACAACATACAATAATCAAAATGTGATTCTTAGAAGGTAAAACCAGTTCTGTCCATAGCAAACTATAGATGCGACACTTACAACACAAAGTACCTTGGATGAGTCACAATCATAAACAAAAACAGCCGCAGGAAAGGTGATGCGTCGGTTCCTTACACCCAGGGAAGGTGATGGGTCGGTTCCTTACTGCCATGCAGGGGAGGTGATGCGTCGTCTCCTTACTGAAGGGGAGGTGATGTGTCGTTTTTTTACTGTACGAGGAAGTGATGCATCGGTTTCTTATGGCGGCCCCAGCGTTCTTAAAGGCTTGGCATCCCGGTCCGATGCGTGGGGATCCGGGATGCATCGGTTCTCAATGCGGCGGTGGCGGCAACGGCGCTGCGTTGGTCTCTCCAACCGCAGTCCCACAAAGCGTTGGTTCTTGCAGCCGCCCAGTAGGGCCTGCATCAGAATCGGTGCGGTGATCTCAGACTTCGGAGATCGGTGCACAGGATTCAGCATGCAGTGATTTCTTCAGGCCCGGGCAGGCGCTGCATTGGTTTCTTCAGCGACACAACGGCAATGCATCAGAAACGGGTGCGGATTTGTCGCACTTCTCTTAGTTGCGTCTCTTTTCCAGCTCCCAACAGCAGGAACAACCTCCAGAGGCCCAACACAGCAAAAGGCACGTCTTGGTAGGTCAGAACTCCCAGCAAGGAAGTCCAGGGGAGTTGGTAGTGAAGACTTTGTATCCCTGAGACTCCAGGAGGCAAGCTTTACTTCAAGCCGTTGGAGATCTTCTTCAAGCAGGATACACACCACACAGCAAAGTCTTTGTCCCCTCCTTGGCAGAAACAGCCACAGCAGGCCAACCCCAGACAGCACACAGATAAGGGACAGTACTTCTCTTTCAGTTTTCCCAGCTCTTCTCCAGGCAAAGGTTCCTCTTGAGTCCAGAAGTATTCTAAAGTTCTGGGGCCTGGGCCTCAATATTTATACAGCATTTCTCTTTGTTCCCTTGTGGCTGAGAGGCTCTGTGCTCAGTCAAAACCAGTTCTGTGCTCTTTGGTCCAGCTTACCGGCAGGAGAAGGAGGCATCATTGTGTAAGGCAGACCAGGCCCATTCAGGTGCAAGGAAATCTCCTCCCCCTACTCTAAATGCAGCCCAGGTCTATTCAGCCCAGCCCTGATTCATTCAGTCAGGAAAGGCAGGACACACCTCAACCCCCCAGTGGCTGTCTACAGTGAATACAATCCCCAGCCCCTGTCACTCCAAAGTCAGACAGTCAAACCACAAACCAGCAGAGGGACACAGGATTGCCAAGCAAGAAAATACACACTTTCTAAAAGTGGTATTTTCAAACACACAATATAAAAATCATCTTTACTAAAAGATGCATTTTTATGTTCTGAGTTCAGGCATACTAAACTCCATCTTTCTATCTTGTCCCAATGAAAAGTTATACTTATAAGATGTTATAAGTAAACTCCCATTCTATCCTATGGGACAGATAGCCTTTCAATAGTGAAAAACGAAATACAATGTAGTTCACTATCAGGACATGTCACACACATCAGTACATGTCCTACCTTTCACATACACTGCACCCTGCCCACAGGGGTACCTTAGGCCTACCTTAGGGATGACTCACATGTTATGAAAGGGAAGGTGAGAGCCTGGCAAGTGTGTGCACTTACCAGGTCGACATGGCAGTAGAGACTGCGTGCAGACACTGCAGTGGCAGGTCTGAGACCCCTCTGAAAGGCTGCTTGTGTGGGTGGCACAATCAGTGCCGCAGGCCCACTAGCAGCATTTGACTTACAAGCCCTGGGCACACACAGTGCACTGTACTAGGGACTTAGTAGTAAGTCAAACAAGCCAATCATGGAAACACCAATCCATATTCACAATTTATAGAGCGAGCACTTGCACTTTGGCACTGATCAGCGGTGTCAAAGTGCCTAAAGCATCTACACCAGCAAAAACGAAATTCAGCACACAGCAAAAATACAGGAGGCAGAGGCAAAAAGATAGAGGAAAACCACGCCAAGGATGCCAGATCTAACGGGCAGCAATAGCACATTTTGAAAACAATGAGATCAACCCCTGGGGTGAGTCAGGTTTCCTTAGCTTGGCACACCATGAAGGGAAATAAATATTTAATCAGTGCTCTTTACAGAGCCTGCGGCTTTTTAGCAAATTAAAGTGAACGTTGTGCTTTTACATGCACTATTTGACTCAATTTTTCTCAAAAAAATTCTATAAAGGAGAACCTCCTTCTCCCCAAGCACTCCTAGAAGAGGTCTAGCCCAGTTGCTCGCTACTATTCAGGATAGTATTATGCCCGACAATTTCAAAGCTCATGTCAGCACCCTAATATATAGGCGATAACTAAAATTGCCATTTGCATGTGTTGTGTTATATTAATCTTGGGGTTGATATGGAACTTCAGCAATGTCGGAGACTGTGATGTCTTCAGCGTTAAGGTCATGTGACATCACTTTGTGTGATGTCATTAAGGTCAAAGGGTGTGTGATGTCACTACAGATACCCCTGGCATTTTGGTGAATTGACGTCCGTGTGAAAAGATCAGTCAGGGATGCGTGTACAGCTGTTACAAGCGAAGCAGTTATATCCACTATAAAGTGCTGCAGTTTCTTACACCATTACCATGGACATCGGCAAGGACCTTTGGCTCCTGGTGCCATCTCAGGGTTGCCCCATTGCCCCATTTATCTCCTCAACATCTTTATACTTACTGTTAAAGGGATAGAAGTGGAAGCAAGAGACAGCCCTGCTTACATTTTTTTTCTGTTGCTGTGTTCGTGGCAGGCGAGGCCGTGAGAAGCAGGGGTCGAACTGGTGGCGTGAGAGGGCAAGTAAGGGTTAGTAACTGTTACCCCAGGTGATCCCTTATTGAATTATTTCATAATTCCATCATTTGAAATATTTTCTTCCAAAACATGATTTCGCTAATATATCATATAGCAATAAAATATACAAATCAGCTGCAGTCTGTCCATTTCACATTTAGAATTTAGGACGATTTCAAGAACTCACCGGCAAAATATAATTCTTCCTTATATATGAAAATAAACATTTTTATCAGAATTTTTGTGACTCACGTTTTCATTAGCATTACAAAAGTATGATTTTTTTTTTAACATGCTTGGAACGATGTTTACTTTTGCGTTGAGTGTAATAAAATACGTTTGAAAATTGCAGGGCATCTATTTTGCCTGCCATTGGCCACAGTTCGAGAGATTTACTCTTTCAGCCTTGTCCAAGCATTAAGTTCTAGCACTTAACAGAACCCAGTTCTGACTCGGAACAACGTGACCTCTGTTTAGAAAGACTTTTAACCACTGAAGCATTTTTGCAGGCATAGTCACAGGAAATTTCCCGTCTCAAATTCTTTTAAGTGTTAAGTGGCGGTCAGCAAAGGACGTCTTGTCTTCTCCACTTGCAATTTGCAGGATGTTTTTATGGCGTGGAAACCGATTGCAAAATGGTAGATGTCTAACTGCCTGCGTGAGAGCACAAAAGTCGACGCCCCCGCTGGCGCACTGAGCTAGCCTTATTGTATGACATTTATTGTTAGTATAAATAACTTCCTGAAGGGCCTAAAGCTCCTGCAGATATGCAACATTGTTTCAGCACGACGAGAAATAATTATACTGTGGCCTTCAGTACAGGAATAGAAAAGGGTCCCTGCAGTTGCAATGAAAGTTAATCTTTTTTTGCTTTCAATCCATGTTATGCAATCAAAGTTACAAATAGAACTTTCAACAAAATGTGATACACCGGACGAGGCTGTGGTTGGCCTTTTAAATGAAATGAGATGTCTGCTCAGATGTTTCTATGCTCCCTTGTACCTTCTCAATGGCTGCTTTGTTACTGAAGAAGGCCTAACTGCTTCTTTGCTTCACTCCATTTAACATCAGTTATTTGTAGAACGTTGATAAAAATATAAAGCGCAGTTGATTTAAAAATACCCTACAAATGTAAAATTAAAGATCTTCCTTGGTATTGCAACTGTTATGAAATGAACCCACCTTCCTCCCTACATACATCACAGAAGCGGGTGTACTTATGTTTTTTAAAAACAACTTTATTCGTATATAGTGATATCACATAGTCAATTTGTACCATAAGGAGTTCATGTACAAGTTTCCCTCGTCCCTCCCGCCCCAACTACGCGTATATAGGTAATCCAAATTACAATACTAGTTCGAAATTTTCAGAAGTCTTCAGGTAAGAGCAAAAGGAGGGGCCAAAAGTCATACACTTTTCCAGTGGCGGCTGCAACTTAACAGGGTGGCGGGGGTGGTCGGGTGCTAAACAAAAGAAATACATTTTTTAAAAGCACTTACCTGCAAGCCGGCTGCCGCCTCTCGGTCCTCTTCGTTCGCTTCTAGTGGCAGGAATCAGGAACAGGAAGCACCCAGACTTCCACTCTCCCCTAGCCAATCACGATGCTGCTGATAGCAGCGTCGTGATTGGTCTGAGTGCCATGGTTCGGCGCTCAGAGAGGGACTGGGGGACTGGGGGCCTGGGCATGTTCTTCACCCAGGCTGTACTGCAGCCTGGATGAAAAATATGCAAAGTGCGAATGACTGTTTGGCCGACCCGAGAGGGCCAGCCAAACAGTCCTGCGCACTTGAGTGCCTACCACTCCTCCCCTGTTCCTGTTAGAGCCAGCCCCACCCCAAACCAGCTGAGCCCCGTAAAAATAAAACGATAATAACATTCGTTATTATAATTATATTTTTCCTTTTTCAACTGCTCACAGAGCAGTGGGGCGATGCTCCTCAGCCTTAGCAGAGGAGCCGCCCCTGCACTTTTCGCAGAAATATAACGAGCACACAACGATATTCAAAAGGATATAGATTTGGCTTCAACCATGAGTGAGCCATACAGAAGGAAAGACTGTGTGCATCAGCTAAATAACACCCATGCTGATATAAAACAGTTTTTAAACCCCCCATCCAACCTGTTTTCTTGTTAGGCCAGCACAGTAAATAATAAGGCAAGACTTTTTTTTTCTTTTACACAATATTTTGTTAGCCTCAGATGTTGCAGCCCACCATCACCCCCAGGGTTTCTAGTATTCACACACCGGGACAAGGGGTGTCAACCCTTCAGTCGCTCCCTTCAAAGCAGGTGCCTATTGCAGCTCCCTTAACTCAGTCAGCATGGATGCCCAGACCAGCAGATCATCCTCATGTTTTTCATCCTTTTGCACATGTCGCATTCGCACCACCTCTGCAGTCACCCACTCACAGACATCCCTCAACTATGCCTCGTACTTGGTGGGTGTAGGGCTATGCCACTTAATAGCAATACGTCTCTTGGCCAACACAAGACCAACATAACAAACTTTCTGCTCAACCTCTTTTTTGTCGTGAAGGGTAGCAATCCAAGCGACACCTGTCTACTCTCCATTGGGATTCTCCACCCGAGGCTCCACTGAGGCGAGTAAGTATTTCTTGCCAATAGGAAGTCAGGGATGGGCATCTCCACACCATGTGGCTAAAATCTGCCCTTTAGGCTTTACAACGTGGGCATTCCTCTAGGCAGTTGGGGTAAATCACATGTAGTGTCCGTGGGGTAAGGTAGGTCTGGTGGACAAACTTATATTGGAGAAGTTTAAAATATGCATTGGAACTTACCTTTTGGATCCCCTCATGGACACATTCCTTAGCTGTCCAGGGTTCCTCCAATAGGGTGTCCCATTTTGTCTGTGTAGGGAGCTCCACTTGCGGCAAGTCATCGCGCAGGGCATGATAAAGGTGGGTCACCAATGAAGATATACTAAAGCATCATCGGCATAGAGGGATTTCACATGGTTTGTGGCCCCCAAGGGTATGCCCCACAGTCACAATGTGCCGCGCAGGGTCCCTGCCAATGGCTCCATGGCTATCGCGAACAAAAGCGGTGACAGAGGGCATCCCTGTTGGGTGCCCCTGTACAGTCAAAATGAATCAGAAATCGCACCACCGGATCACACCCTAGCAACAGGAGCGGAGCAAAGTAAACAAACACACTGAATAAATCCAGAACCCAGCCCATTTTTTCGGAGCACCTGCCATAGGTAGGACCAATTAACAGAATCAAAGGCTTGCTCAATATCTAGGAATGCCATAGCAAAGTAATCTGTCGAAAGAAACGGGGCATGCACACATAAGCCAGTCGCCACAGATTTTGGGCAGTACTGCGCCTCAGGATAAATCCCAACTTCTTTAAGTGTATAAGATGGGGTGGGTGTGGAAGGAGACGCGTCACCAGAGCTCCGCTCAGGATTTTTACATCTATCTTTAAAAGCGATATCAGTCTATATGAGGAAGCAAGTGAAGGATCTCTACCAGGTTTCGGTATCATGAACACTATGGCCCCCCCGCATGGAGGCCGGTAAAGAACCAACGTCCAGGGCCTCATTGTACACCTCTAACAGTTGGTCTGCCACTGAGGCTGCAAACTTATGATAGAATTCCACCAGCAATCCATCACTACCCGAAGTTTTTGCAGGTTTAAGATGTCTAATTGCTGAAAGGATTTCCTCCTTTGTAAGCGGGCCATCCAGGGCCTCCACGACTCTCGGGTCAAGACTCGGGAGCTCAACACCAGCAAGGAATACAAGCACAGCCTCTCCCAAAGGGTTTACAATCTCCTTGTATACTTTCCTTAAGTGAGCAGCAAATATACCACAAATCGCTTGCTGTGTATAGATCATGCCTCCCGTAGCTGTATGTAACTGTAAGACAGAGGTCTCAGGGGCGTCCTGTCTAATTAATCGAGTGAGTAAGGCCATTCTATCATCTTTTATATCTAATCACTGCCGATAGGCCGTATAGGATGTTTTTACAACCTGCGCCAGTCCTCCAGAAGGGCCGCCCGTATTTTGCACCATTTTGACAGCTCATGAGGGGCCGAGGGAAGTACCACCTCTACCTCGCTCAGCTTAGTCTCCTGGGTCTTGATGTCGCTTTCTAACTGATGTCAATCCCTGTAGGACATCTTCATAAGCACACCCCCCTAAGAACAACCTTCAATGCCTCCCAATCGAGCACCCAAAATGACGCCGACCCCCAGTTTTCTTCAAAATAGTGTCACAATGCATCAGTGACTCTCGCCACAAAGGAGGGGGTCACCCAGGGCCTTTGCGCGAAGACGCCACAGGGGTATCGTCGGCCGGTCAGGTGTACCACCAAGGCCCACCATCACCCCCAGGGTTTCTAGTATTCACACACCGGGACAAGGGGTGTCAACCCTTCAGTCGCTCCCTTCAAAGCAGGTGCCTATTGCAGCTCCCTTAACTCAGTCAGCATGGATGCCCAGACCAGCAGATCATCCTCATGTTTTTCATCCTTTTGCACATGTCGCATTCGCACCACCTCTGCAGTCACCCACTCACAGACATCCCTCAACTATGCCTCGTACTTGGTGGGTGTAGGGCTAAGCCACTTAATAGCAATACGTCTCTTGGCCAACACAAGACCAACATAACAAACTTTCTGCTCAACCTCTTTTTTGTCGTGAAGGGTGGCAATCCAAGCGACACCTGTCTACTCTCCATTGGGATTCTCCACCCGAGGCTCCACTGAGGCGAGTAAGTATTTCTTGCCAATAGGAAGTCAGGGATGGGCATCTCCACACCATGTGGCTAAAATCTGCCCTTTAGGCTTTACAACGTGGGCATTCCTCTAGGCAGTTGGGGTAAATCACATGTAGTGTCCGTGGGGTAAGGTAGGTCTGGTGGACAAACTTATATTGGAGAAGTTTAAAGTATGCATTGGAACTTACCTTTTGGACCCCCTCATGGACACATTCCTTAGCTGTCCAGGGTTCCTCCAATAGGGTGTCCCATTTTGTCTGTGTAGGGAGCTCCACTTGCGGCAAGTCATCGCGCAGGGCATGATAAAGGTGGGTCACCAATGAAGATATACTAAAGCATCATCGGCATAGAGGATTTCACATGGTTTGTGGCCCCCAAGGGTATGCCCCACAGTCACAATGTGCCGCGCAGGGTCCCTGCCAATGGCTCCATGGCTATCGCGAACAAAAGCGGTGACAGAGGGCATCCCTGTTGGGTGCCCCTGTACAGTCAAAATGAATCAGAAATCGCACCACCGGATCACACCCTAGCAACAGGAGCGGAGCAAAGTAAACAAACACACTGAATAAATCCAGAACCCAGCCCATTTTTCCGGAGCACCTGCCATAGGTAGGACCAATTAACAGAATCAAAGGCTTGCTCAATATCTAGGAATGCCATAGCAAAGTAATCTGTCGAAAGAAACGGGGCATGCCACACATAGGCCAGTCGCCACAGATTTTGGGCAGTACTGCGCCTCAGGATAAATCCCAACTTCTTTAAGTGTATAAGATGGGGTGGGTGTGGAAGGAGACGCGTCACCAGAGCTCCGCTCAGGATTTTTACATCTATCTTTAAAAGCGATATCAGTCTGTATGAGGAAGCAAGTGAAGGATCTCTACCAGGTTTCGGTATCATGAACACTATGGCCCCCCCCGCATGGAGGCCGGTAAAGAACCAACGTCCAGGGCCTCATTGTACACCTCTAACAGTTGGTCTGCCACTGAGGCTGCAAACTTATGATAGAATTCCACCAGCAATCCATCACTACCCGAAGTTTTTGCAGGTTTAAGATGTCTAATTGCTGAAAGGATTTCCTCCTTTGTAAGCGGGCCATCCAGGGCCTCCACGACTCTCGGGTAAAGACTCGGGAGCTCAACACCAGCAAGGAATACAAGCACAGCCTCTCCCAAAGGGTTTACAAGCTCCTTGTATACTTTCCTTAAGTGAGCAGCAAATACACCATAAATCGCTTGCTGTGTATAGATCATGCCTCCCGTTGCTGTATGTAACTGTAAGACAGAGGTCTCAGGGGCGTCCTGTCTAATTAATCGAGTGAGTAAGGCCATTCTATCATCTTTTATATCTAATCACTGCCGATAGGCCGTATAGGATGTTTTTACAACCTGCGCCAGTCCTCCAGAAGGGCCGCCTGTATTTTGCACCATTTTGACAGCTCATGAGGGGCCGAGGGAAGTACCACCTCTACCTCGCTCAGCTTAGTCTCCTGGGTCTTGATGTTGCTTTCTAACTGATGTCAATCCCTGTAGGACATCTTCATAAGCACACCCCCCTAAGAACAACCTTCAATGCCTCCCAATCGAGCACCCAAAATGACGCCGACCCCCAGTTTTCTTCAAAATAGTGTCCCAATGCATCAGTGACTCTCGCCACAAAAGAGGGGGTCACCCAGGGCCTTTGCGCGAAGACACCACAGGGGTATCGTCGGCCGGTCAGGTGTACCACCAAGGCTCATCATGACCGGCGACTGGTCTGACAGATATCGGATAAGATAGGTGACGCCCACAACCGTGGACACCAGACCAGCATAAATAAAACATTAATCTAAGCAGCTGAATGTACCTGTTGCTGGGGTATGGCAAGAAAACAAACGTCTCCTGGGATGGCATTCGTGACAGACATCACACAGGTGTAAACCATCCAGTAAGTTCCGGAATGCCCCAGTGAGCCAGAGTTTTGTATGGGCTCAAGGGTGTTCCTGGTCCAACATCCCATCCATAACACAGTTAAAATCCCCTGCCAGGATTACCACCGCACACAGATGTGGCGCCGCCGCCAACATGAGAGTAGGGAAAAAGTTTGGGCTGTCAGCATTGGGAGCAGAGACATTAATAAAACAAATCTCACGACCCTCACGTGTCCCATGTACAACGTATCATCCCTCTGGGTCTACAACATGGTGTAGGTGTTTAAAGAGGATCCCCAGAGCCACCCAGACCAGCATCCCTCATGCAAACCCCGAATCGGTGGTAGCATAAAGTTGTCCTTGCCATCGCTTCTGCAGACAAGGGATGCAATCACACCAGACATGCATTTCTTACAGAAATGCCACAACCACTTTATAATGCTTCAGGTAGGAAAACACTCTTCGAAATTTCTCAAAGGTGGCTATGCCTCGGACATTCCAAAAGATCAACTTATTTACAGTGGCAGACATTTCTCATAACCATCCATACACCCCTCCTTACGTGTGCAACTCTGACACCTGCACAGCACCAGTAGGGGACCCCAATCAGTATTCCAGGCATCCCAATCCAAACCAGAACATGTAAATCACACCCCACCCACAACTACCCCCTCCCCATGGGCAGTACCACCATCCCACCCCGTCCACACTCAGACAAGTTAGAGGCCAGCGGTTACGGCCCCACAACTCAATAGTAAGGAGGAAAAAGAGAAAGATTAAAGAAAACACCAAAACAATATTCCCCCCACCCCCCACAGTGCAAACTTGTGCCTTGCAAGAGGTGAGATAGTCGGGAAAGACACGAGGCTTGAGCACTCCAGTTCCACCCCACAGCCCTCCGCCTCTGGGGGCCAGGCCCTCCCACCAACATAGGTCACATATTTATGAGGGGGAACTTTAAAAGTACACAAATTTCCATATTTCTTAGCAGATGACTCACTAGGGCGAGCATAACACATTATATCATACATACAGGTCTACATTGCCTCCCTGCTCAAAGTTCACCAAGACCAGATCACAGTCTCAGACCTGCTTGTTCTCATTATGGTCCCGGTCGTCCAATTGGTCCTGGGAGGTCACATCCGCATCAGTGGCTTGCAAAGTACCATCCGGACAAACCCGGATCCTCTCTGTTCATGCAGTTTTCTGATTTCTCCCCCGGCCCTGTGGTCTTCGGCCCCGTCCAGACCATCTCGGCACCGACCGCTGAGTGGACCCCATTGGGGACACCAGCCTATCACAGGAGTCTCTACTATGGTCCAACCAGTCACTGGCCTCCTCGGCCCAAAAAAAGAACAGTACTTTCCCCTGGGGTTCATCCCTAAGTTTGCCTTGTAAAAGGAGGCTATATTTAAGTTTAAGGGCTCGTAGACGCCTTTTAACTGATAGAAAGGTTTTCCTTTGATCGTGTACCTTTGGGTGTTATCAGAATAAATGGATATGGGGTGACCCTAAAACAACAGAGGCCCATGTGTCCGCGAGGTTTGCAGTATTGCATCTCTGTCTCAGAAATTGAACAGCCCTGCAATAATTGCTCATGGTGGGGCACCAGGCCTGGGTGGAGGCACAAGGGCTCGGTGCACTCTTTCAATAGTAAAACATTTGGAAAGGTGTTTTGGTCCCAGAGTGGTAGGGATACAATCCTCCAAGAAGAGTTCGGTAGATTGTCCCTCCGTCTTCTCCGGGAATCCTACGAAGCGCACATTGTTTCTGTGGGACCTCCCCTCAGAGTCCTCCATGTGGTTATCCAAGTGAACAGCTTGTTTTTGAAGATGGATAACAGTGTTGTGGAGCATTTTTACCTCTCTGTGAGTCGCTCACATTATGTTCTGTAGTGGTCACGCTGTCCGATAACTTGCGCAAATCAGCTCACAACAGGGTAACATCTATTGCGACAGAGTAAATTTTATGTACCATCTCATCTCTAGAATTTTTTATCACTGCCAGCAGGTCTGCGAGAGAGGGAGCTACCTCCGCAATCTGTGGTAGTGCATCTCCATCACCATCTGGGTCCATCACCTGGGCCCCCTGCCACTGAGGAAACGGCTGTACATAATTGAGAATTTTACTAGACTGGGCCGCCCGATTGCCTGTCTCTTTCACCTTAGTTAGGTCTAGTGTATTTGCAGCCACCATCCAGCAACAACAAACAGAATGGAGGAGTCAGCAGGAACTCCGCCAGGCTTTGCGGCACCACTATGTATCTCTAGGTTCTGTCACTGTTCATACGTGTATATTTACTACCTTGTAGGCTTCTCCCAGTCTTACACTCAGCGCACCCCTCCTGGGACCCAGAACTTCGGAACCACGACATGCCAGGCTCAAAGCGCCATTCAGGAGGTCCAAACAACTCACCCTCCAGGTTCCACGGAAAGGAGCAACAGCCAATGTCACTGGATTGCGTTACCACTGTTCATAGGCACTGGCTATCCCTCCGGGAAAGGTTGTGTGAGCCAATGCAACATGCCTCTTCAGCAGCCCCCACCCAGCGCATCAGGGCTGGGGGTCTCGTTGCATGTCAGAGTCTCTAGATCTGAGCATCAGGGTACTCTATGGGCCTTCACTTAAATTTCTTTGAACTGTTCCCACCACTTGGAACCAAAGGGGCAGGACCCATCTTCAAGCAGTCTCCTTCAATACAAGCAATGAGGGTGGGGCGCCCACTCCTATCCTTTGCCACCCACCACAGGCATCTCACCTCAGGCAGACTGGCAGAGCAAGGCCTCCAGGTCTCAATAAGATCCTACCGAGGGAAACAGCGTTTACAACGCTGCCATTACATTGCGTTCCTTTTACAACTCAGTTTTTACAACGACCGCGTTGTTAGAACGCGATGCCTTTACATCGCAAGTCATTAGATCGACTTGCTGTAGGGGGCGCTCTAACCTAAGGAATAGTATAATTTACTATTCCAACACCTTCCCTACTGTTGCGCACGCTGGAGTTGGAATAGTAAATTATACTATTCCTGAGTCCAGCGCGCCCCCTACAGCAAGTCGATCTAATGACTTGCGATGTAAAGATATTGCGTTCTAACAATGCGGTCGTTGTACCGATCGCGTTGTAATAGAACGCGATGTAATAGCATGCAATGTAACATGCTATATTCTCCTACCGAGCCTCAGCAAAGGGAGAGCCCTCTCTCCAGGATTATCGTGGGCCTCTCTGGGAAACCCAAGCCAGCAGAAATCAGGCCTCCTCGTTGCTTGGCCTCGCTCAATCCGCATGTTGCAGGGCCTTCCCAGCCCAGGTGCACCAACAGGCAGCACAGAAATTGTCAGCCACATCCTCACCACCACACTCAGAGAGGCGTCTGTACGTCACAGCTCCCGCACCTCTACAGCAGGCCCTCACGTCCCAGGCCCACAACGCAGCTCGGGGAGGCAATCCACTCCTCTTCCAGTCCCCGCTGAGCAGCACCCAGGTGGATCCGGCTGGCCAGGTTTCCAACAGAATCCATTTTTCTGCCGGCCGACCATCATGTCGCCCGTTTGCCTCGCCCGTTGAGACCTAGAGAATCGGCACCCTGACGCTATTTACATCCCCTGAGTCGTTCCATTTGTGACAAACGGGGAACTCAACGCACAATCTGCTGTTGCGCTCCCAGATTTGGGAACCCTAGAAGTCAGGATTCTCCCCCATTTCACTGGATCCAGCTATTCCTCATTTGAAAAGCCACGGTTCCAGAACCAGTTATTTCACTCCATCATAGAGTATCCCGGCCTATTCGTGCATTCACCTTTGGATCAGCCTATTTAGCTACTTGCCTATCCGGGAGGCGTTTTCTGTCTGGATTCTTGTCGACTACACCAAGGGCGGCGCTACATCCAGTTTGACACAGCTATTTGCTGTTATTGTTCGTTGGTCTACTATTTACTGAAATTTAAATCATTCTCTATTTAGAACCCACCCACCGCTTGAACTTACCGCCATTTGCGCCCTGAAGAAGGTGTTTGCCCACAGAAGGGCTATACACCGAAACGCGCGTCGGCGCTCTTTGATCTAACCGTTGTTAGAGTGTTTATTACATCTCCCCTTTCAGAATTAATTTTCTATGTCTCAAATTTTGTTGTTGGTTTAGCATTATTGAATTCTTCACGGTTAATGTTTTAGAGCTATATTGATTGTATTGTGTTATTTTCAGTACCTTGTCCAATATCATGTCTGATTGTTTTTGGACACTATATGGGGATCTATTTAAACATGTATGCTGTTTGATTATTTGAGTGAATGCATGATGTTCTGTTCTGAATGATTGCGGTCTGTTTGAAGGAATGTTAGTGGGAGCGTGATTGAATAAGTGGTGGGACTTGTTTCAATTGATCTTATCATTATGTTTTTTAATGTATTGACTTAATAAATTTATATTTTTGGATATACATTTTTTTGTCCTCTTCTCCATGTGAACTCACCTATTAGCACTGGTTAGATATAAATTGATATGACGTAATGCATTGTTAGAAGTACACAGGTAGGGTTGCCAATCTCGTTTGATTGTATTGTTCTTTCCCCTATGTGTCCCTACCTCTATCAAACTTTATAGGGGCCCCCTCTGTTTGAGCGGCAGGTTTCCAGCTCCCTCAGCTGAGCACCATCAGTGAGTGCCGGCCGCATGCCATCCAGGCAGGCTACAGACCTCCCTAATCTCTGCATGCGAAAATGGTGCCTGTCTGTGTTTATTAGGCTGCACCAAGAGCGCCATTGTCAGTTCACTCCGGGCGACAGGGTAAGGCTTTGTAGCTCGCTCCAGGCACCATTGATGTCTCAGGCTGCTGTTCTGGCACAAATCCCTGGAGGGGGAAACACAGGATGCGGAAGGATGATGACTGTGTCAGCAGGAGGACTGACAGACACGTCTACTGCACCATCTTGCCTGGCCACGCCCACTCAAGCCGGAGTACTTATGTCAACTCAGGTACCCATGATTGCAGCAAAGCCTGATGAAGGCATTGAACCTTAAAAACCTCTACTGTAATTTTGCCACATGCCCATCCTTTTTTTTGCCCCCTAACTATTTTTCAGATGTATACGGTATCCAGGTTTCCTGTCTCTTGGCAGCCTCAATATCATGTGAGTTAAATGTAGCCTTTCATTATGTGTCTGCTCCCTGTCAGTGCAGTGCCAGTTGTGACAATCGGCCCAATTTAGAGTTTGGCATAGAAGTTACTCCATTGCAACGGTGACAGAGTACCGTCTCTGCCAAGCTAAAGGTCTGCCTGCCTCCGGCAGAGGCAGACCATTATGTTGATGGAGGAGACTACTATATCAGGCAACATATCACTGCATCACCATTCCTCAGATTGCTCCTATCGCATTGTAGGTAATGAAGAAAGCTGTGTCAATTTAGCTACTCTTGGTGCTAACAATGGACTCAATGAAGATTTGTCTAGTTTCCTTCTTGCTTGCACACGCCTTCTACCAGCCATATATCGTCTAAGCAGGATATGACATCACAGTTAAACGGTTACCACTATCTTGGTTTGGGAACTTCAAGAAACAACAACTGGTAAGGTATCCTTCTATGCTAGGCGTATATTTAAGGCAAGCCACACATACCTTCCAAAAATTGGTATCTTCCAGATACGTGAATGTCCCACCATACCTTAACCACTGCCATCCAGTGTCAATGCTGTGCACGAGCAGTGTAACACCCCTCTGGGTAGCCCTGGTCACAGATACCTCAACACTGATTGAGTGGGAGAGGACAGGATTCCTTCCCACATGCAGAGAGTGAAGATTAAAGGTACACTGACTTATAGCACGCTGAATGCTACGATGCACTGTTTTCTCTTTATAGGAGGAGAAGTCCAACTTAAAAGCTGCTGTCACTGATGAGTTCCCAGTACAGATGCAATAGTATGCCTCCTTCTGAGGTGCCAGGTTTATCACAATGCCACTGCAAAAAACATGACGAACCACCAAGAGAGCATAAACTGTAAATCATCTTCCCAAGAGTGCTCACAGGAAGAAAAGTCCTTTCAATGAATCACAAATTTAACACAACCATGAAAAATTTGAGAATCACAGATTTCTTGAACCTCATATTCTTGCTGTCCAGTGTCCTTGCACCTAGAAGGTAAGGTGGTTCTGAAGGTAATCAGTCATAAGAATCATGAACATAGGGCCTGCTTCACAGAACTAACTTACGTCAAAAACGTAAAGTTAGTACTTTTTGGTATTCACAGAATACACTCACTCATTTTGGTATTCACAGAATGAACTTACTCATTTTGGTATTCACAGAATGAACTTACTCATCCTAACTTTATGTCCGCACTCGGGCCGGAGTTTACGGGCCGGTGGCCGAGACTCCGGCCCAATGGCGGAATCTCCGCCTCCGGCCCGGAATCTCCGCCTCCGGTCCGGAAACTCCGCTTCCGGGCCGGTTTTGGCCGTTTGAGCATTACCTCAATGCTAAACACCTGTCCAAGTGTCTACCATCCCCCATGATGCATCAGCTGACACACTGCAGCCAATCCCAGCCATGCAGCACATATGAAAGCAGAGCAGACACACAGAAACACTTTCAACATGTCGCTGAATGTATTTGTTGCTCTGCCCCTTGTTGACCTACTCGGAATGGCCTCGATACACGGCGGAATGCTTATGGACAGGGGCATATCATAGCCCTACGTTCTTCGCCTACCAATCTATGACTAGGATTGGATTCATTTGAAACTGTGGGGCGCAATTTCCGTTCCGGGTAAAAACACTATTTTGAATAGGGACCGATCTTTTTCACTGGAAGACTTTTAACGTCTATGGAATACTTCTGGAACTTATCTGTAATTTATTGAAGCCTTGAAAAAGTTACTCTGTAACGAAACACGTGTCGGCTGCTGATCCAATGTCTGACAGGAGGATCATTGTATCAAGCCCTCCATCTTTGAAACACAATGTTATTGCTTCCAAATATATGGTCAAAGCTGTATGTACCATATGTATATTAAATTGACCAGCAAGTAAAAAAAAAAAATTGTTTGCTGATTTATCCAAATTGACTTACATAGAGAAGTCTTTATGAATCAATATTGAACTGATTGGAGTGCCGAGGTTTATTCACATGTTTTGACATCATCACTGGGTTCATTTGAGCCACAGTGGGCTGACACCTTAGGTAGTGGGGTGTAGATTCTTAACCTTGAGGGGCACCAACATTGTGATGTTAATGTATAATTCACATAGAGAGTGATGTGCTACCAACAAGACCACCACTACCATTTGTAAATATTGTACAGATGCAACAGTATGCCTCCTTCTGAGGTGCCAGGTTTATCACAATGCCACTGCAAAAAACATGACGAACCACCAAGAGAGCATAAACTGTAAATCATCTTCCCAAGAGTGCTCATAGGAAGAAAAGTCCTTTCAATGAATCACAAATTTAACACAACCACGAAAAATTTGAGAATCACAGATTTCTTGAACCTCATATTCTTGCTGTCCTTGCACCTAGAAGGTAAGGTGGTTCTGAAGGTAATCAGTCATAAGAATCATGAACATAGGGCCTGATTCACAGAACTAACTTACGTCAAAAACGTAAAGTTAGTACTTTTTGGTATTCACAGAATACACTTACTCATTTTGGTATTCACAGAATGAACTTACTCATTTTGGTATTCACAGAATGAACTTACTCATTTTGGTATTCACAGAATGAACTTACTCATCCTAACTTTATGTCCGCACTCGGGCCGGAGTTTACGGCCCGGTGGCGGAGACTCCGGCCCAATGGCGGAATCTCCGCCTCCGGCCCGGAATCTCCGCCTCCGGCCCGGAAACTCCGCTGCCGGACCGGAATATCCGCATTTTGGCCGTTTGAGCATTACCTCAATGCTAAACACCTGTCCAAGTGTCTACCATCACCCATGATGCATCAGCTGACACACTGCAGCCAATCCCAGCCATGCAGCACATATGAAAGCAGAGCAGACACACAGAAACACTTTCAACATGTCGCTGAATGTATTTGTTGCTCTGCCCCTTGCCATGCGGCAAGAAGACTTGAGGAGGAGGAGGAGAAGAGAGAGGATCTTCAGACAGAGGATCAACATATTTGGGATGTCCACCCAAGATGTAAGGGCCAGATACCGCTTCCCTCCAGAAGTCATCTTGGAGATGGTATGTGATTGGGAGGAGGAACTTGACTCTGCTACCTGCTGCTCCCATGCCATTCCAGCCTATCTGAAGGTCCTTTCTGCTCTCCATTTTTTTGCGACGGGGTCATTCCAAAGGGTCACCAGTGATGTCGTGGGCATCTCCCAGGCTAGCCAGTCGCGGTGCTTGCATCAGGTACTGAGCTGCATCAATTCTAGAGCCCACCTTCACATAGGAATGCCCCATACACTGGCCAGCAGACAAAGGGCAGCTAGGGATTTCTTTCCCATCTCTCACTTCCCACGTGTGCTGGGTGCAATTGACTGTACCCATGTGGCCCTTCAGCCACCCCGCTGCATTGCACACATATACTGCAACAGACACCGATGGTATTCCATCAATGTGCAGGCTGTCTGTGATGCCAGTGGGAGATTCATAGATGTGCATGCAGCGTTTCCAGGCAGTACCCATGACAGCTTCGTATTCCGCATGTCACCTCTTGCCCGGCGGATGGCTGCGGGAGAATTTGGCAACATGTGGTTACTGGGTAAGTACCAAGCACTGAAAAAGAGTGATGTGTGCTTATGAAAGGGCTAATTCACATGCCCCTTGCGCTGCCGGTACGTCACTTCCTCAGCATATGAAAAGTGACGCACTGGTGGCGCAAGGGGCCTGTCAAAGCCCAGTAATGAATGAATGCCACCTTATATCAACAATCATTCTACAATAAGAAACACCAAGACACATACACAGTCACAACAGACACTGCATGTACTGAGTAAAGATCATGTTCTGTTCAAATTTTAGATGGAAATGTAACCTATTGCCCTATCTTCCCTCCTCAGGCGATGCTGGGTATGCACTCTCCCCTCAACTCCTTACACCTTACAGACATCCAACCACTGTACCTCAGCGTAGGTACAATCGGGCACACATACGAACTCGAGCCATCATAGAGCGCACTTTTGGCCTGTTGAAGTCGCGTTTCAGATGTCTCAGCCGTACAGGGGTGTGCTGACGTACTCCCCTGAAGTTGTGTGCAAGATCATTATGGCCTGTTGTGTCTTGCACAATATCGCTTTAACGCATGGCTTACACATACCTCTTGAACCTCGGCTAGCTCTGAATGCGGGCAATCGGGCCATTGCACATAACCGAGGTCAGGGTATGCAAGTCCGTGATCAGATGGTTGCCACGTTTTTCACGTGAGCAACCTGTTGTGTCATGGACAAAATGTGGTTTGCTGTCTGTTGTCAATGATGAAAAATGGATATTTACGACTCTGTCCAAAAACTCCATCCTGAGACTACTTTGCAAACCACACTAACTGTATGTCAACCACAACTGTTGACATGAGTCAAAATATTGACCGTGCATCAGGTCATGTGCCAATGTCAGCAATCAGTGTAGTGGATTTCCCAAGGATTTCATTGAATCTGAGGATGAGATGTACATGTTCTGAGAGACCCTCCCGTACCTTTTGACAATGGGTGTCTGTGGCTAACAAGTGCATAACAATAGCATTTTTGATATTTGGGCCCCAAATGAGTTACATACACCAATAATGTCGGGCCCACTACGTGAGTGATGATGTTGTGGCTGAATCTGCCACTATGTGTCTGGGATGCACAGCACTGCTACCCCCTAATACACTGTAACACAACAGCCAACTCTTGTGTTGATCACTAAATATGGACTACATGTACCATAATGCAATGCAGTTGAAAAGTAAACTGGGGGGTGATGTTGTGCCAGCCGCCCCCCCCTTGTCCCAGCCCAAATCTCATAACATGGTCTGTTCCCCCTTTTGTTTCATGTCTATGAATTAATCTTACACTGTCATTTCAGGTTTCTCTGCTACAGAATAACAGGATGGCAGTGGATTTGTTCTGTCATTGTGGATGAATCAGAATGAACACAAAATGGCTGACAACTACTTCCTGTGATGTATTTCCTGTCTCCCACTACCTGTCTGTCACTTCTTGTATGAAAAAATGGGTTCCTGGTCGATTTCGCACATTCCGGCACAGTAGCGTACTCTGTGCATGCGTAGCGTACTCTGCGCATGCGCAGAGTACTCTACGCATGCGGAACGTACTCCGCGCATGCGCAGAGTACTCTCCGTATGCGGAAAGTACGTTTTCGGGCCGTAAACTCCGAAAAGTAACCGGAACCCATAATTTCAGACAGGAAATGACATACAGGAAGTGGGAGGCAGGAAATACATCACAGGAAGTTGTTGACAGCCATTTTGTGTTCATTCTGAGTCATCCTCTCTCACAGATCACATCCTCTGACATCCTGCTGCTCTCATCAACCTTATTTCCCCCAAAATGGCTGAGGGTTATGAAGAAAAAGCACCCCCTTTCAGTGAAAGGGAATTAGACATCCTAGCTGAGGGGGTGATACTGAAATATCCTCAGCTATATGGGGGGCCAGAGGAACAGCTGAGCAATGCAGCGCGTGCCAGATTATGGGCCAGAATTGGTGAGCGCTGCAGTACAGTGGGCGTTCACACCAGGAACGCGAGGGCATGCCGCAAGCGCTGGGAGGACCTGAAACGCTGGGCCCGGATCAAGGCTGAAGAGCTACTGGGCCAGTCTTCCCAGCACCATGTGCATCGTCCTCGCCTCTCGCCACTGTACAGGAGGGTCCTGCGTGCAGCTCTTCCGACCCTCCATGCTCAGCTGGAGGAGCAAAAGCAGCAGAGCCCTGGTAAGTGCATTATAGGCAAAATGTGTCTTGAAGTATGATGCGAGTGCAGACAGAGCTGTACCATTCTGTGTCCCATGCCTCCAGTCACCTATTCTGTGTCTATGCAGCAGTCATCATGAAGCAAAAAGCTCACTTTTGCGCATTATCTGTACAGGGCAAAGTGCATTCTGGGAGTTGTAGTGTCATCATGAAAACTGGGGATTTGTGACACACAGTTGCATTACTAATTAAATATGCACTGCCAGCACCACTAACAGTGAACCAAGGGAATCATAACTGATGTGTGCATTGGATGAGGAATGGTACAGACACTGTCCAGTGTGTCTATGTGAGGCCAATGGGAATTGGATGCTGTGACTTACATTGCTTTCGGAGAGTTTGGGTTCTGATTGAGACAGATCATCATGTGCCATGGAGTCAAGACAGACTTTGAGACCCTTGCCACACTCATAAGTGTTTCAAATGTTGCCAAGTGTGTCCATAGACACATGTCTTACCCCCAGTAGCTTGTATGCCATTTTTCATGTACAGGTAGCTGTAACAACGAGCCACTACTGTTCACCAGTGCACAGCACTACCTGCTCAGCGTCCACAGCCAATATGTGGCACTGGATTGTCAGCTTTTGTGAGAGGATATCAAAAGCTTAGACTCACAACTTAGCAAACCTAATTGGCCAGACCCTATATGGATGTGTTACCCCCATTCGGCCTTTGTGTTGTCCCATCCAATGCTACACAGCAGATAACATTTGTCCAGACGTGAAAGTGCAGACACTCCATATCACAGGCCCTTTCCAATTTCATCTGGACTCTCTCTGATCTCCTTTTGTGGACTGGGTTGTGGAACCTGCCCATGTAGCAGTGACAGGACACACAGGTCACAAGAATGCCATAGCTGAGGGTTGGCAGTACAGATGTGCAAACCAACAATAATCTTGTGAGATGTCCATGTCAGACTCAAATCAGGAGATGACATTGAACATGCACGTAATTTAAGCTCATAAACACTGACAACTCTATAGTGTGATCAGAGGAGAACAAAGTCTGACCTTGGCTCATCTTGATATGTGTCTTGTCCTGACGTGTACACCAACTACATAATGATTTGTCTCACATTTCAGTGGACTCCGCTGGCCAAGAGGACCGGGTTGGGAGCAGGACATCTGTGGTGCGTCAGCGGCTATGACCTCTTTCCAGTACTGAGGAAGAGGACGATGAGGCGGAACCCTCAACATCAGGAGGCATGGGGATTGCGCCCACCCAGACTGACTAGGATGACAACTCTGGTGCTACGGACCGGGTGGAGGCTGAGGACATTGAAGGGGGGTGATGAACTGGACACCTCTGGCCAGGGGGAGGTGGAGAGCCACTCTCCCACGGACCATTCACCTAGGAGTATTGCCGAGGTGTCCCCGGGGCAGGCCACTACTCAACCTGGGCCTGCCTTCAGCCCCTCCCTAACTCCAGAGGCCCCCATTCCATCGGGGCCTCCAGCTGCAACCCCTGCAATCTGTCCCCCTCATCGTAGCTGCCAGGTCGACTCCCACATTGGCTCCGAACCTGAGGCACCACACCCCCCACGTGCGACCCAAAACCCTCCCTGTGTTGTTCCGTCTGTGGCTCTACCAGATGACTTGATGTGGGCATGTGAGGGTCAGCCAGACATGTCCTCTCGCATCTTGCTGCAATTGTATCTAGAGGTGCGCATGATGCGAGAGGAAATGGTAAGAGCTCTGGCCACCCTCACTGCCAGTTTCAATTCCCTGAGTGCAGCCATGTCATCTGTTGTGTCCCAACATCCCTCCCACACCACCGTCAATGTCTCCCCCTGTCCGTTGCCCCACACTCTTCCCCCCCCTACTCCTCGTGTGGTGCCTGTCCATGCACCGGCCAGCCAGGAGCATGCATGGGACTCAGAGGATCTGGACATTGTGGTCCTAGAGGATGACCCGAAGGACACTTGAACAGTTGGACAGATTTTTCTTTGTGGACAATGATTTACTTTTCTCCTTGTAAATAGACTGGTTTCCCTGACGCTCCCTGACGTGTTATATTTATGTTGCCCCACCCCAATCCAAGTTCCCTTCTCCTTCTGCAGTAAGGACATCATTTGTTTTCCATTCTCCCTTCCAGACGGACTGTTGTTGTTTTTCTAACCCCACATATTTTTTACATAAAAACTTATTTTAATTCATACTTTCTCTATCTTGTTTGGCTTCATTGTGAATGTCTTGCACAAAATATGCCCATGTATTTTGGTAGTCATCTGCCCCAGCACATGACGGCTTGCTGCAATGACGGGGTTACACTTGTACATGTGTCACACACACACATACATCCTCTCATCTCTACGCCAACTAACTTGGTGATCATTAGCCTATCAGGACATCATACGCCACAGAGTTTTGACTTGGGAACAGATTTATTTTTTAGTGACACATATTCACACTGGTCAAAAAGTTCCTGGGATGTGATCAATGGGGATTGTGCTTGTGAATTCGCAATTTCGGTGGGTGTTGACCGCTGTGAGGGATTAAGTCTGGGTTGACGCCGAGGTGCAGGTTGGTCTTGTGCATGTGCCTGTGCAGGGTGAAGTTCATGTGCAGGGGCGGATTGTGTCTGTACACTTGGTGTATGTGCATGGACAGGGGGATGTTGTGCAGGTGGTGGTAGTGCCTGTTCAGGGGTGGGGTGGGGTGGATGTGCAGGTGGGGGAGTGCCTGGATGGGGGCGGTGGTGGGTGTGTACCCTTGCTGTGGTCCTGTGCAGTTTGTGGTACAGGTGTGTGGGTGTGATGTGCTACAGGCAGATGTGTTAGCTCCCCTCCCTGCATTGACCATGAAGGGAGACTTTGGATCACTTTCATCATGCCGTCCATCATCTTCATGGCCAAGGCATGGTGTCTTAAACTCTCTTCCCTTTGGAAAGATATCATGTCCCTGATATTCTTGGACATGTCTTGCCAAGTTCTATCCAACCTATCCAAAACATGGGTCTGTCTGTCCACCACCTGAGGGAATTGGCGCAGGGCCTCAGACATGTCTGACAGGGTGGCCCCTATGGCACGAATGTCCTGCCTCACATCTGTCTGCTGTTTGAAGAAGTCCTGCTCCCACTGGCCACCACGGCCATGTGCACGCCCTCTCTGCAGGGGTCGGCCATGGATGAGACCGCCAGGTCCAACAGCAGGGGGGTGTTGGCATGTGGAAGCCTGTGGACAGGAGAATGGTGCCCAGGGGATACCTGCACCACAACAGGGTTGGTACTTCCCTCAGATGGTGAAGATGATGCCTGGGATACACTGTACGGGGAGGAGTGTGTAGGGGAACCACCATGTCTGTCCCGGATGTGAGGGCTGTGAGGGAGTGAGGTCTGTGTTGGTGTGTGGGTGAGCTGTGGCTGGTTATCTCTATGCTGTGGACAGGCAATCTTTTTCATTGGAGGAGGCTGACACACTTTGCTGGGCGGAGGGTGTGAGGCCTTGCTAAATGTGGGCGATGTGGGAAAATTACTGTCCATGGCATCAGATTCTTCATCCTCTGAGGGGATGAACAGACAGTCACTATCGTCCGATACTTCATCCTCCCCAGGTACTTCCTCCTCCTCCTCCTCTTGCATAGTACTTGCAGCTGACATCACTGCCTGTAGGAGCAGTGGATTTTCACCTCTGATTGCCCGCCGCCCAACACTGGTGGAAGGTCCATCCTCCTCATCGTCATCATCACCTGGAACACAAAGGTTGCAACAGGATAAGTAATTGACCTAGTATGAGATGTGGTGCAACACAAGGGTTGGTTCTACTGTACTTTGCATCAACAGATGACGCACATGTGACCTGGTTTGGGTACCCCTACAAGTGACAGCTCACACAATAGCACTGAGGGGTGAAACGGAGATGTACACTGATAAAGCAAACTTACCAGCTCCATCCACAGCTTTGTGTCCTTCTGCAATCCTCCCTGATGTCAACTGCTGAACCATGCTCCTCATAGGTACTGTTGACGAAGCGTTCCCCGATCCAGCAGCTGTAGAGGGAAGTGACACCAATGTCAATCATCTGCATTACAAATTTACAAACAGGCACATGTGACACTTATGATATGGATGAAACTTTGTCAACAACAACTGCAGGTTCTATGCAGAAGGGGATTTTGATGTTTGTCATGGTTTTGATAGGGAAACACTTCACACCACATTTACCTGATGTACATGTGCGAGAGGGTTTCACTGCTGCAGCCAGGATGTCATGCATTCCCTGGGATGGTGTTCTAAGCTGCACTGGTCTCATCCTGTCAGCAGCTGTGATGAGACATACATATCCATATTTCAGTACACCAGATGGTAGCTATGAGCTAACATGTACATGTCATTCTCACTGACCATTGATAGGATATTCCTGGACAATGTGCAGCATGTGTACCCCATGGACTTTACATGTGGGCCCCTGCTCACATGCAGCAATTGGCAGCTGTACCTCCACACAGAACTGACATCAATGAGATGGCACATCAACAGACAAACGTATATGAGAAGGTTACTGATATAGGAAGGAAGGGGAGAAATGATCAGGACGCCACCGCATTACATTGCTTACACCTTCACCGTTAAGACTAATATGTCTCATGAGTATGATGTTGTCTGTTGACAAGTTGGAAGGAGTGTACATCCACAGGCTGACCAGTTTCACATTTGCACATCAGTTCAAACATTGCATTGCAGAGTGCAATAGTCAGGTACCTTTTGTGTGTCATTTGTGCTTCCCTAACAATGGAGTCACAAAGCTCATTTTGGATTGAGAGATCACACATTTGCCATGGTCCTCCTTGGAGTGTCCTCTGTTCCCATTATCCATTTCATACATCATGGTAGAACTAAGCTGACAACGGATGATGTCTTGTACAGCAGACATCCTTACCTCATATATCATACACTCACTTATATAGGTGGATTCAGTAGAAGAGGAGGCAAGCAGAGTGCAACATTTGACTAGGATACCACATTGTGGGTAAGTTGTGAATCTTTAATGGTTGACGGCTACACTGGATTTGGTTTGGGCCTTTCAGTCAAGGGATTTTGAAATGTGACTTCCTAAAGATTCACCTTGGCAGCCCATACATCCATCACAAACGTACAGAACTGGCATCAGTGCGAGCATCATCCACACCCATTTCAAATTGTTTTGTCCTTTGGAATTCTGCTAGGGAGTTTTCATATCATTGAATTACGATCCAGTTGTGTCTAGTACACTTAATGTGACACTATATACTATTTTTATGTCCATTCTACACTCACTTGTCATATGTTTTGTGACATCCTTTCACTAGCCACCATGGTGTGATCTGGTATATGGTTCAATGCCATATGTAGGCATATTGTGATGCAGGACAACAGTTATGTGAAACACATACAACATACAGTGGAGATTAAAGGCACATTTCATGAGCATGAGCATTCAGGTTCATTGTTCCTGGGTTTACTTCCCATGGCCCCGCACCTGCCCAGTGTGTGGTCCCCGACCAGATGTCACAGTCAA
Source organism: Calotriton arnoldi (assembly GCA_963921515.1). NCBI lineage: Eukaryota > Metazoa > Chordata > Amphibia > Caudata > Salamandridae > Calotriton > Calotriton arnoldi. The sequence goes on along the minus strand of CAWUFW010007970.1, from coordinate 721,352 downwards.
CCTTGTAGCAGAAGTCGATGTGTGTCTTGGACTCTGGGAGGACATCATTGGACCTACAATGATAAGTGTGTTTGCAACTGTACATTTCGGCTGCCACATGTGATGCACTCAATATGAGGCAGAAAGGATGAGCACAAGCAGTGTGGGCCCTACCGTTGCAGAAGTGTCTACCACAAATTATCATGAGTGATCCCACATTCAACTTATTATGGCCCCACTGCCTAGTAGCAACGTCTATCAAATTGACACAACAACACTTCCTGAAGTAAGGTCCACTATCATGTTAATGGACCAGAAGACATACCATACAATTATGACATTTATGACCAGCTGGTTGGACTTGACAAATTCATGTATGGAAGAGAAACATTCTAAGTTGGACAGTGGACGCATTCTCAATCCTGATATTTGAATCTCACTTCTTGATCATCATTGTCATATTTGTTGTCATTGGATTTTTGATTTAGTCTACAAAAATAATTGCAATCTAGAGGTGGATACATTTAGACTTGCTCTGGCATTCGATTCCGCGATCGAGTTCCCAGGCCTGGAACTGTTGGTGGAATTCATGTAATGTTCTGTAAACACAATGATATGATGAGCCTAGATATGTTATATTTTGTCTTTTGCTATTCACAGATATAGTTTGGTAAAGGTAAATGTCCTTTGAGAATTCGAATAGTTGTAAGGCTAGTTTTTCCTCTCCGGTTGCTTTGAGATGCAGACACTATGTATCTCCCTCTGTTGTCTGCTGCCTATGTGTGCATTTTGACCATCTCCTGACAAGTTTGACTTACCAGTTGGTGAGTGTGCTCTACGTTGCTCTGGATGATGTTTCCTCCCAGAAGATGCAGGGACCTCTGCTACTGTGGTTGTCTGTACTCTGGCTGAATGTGTCAATGGGTGAGAAGAGATAAAAATCAACACATGGAAAATGTACATGTGGAACTTATCAGACATTTCCTCATATCTTCTGCATGCTAACAGTATTGTGAAGTACTGCCACAGCCGGTGCAGGTAGGAGCAGTGGGGTGTTGGTGATGTGATGGCGTGGCAGGGTGGGAATTAAACAATGGGATATGGGAATGAAATATTTTGAAATAAGGATTCTCTCACCTTCAGTTTTGTGATTTTGGCAGGCCCAAGGTGAGTTGTTTTTAGGATATTTTATAGTTATTTTCTCTATTCCGTTGTCTGTTGATTTGCCTCTGCACCGCACCCCTACCCCCTTACGTTCTTGACTGACCCAGCCGCATCTGGATAAGTGGAAGGGGCACTTTGACAATTGCTACTTAACGGTGTTAGGTATATACGCATCAGTACTGGGCCTTTGTATTTAATAGTGTGAAAGGGATTTGCCATTTCGAATACAAAGGATTCTGGGACTTGTGGTGCAACATACAGAGGGAAACACATGAGCCTCTGACTGACTATATTTGTATATGAACTTTGGACAACTTCCTTACTCACAATGGCAGTGCGACACAGACATACATTTTGTATACTTGTTCTTGTCATCCCATTTACCTGGTGCCACATTGCGGACAACACTCACAGGCAGCCCATGGAGCATGTGGGGGTGGATTGTAGTGATGATATCCTCCTCTAGTGGTGGGAGACGGAGGTGGGGTCCAGATTGTGAGGCAGGGAGAACTCTGTTTAACTCGATCCTGGAGTACTTCTCCTTCGCACTCTTCTTTTCATCCTGCCACTTCCTCTTTATTTCACGGACTGTGCGCACATCCTCCCCCAATGCTGTGACAGCATTGGCTAACTGCTGCCAGAGAGCTGCCTTCTGTCTGCCACTGGTGCAGTAAGGTGGGAGACCATGTAGGCGTTTGTGGTGCCTCACAATGAACTCCACAATCATGGTGGTCTCCTCAGTTGTGAAGTTCTTCTTCCTCCTCAGTGCGTACATTTTGCAGTAGCGATGAACAGCAAAGCAAACAGGAACTCTCTGTGGCCAAACCTGGCCCTTGAATGTGTGCTGCTTTTATGTGGTGCTGGTTTTGCTGTTAGTCTTAATTGACTTCAGCTGGAGCATGGTGGGGGATGGTAGGCACTTGAAATGCTCAAATGGCCAAAATGCTGTTTTCCAGCCCGGAGGCGAAATTTCCGGCCCGGAGTCGGAGTTTCTGGGCCGGAGACGGAGATTCCGGGCCGGAGGCGGAGCTTCCGGGCCGGAGGCGGAGCTTCCACCATTGGGCCGGAGTCTCCGCCGCCGGGCCGTAAACTCCGGCCCGAGTGCGGACATAAAGTTAGGATGAGTAAGTTCATTCTGTGAATACCAAAATGAGTAAGTTCATTCTGTGAATACCAAAATGAGTAAGTTCATTCTGTGAATACCAAAATGAGTAAGTGTATTCTGTGAATACCAAAAAGTACTAAATTTATGTTTTTGACATAAGTTAGTTCTGTGAATCAGGCCCATATTGTTTCAGTTGAGCAAAATGAAAGAAAGGATGAAATCTCCAGGTGTGAGGAAACTTCAAATAAAAGGCTACAGGATTTATCAGATGAGTGATGACAAATGAGCCAAAATATTGTGGGTGAAACTTAACTAGCAATGAATGAACAGAAGGAAGCAGAAAGACAACAAACCTTTACAACAGGAACAAAAGAGGAAGTAGTTGATATTAATTTGTATGTGTGTTTTTTTATCTTGATTTTAGAATGACATAGGCTTTCCGAAACCACATGTCTTTGTTTCTGTAAATGGCTCATATAGTCAGTAGTAAGTGCTGGAACCAAAGGATCAACACAAGGTGAAGAATGGAAAACACTAGAGTAAAAACATTGCATGCAGAAAAATTGTGAAACTATGGTGGCACTATAAATAGCATTATTTTAGGGAAATGCTGCAAGGGTACATAAGAAGCTTACAGGCACATGCATCAACCATTTTTGCAAGCGCAAGCGGTGCGATTCGCAAAAATCGGCCGTTTGCGCCCGCAAAAAGGGCATTTGCGATGCATCAAGGTTCAAGGCACTCGCAATTTGAGAATTCGCAATTAATTGCGATTTCTCAAATTGCGATTGCATTTAAGGAATCGCAATTTGCGATTCCTTAAATGCAATGCAAGAACCACTTTAGAATAGCGATTTTGCTACTAGGGGGCGCAAATTACCATCAAGTTGGACTTGATGGTAATTTGCAAAATCTTTGAAAAATGCACTAAAGTGCATTTTTCAAAGTTATAGAGTTACACACACACATGCCCTTGGGGCATGTGTGTGCGCATCATGTGTGCACAAAGCAATTTCAGGGGTGCAACAGGGTGTCCTTTTGACACCCTTGCACCCTTGAAATTGCATGCGCAATTTGCGAGTACCTATTGGTACTCGCAAATTGCGCATGCAATCTCCCATTCATTCCTATGGGCCTGTAGGCCCATAGGAATGAATGGGAAGGCATTCCTTAATTGCGACTCTCAATTTGTGAGTTGCAATTAAGGAATGTTTGGGAATCGCTAATTTTATGGCGATTCCTTCATGCATAGGCTTTTGCAATTCCTTAATTGCGATTCCTTAATAATCGCAATTAAGGAATCGCAAAAGCATACATTGATGCATGTGCCCGTTAGTTATCTGGAACAGTTTTGCAGTAACATCCGAGATACTGCTCTATACTTTAATTGTTTTGTTTGCCCACTAGGATGATACAAGATGATTGGTTAGGAACCACTGGAAAAGAATGTAGATAATATCCAAATGGCTTGCAATGGAGAAATTTATTTTGAGCACAACGATATATTCCTGAATATCAGAATGAACTGAACAGCAGGTCACAAAAAGATATGCAAACCTACCTCTAATGTGGTTTTCACTCCCATTTTGCCAAACTAGCAGACAAGTTTACCAAAGAATGAGCAAAGGGTGGTAAATCTAATTAAATGTTCCACCCTTTGGTCAGTCTTCAGTAAACTTTCCAAGTCAGAAAGCACAGGAAGGGTATCTATAAATTCCTTTATCATTACTGGATCCTTAGAAAAAATGTGAGGCACCTAAAAGAAATACTGGAATAGCAGTAGACTATAATGCTAGATTTGCCTAGGGCTGAGGTTTCAAGGTGAAGTTGTAGTTGTTTTGCCAGGTCATGAGAAGGATCCATGGTGTGAACAGACATAAGTCACAATCTGTCAAAGACTGGATGCAATGACGGTTCTCTAGCCTTCTTTATTACCCAAAGAAACTGTAACTCCTCACCTTCCACATGGATGCTCTGTACAGAAACATATATGTAAAATAAGTCGAGTCTCATTATGAGGATCCAAGATAGGGGGGAAAAAGCCAAAAACGGCAGAAAAAACATCCTTGACACAACTAGTAATTCTTCATTGAAGAGGATGGGTAATAGAAGAATTAAGAAGCAAGGCAAGTAAACCAACCTGGATCAGGGTTGAGAAAGAGCTGTCGTGTAGTTCCTATATTACCCATACAGGACCTGCGCGTTCGGATAACATAAACTGTGGGCTTAGTGGCAGACTGACTCTGAACACCCCCACCGAAAATGTTAGCCTGTTTGCATAAGCTAGCTCACAGTGCCACTAGTGTCTCCTCTTATCGGGGAGAGAATAGTTTCTGGCAACCTCAGAACATGACAACCCTGATCCCTCAGGATCGTGGAAACAATGTACTACTTTTCGCTCAGTCACTCGTGCTTACGTATCTTGTACACAGAATAAACAGCCTGGGCGTTTCAATAAGGGTTTATTGAACAGTCGTTATTCTTGTGCATAATATATGAGCTGCAACAACCATTAGACAGTAGCAGAGATATATGATTAGCAGTACAGTGAATATAAATGGATAATACAGTTCTACCATTTTGCACTACGCATGAATAACTACATGAATATAAAATGCATTGATAAAAGAAAGCGCGTACTCCTACGATGCCTATCTAGATGTACCTAAGTGTACCTAGCATGTGAGTAGGTGTGAAGCCAAGAATCCCTCTAGGATTTAGTCGAACCCCATTACCTGAAGTGTGAGAATGTAGGAGCCCTTCTTGGGCTCGAGCTGGACACCCCGCGAGGGATGTTCAGACCACTGTCAGCTGGAGCGTCTGCATGCAGGAGCCTCAGCATCTCTGGTCAGTGTGTCGGCGTGGAAGTCTCGGTTCCCTCTAACTAACACTAGCAAGATGTGCTGTATTTATACAGAAAGTATCTAGGGTTCCTTTGTCCCTTGCTGCTTGTATTAGCCATTGTTGGATGTGAGGATGACGTATGGGATGAACCGTGTACGTAGATATGGGGAGGAAGGTGGTGTAGCCCCAGCGTGGTTTCTAAGAACCCTTATGAATATTCATTCATACTGTGTGAGTCTATTGATGGAGTTATAGGACTCTATTGTTTAGGAGAAACCCTCCTTCTGCACCCAGGAGTAGAACTAGGTAAAGATTCAATCCTAAAAGGCCTGTTACAGTGTAGTGTAGGGGAGGTAATGTAGGTGAAGGGGTATGATGTTACCCGGGCCTATATTAGGGTACCTATATGGAACTTAACGCCCACTCCTCTTCCGAACAGTCAATAATGATAAAAATGCTGGCGAACCATTTCCACTATTAGGTAGTAGCGCCTTAAAACCATTAAAACCATCACAAAGTGTTGTAAAAGCATTTTCTTAAAAGCATTTAAAAACCAGTTTTAAGAGGTGGAGAAAAAAAAAAGGAAGATAAAAAATCTGTTACTTCGAAAATCAGTTTTTTGGGATTGATACTTAAGCCGAAGTCCTAATTGAGTTTGTTTATATAAGTCGAACCACTATAAGCGTCAGAAGGCCATGCATTTTTCAGCGAAAGTGTCAATTTTAAGGAAATGTTCCAATTTTAGTCGAGTTCTGGAAAAATAAAGAAAAACTGAATTCTTCCCCAGCACACGATGAGCCAATTATAGATTAAGTGTCCTGGCTGGGAGACGCAACATCGTCGTTGCTTGCTGCTGCAGGGGACGGTCCTTGTAACACCTCGCAAAGTACGTCAATGGAGCACAGATGATATTCAGTACTGCCAATAGCTGGTGTAGAGGCAGCCGGTGCTGTAGTCGATACCTCGGTGCTAGTGGTGCTAGCGGTGGAGCTGATGCTCAACCCAGTTGTAAAAGGCACCTGCGGATTCTCGAGGAATGCAGCCATCAAAATGGGAATACGGTGGGGACATTGCCGAGCATGGGCCCTCAGGGGTTCCAGCCGGGTATTCAAGTCCGCAGGCGTGTCCGTTGCAAGTGTCAGACAGAGGTCCAACACGCATTCTTCACAGCAAAACAGGCATCGAAGAACAGGTAAGATGCAGTCCATCCAGACTGGTCAAAATGATTGGAACCAAGAGGCACTTAGTTCCCGTAGGCGAGGTGTGCCCAGATGCTGTACCATGCGCTCACAGTATTTACGCTCCAGGAGCGCTTTTGCCATCTCGTTGGTAATTGGGCCGTCCACTGCGGAGCAGAAAAATGACAATCAGGATTCCTGCGATAGAAAGCAGGATCAGCGGAAGACCTCCAAAAACGCTTCCCAATACGGAGTGTATAAAATTTGGAATAACTCCGAGAATTGTCTGAAAGGTGCTTAGAAATCCTGACCCTATGGTCTTAAATAGGTGTACAATACCACTCGTATTAGACATGTTAAAGATACGACCCACCATTTCTGCGAAATGAAAGGGGCAGTTTGTACGTATAAGTGCCTGTGTCTCAGTCGAGGTCCTTGCGATTTGAAGATCAAAGGTCTCTCGAGCGGAGGTTAAGGGTACGGGTTGCTGCAAAAGCATGGCTTTCAGTCTGCTCAAAGTATCAAATTGTATAAAGGAAAAATTCAACGAAGGTCATAATGGCGCCTCCTTGACTTTACTTGTTGGGGGAAACAATACTTGCATACAGCAAGTAACTCTGGAGTTCACAGTGACCAGATAGGCAATGCCCGGAATCATTCCACTGCAACCTTGATCGTTCAGCATCAAGTAACTCCCATTCGAGAGCAGCTCGAATACTGGTTTAATCACGGCAGCTGGAGTCCCTTTCATGTGGCAGGACAAGTTTGCTACCGACCCATTACAAGCTCCGTGCAATGAAATGTCCTGGCACATGAGAGAACCGCTTAGAGCTTTCCTGCAGTTTGTACCGCTTAGAAACACTTCCCGATCCCCACTCCGGCATCGAAATCTGTATGGTAACTCCCACGATTCCTTAATGTATTCCTTACCCATCTTTTCATATTTGCCCGCCTGCTTTTGCTCAAGACAATATTGAAACTGAAAAGTAGTGACCAGTAGTGTGATGTGGCCATGGATAAGCCATTCCGTAGACGGAGATTCCGCTACTGTGAATGGTAACCTGTCCAGTTTCTCAATACGCAGCATTGTATATTTTGCTCCCCTTTGTGCCATTTCCATCTGTTTATCTGTTAGATTATATTCAGAAAACAGAGACGTACTGTTGATATAACGCCAAGGCACATAGCCTGTACGCAAAGATTGCAGCGTCCAGCTTAATAACATAACAGAACGTAACTGAGATTGCCCGTGTTGTAATATGGCTACATCTTGTTCCAGTATGTCTATAGCAGAAGATACAATGCCGCCTAAGGAATATATCCTGGAAGTCAAAGTTGTTAACCCGTTGTCTACCACTGCTAGAGATTTCTCCAAGTTAATACGGTCTATTTCCCATATTCTCTCTGCGGCCTCTTGTTGGGATATTTTCCAGTTTTCATTATAGGCAGCATAAATGCCAGCATATATGAAACGTTTCTGACGAGGTTTCCTGGGACCTAGTAAAAAATCCTTAAGATCCATGTCTTGTGAGAGAAAGGCTAGGGGGCATACTCACAAGGACTTATTGCCGAGTTATCGCCACCTTAGCGCATCAAAAGTGGAGACAGATTTATCGCCCCATTCACAAGCGTGTGCAAACTGCAGACATCGCCAGTATACCCGCGATAACTGCCGCAAATTTTATCCCCACGGGTGACACCACCAACTAACCCTAATGAGATGCAGAGTAGGCGTTCCCGTGCAAAAACACCACTACACCACTTTCACAACGAACTGTCAGATCTGCGATGCGAGTCAAAACCACGCGATAAGCCGCGGTAGCAGCAGGTATTTAACACCTGCCTCTTGCTGGTGTTAAGCAGGATGACTACCTGCAGTAGGCAACGGAGCCCCACACACAGCCACACCCGAAGAACAACCGACGCCATGGAGCTACTCATCATGCAGCTTGGAGCCCCAACAGGGCCACAACACCCACCGCCACCACCCCCAGGACCGCCACCACCCCCTGGACCCGGACCGTCACCCCCTCCCGGACCACCACAGAGGCAGCGCAGAGTAAGACAGCGGACCTACCGAAAACGCACCAGTCTCACAGACCTAAAGCCCGAGGAAGTCATTGCCCACTACAGGCTCAAAAGGACAACCATCCTCCGCATCATGACCCACATCGGCCACAGGCTGACGGTCCCAACACAGCGGACAACCAACATCCCACCACAGACAAAGCTGCTGGCTGTGCTGCACACATTGGCCTCTGGTACCTTCCAACCAACAACGGCCAGAGTCGGAGGTGTCTCACAGCCAGCCCTATCAAAGTTCCTCACACCTGTCCTGGATGCCATCATCAGCTTCATACCCCAGTACCTTCACTTCCCCCACACTGCGCAGGAAAAGCTGGAGACCAAGCAAGGCTTCTACGCCATTGCTAGATTCCCACACGTGTTGGGGGCCATTGACTGCACACATGTCCTACTTGTGCCCCCTGAGGACACTGCACACATCTACCGCAACAAAAAGCACACGCATTCCAGCAATGGGCAGGCAATAGTGGATCACCGGGGAATATTCACCAATGTCGTCGCAAACTACCCAGGCAGTGTGCACGATTCCTACATCTTCCGACAGTCCATCATCAACCAGCACTTCCAGGATGGCACCTTTGGAACTGGACTGCTCGTTGGTAAGTACCAAATCAACACACCACACACCTCAAAGCCACCATCACACAACGCACAACTGTGGGAATGCACACGTGACCAAACCACATACAACATGTCAATCAACATGCCCACCTACCAGACACGACAACACAACTCCATTGGGATCCTGGGCTTCCCATGTACACAAGCCAGCTATTTTATGGCCCCACAGCCACACAACAGCTGAACGTGTGGAGAGGCGGAAAGCAGGCATGTGCGAAGGATGCAAGTGACCCATGAATGGGAATGTACACAACGACAAGTGTGGCGTGAATGTGCTGGACAGACCTGGGTATGCAAACCACAGATATGTCCATGCAGACATTAACTGCTGGTGTCTGGAGAGTAGTGAACAGTGGACGCAACCATGTCACCCCAGGCTGTGGGTTAGATCGCGGAAATGTCGTTCGCTGCGTCCCCCCCTGTGTGCGTGAGCATAGTGGGTTGGCCCGGCTTACGCCAGGCCTGCGCAGGGGTGTGGATAAAAACACTGTTGCGCTGAGCGTGGTGCTCTCCCGGAATGGCCAACATCACTGCCAGGGAGGCGCCTCTCAGCCCGCCACGAGGCCGACGCCGTGAGCAGCGGGGCCTGCGAGCCTGTGCGCCAGCTGCACCCAAGGCCGCTGATACCCAGACCCGGCTTGCCCGCCCCAGCGCTCCAAGGCCGCACTGCTCACCTGCCGACACCGTTGTGTGTCAAAGAGGGCCCACCACATGCCGGTGCTAGCTCCAAGACCCATGCCCGCGACCTTGGCAGCCTCCTCAGACCATCGCTGTGCTCCGTGACACAGGCCCCCAGGAGTCCTCATTCGTTGACATACTCCACCGCTGCAGCCGGCCTACACTGCAGTCCAGTATGTCCCACATGTAGAACTGAGTCTTCATTAATCAATGGCAGAGTTCATGCCAGTGAACGCAGGGAGAGGAGTGAGAGAAAGATGCGTTTCAGTCCGGTGGAAACACGGATCACCGTTACGGAGTAGGTCAACCACTAGCAAGGACTGACCTGGTGCCACTAACCCTGTGCGCCGTGAGTCACCGTCAGCCTCTGGCAGAACATTGTTGGTGTCTGAGCCTGTGGCCTGGGGGTTGTCATCAGCAACTGGCAGGTACGGACTTGGTGTTTGGCATGCGTGTGTGGCATTCATATCTGCCATGTTGCCGGACACAGCTGGTATGTGCCCTCTGCATCATGCCCTGGGGGTACACCTCCCACTCTCCCCCGAGACACTCCGCGAAAACCACCTTTGATACATACGAGACCCTGCTCTGCCCTCATGACCCTACCCCAGTCTCCCGCAAGTCAGCGTCCCGTGGCGGTAGGCCCGTGTCGGCCGCTGTGCATCCGGGGCCACTAACTCTGTGCAACTCAAGTCATGCTCCCTTGCTGTTCGAACATTGCATTCCTGAGTGCCTGATGACTGTTGAAGTTGTTGCCAGCACCAGCTACTCCCTGAGGGCTGGCTTACACTCACCCCACACACAGCCAGCACAGGCGTCACTGGACTAGTGGGCCTGCCAACACATCATGCCAAACCAAGTATTGACTCTTTTCTCTCTGCACTGTCACAGGTGATCAAGGATATGCACTCTGCCCTTGGATGATGACACCCCTCCGAGACCCGAACACACCCGCCCAGAGGCAGTACAATGCAGCCCACATACGCACCAGGGGCATCGTGGAACGCACATTTGGCGTGTTGAAGTCATGTTTCAGGTGCCTGGACGTCACAGGCGGAAGGCTCCTGTACAGCCCAGACATCGTGTGCAAGATGATCGTTGCATGTTGTATGTTGCACAACATCTGTGTACGCACCAATGCCCCATGGATCCAAGTTCCAGAAGTACCGGACGATGATGAGGACGATGGGGCAGGTGGCCCACATTCCACTGCAGCTGCGGCAGGAATAGCCCGTAGGAACACCCTCATTGCCAATTTCTTCTCATGAGCACGTCACATTGTGGCCGTCCCTGGCAATCATGGGACAGTACAAAATGTCCACAAGCACAGCATGTGTGAATAAAAAATATTTGCAGGTTACAGGTTGTACTTGTACATTGTCATGTCACAGTTTCCTGCTGTGCCAGATGTGATTGGCCATGTTGTGCACATATGCGGCACCAGTTGTGTCCTGTGTTCTGTTGTGGAAGTGTTGCTGTTTGTACCAGGATGTTGTCAATGTCGAGGTGCCCTTATTCTTATGTGCGTATGCTGCACGGTGGGTGAGTCGCTCCTGCAGCTCTGATTTGGCTGCCACTTATCCCTTTCATGCGGTGTGCCTTTCAGTTCTGTGCTTCCACAGTGCTGAGATGTTGCAGACTTGGGTAACTTGTGCTCTTTGTCGAGTTGTGACTCTTGGGCATGGTTTGTCCGCAGATGTGTCGTTGACGCCAGGGGTTGTTTGTGCAGGCGGTTGTGTCCGAGTGTGACCTGCTCCTTTCCGGTTGTGGTCCGCACTCAGCCACCTCAGTGTTGTGCCGTGTACATTGTCATGATGATTGGACTGCAGCCATGCTACTTGTCATGTGGTGTCTCTTGCATTGTCAGTGTGGCTGACGTATATGCATGTTTGCTGTTCTTCGCACGTGTGCATGTGTTGGTTGTGTGATTGTTGATGTGTTGAGTGGGTGCCCCTTTGGGCACATGGTGTACGTGGGACTACTTGGTGTTTGTGTGTGTGCTGAAGTGTTCCCGTGGGATCAGGGACATGATCCTGAGTCATTGTGGGTGTGCAGTGTGCTCTGCTTAATTGTGCATGTGTGCCATTGTGCCCATCTCCCCCCGCCCCCCACTCCCTGGTCGGTATGCACCCTGTTGATGTAGTGTCGGGTCATGTTGGGCAGTGTCCGGATCCCCAACTCCTGTCACCGTCTCCCGACTGGTGACTGTGGCCACCATCTTCTCCATGTCATTCAGCTCCTGGTGTTCTTCTGGCCCCCCTCCTCCGAAGTGCGTTGCTGCTTTCGTGTTGGCAGCGAGTTTCTGCTTGGTTTTGCCATTAACATCAATCCAGAGCCTCTTGTCCTCTTCCATTGTCCTCCTCGGCTCTGCGATGGCATTCACATGGTCCGAGATGGTGTGCCATCTTTGCCTCTTTGTTGCCAATGACACGTTGGAGGTGACGTACAGTTGGTGGTGGTGTTCTATCTCATCCGTGATGATAATCGTGTTTTCCTGCAGACTGTACCCCGTCTTCCTCTTCTCATTGCCCTTCCACGAGCCCTGGATTCCTGGGTGTTCCTCCGTGGGGATTGTGGGGTTCATGTTGTCCTCTGCAGTTGGTCAGGGTGCATCCGTGGTACTCCGCAGTTCATTTCCTTTTTAGTGGCATTTTCCGTATGCTGTTCTTGTGCTTTTTCCCGCATTACGCGTGGGTATTGCTGGCCTCTCGCTGGTTATCACTGTTTTCTTATCGCGTTTGGGCCCATCGCGTCTTTTTAAGCGTTGGGGTTTGTGTTTTTATCGCCGTCGCGGTGGTTGTATCGCGAACATTGGCCGCGGTTTCGGGAGGCTATCGCATGGTACCGCCGTGTTGTGAATTCCACGTTAACACGGGGTTATTTTCCCACGATAGACTGCGATGTGTGAAGTTGCGTTAACATTTTTTGGAGATGTTTAGCGCACGTTCTTCTGAATATACCCATTAGTGTTGTTTCACTTCTGTGAGTGTTGAGGTTTCTAGCCAATCAAGGCACAACTTCCCAACACTATAGGATGTCACTACCCCTGGATGTTCTCTCTGTACATAACGTGGGTCTGGCCTGTGGATATTGAACCCTTCGGTTATACCTCAGCATCTTTTCTTACATGTGTTCGCGTCTAAGGGCCAAGCCACCCATTTTCTCCAATCAGGGTCTGTTCTATTGTACTGTAAAATGTAATCTATTGTTGCCCCTTCTTTTGAAGTCGAATTTTGCCACCCCTCCATCTGAGATGGTGATGGAAATCGAGGTGTGTTTAGGTCCTTGGTTTGGCTAATCCAATACAGGACGTCTGTTGCACAGTGTTGTTTAGAAATATCATCTACTGTGGAATGAAGCATGCTCTAAATAGCGCTTCTCTTCCCTGGACTTGCCAGTCCCTAGAACCCCAGACTGATTTTAAGCTATTGTGTCCTTCCATAGGTCAAAACCCTGTTCAGACAATTGGGAAATAAAGGAAGCAGAGTATATCTGTTTGGAGTTAATCAACATAATTTTCAGTGCCGATGTCGGTGTAATCTTATAATAATATGAGGTTGGGTCAGTGGTGTTAAAACCTGAAAAATATGCAAATTTCTGTGCAAATGTATGCAATCTACCTTTTGGCGGTGTAGGGCAATGTTCCCAGTGGTGGTACTCAAAAACATTTCTAGGCGAAATAGATTTGTGTAGGAAATGATGACCATAATGTTGGTAACAGTACAGTGTCATAGTCTGAATTACCTTATAACATTTCAGTGTTTGGAAATGCGGCAGTTTTTTCTAGATCAGACAACGTTATTAACAGTTTCAGAGTCCCAATCATCAGAAAATGTACTGGAGGTAATGATATCACTTAATGAAATTTTAAATACATGTGAAAGTTTTAAAAGTTCAGTCGGACCCGAATATATCAAAATCAACTTTGTCCCAGACTATACCGTCCGTTATAGGAACCGCTGTGATGTTCACTGTTGACAAGTCTCTTTGTTCACGATGTGAAGATTGATGTGGTTTTAAAATCAAATTAACTTTTTGGGCTGTGGAGTTTTGTTGAAGGTATCGTCCATTAATAAGCATGCTAAAAGTTATAACTAAGCCTAGCCAGAAAAGAAAAAATATAATCCCAGTAATTACCCAGAGTTCTAACCAAGGCGATACCAGGTAAGTCTTTTTAAGAAAGTTTAGAAAGTCTTTAACTTGCTGCTTGCGTGAATTTTGGGCTGGCGTCATTTCCGGTTCACTTGGATCCAAGGAAAACGTATCAAAGTTCATGAAGTAGCCAGGAAGCAGATCGATCAATTGTAGGAATTGCATCGGGATTTGTTGAAATCTCATTTTGCTCTCGTCGAGGCATGTTGACGTAGACGTCTGTATTTGGTCTAATTGCAACTTGTGTGTTGTTTTGAGTTTGATTTTGAAGTTGAACTTCTGTTTCAAGGGGAACGAGTTCCATAGCATTGTTGCTTAGTCCTTCATTCCACATAGGAGGCTCTTCAAACGTGATGAGTCTTTCTGTTTGAACTTCTTGGATGGTAGCTAGAGGAGGGCGTCTGCTACTGTGGAGTCCATGAGGCCTACTTTTCAGTATCGGCCACATAGTGTGGTTTGATTAAGTCGATTGAGACAAATCTTTTCTCCTTTTTTCTGGCAAGAGGCGGCAAAAGTACAGTTCTTGTTCCTTGAACTGCTAGGACAGGTACAGGCTTTCTGTATGATGGTCTAAATTCTTTTTTGTCCGCTATTTTCTCTCTGACCAGATCCCCGATTTTTGGGATCCAGACAGGTCTTGCCGTTACTGCCTTGACTTCCCCAGTGGCGATCTGTTTCTGGAGCACGTTACTTTGTTGTGTCCTGGATTCATTTAGATCCTGTAAAACAGCCAAACGATCATGGATATCAAATGGTTTCTCATCCGCCACTGCGCCTTCATAATCAAGATCAGGTACCCACATTCTTGTTCCAAATAGGATCTCATATGGAGTGACACCCCCTAGAGAATTTCTTGGCTGGTTATTGAGTGCTCTTTGTACCCCATAAAGGTGATTGACCCAACAACCGCCCTTGCCTAATACCCTAGCTGTTAAAGATTGCTTTAAGTCCCGGTTTTTCCTCTCCACAACCGAATTTCCCTCAGGATGGTATGGAGAGGAGTATCGCAGTGCAACGCCCATACATTTCATGGCCTCTTTGTAAGCCCGAGATCTAAACGCCGGGCCACGGTCAGAATGTAGCGTGCCAACTGCGTATGTCCCGATAAAGACTCGCAAATCTTTTATAACAGTTCGAGCGTCAGCCGAGCGCTGAGGCCAAACCCATAGGAATCTTGAGCAGGAATCCACTGCAACCATGATATACTTGTAAGCCCCAATAGATTGTAAGGGGCCGCAGTGGTCCAAACACACACATGCGAGAGGTTTGTCAGATATTAGTAATGTTGTCTGCGCCGGGCGTGTTCTGGTGGAGCCTTTCATCTGTTGGCAGATGTCACATTTCAAGACATAGGGGCATATTCTCAAGAACGTGTGATAACCACCGCAAGTTTAGCTTAACGCAACTTCTCATATCGCAGTCCATCGCGGGAAAACAATGCCGTGTTAACGGAGCATTCTCAACCTGGCGGCACCATGCGATAGTCCCACGATAACGCACCAAATGACCGCGTAAAAAACAACATGACGCCCAAAAAATGCGAAACACCAACGCAAATAAAGTTGCGATGAGGCCAACCTCGAAAAAAAAAAACAGCGATAACCAGCGACAGGCCTGCAATTCCCACACGCCTGGCGGGAAAATGCACCATAAAAGCCGAACAAGAAAAACACACCATAAACAAAATAAAATGCGCAGCAACATGGACGCACCCGGAACGAGTGCCCAGGTCAACGCGAACCCCACAAGCCGCACAGACCACCAGCAAGGAACCTCGGGTCGGGGAAGGCCAAGGAGAAGAGGAAGACGGGGTACAGTCCGCATGACAACCGGATAGTCGTCACGGAGGTGACAGAGCATTAACAACAACTGTCCGTCTCCACCACCGTGTCATTGGCAACACAGACGGAAAAATGGCATTCCACCTTGAATGCAGTCGGACCGCTGTGGAGGCCAAGATGCGCTGGCACGAAGTCAGAAGCCAAACCAAGCAGAAACCCGCTGCCACCCGGAAGGCAGCAACGGCGAATGGAGGTGGGAGTCCTGTGCCACAGGAGGAGCTGGAGCAAATGGCGGACACAGTCATGAGTGTGGAGACGGTGCAAGGAGTCAGGAGTCCAGACACTGCTTGACATGACTTGACAAAACATCAACAGGTTGAGTAACCAACAGGGACTGGGGGGACGTGCACAATGGCACACATGCACAATGACGTGTGGCACACCGCACACCCACAACGACCCTGGGTCATGTCCCTGATCCCCGTGGCACACTGCAGCACACATACATACACCAAGTAGGCCCCCGTCTACCATGTGCCCAGAGGGGTCCCACCCCACACAACACCAATTCCACTACACACATATGCACCAGTGCGAAACACAGCAAAGATGCGTATGTGAGAGCCACACTGACAATGCAAGTGACACCACATGACGAGCAGCATGGCCAGAGTACAATCACCATGACACTGTGCATGCCACGAGACTGAGGTGGCTGAGTGTGGATTACATCCGGAAGGAGCAGGTCACACCCTGACACATCCACGTGCACAAACAACCACTGACGTCAACAATACATCTGCAGACAAACAATGCACAAGAGAACAAAGCCGTCCAGGAGCACAAATGACCCCAGTCGCCAACATCACAGCACCTCAAAAGCACAAAAGCCAAAGGCACACCGCCTCCAACGGATGAGGGGCAGCAAAATCACAGCAGCAGGTACGACTCTCACACAATGCAGCACACACACATAGCAATCACAGCACATCCACATGGACGGCAATGTGGGACACAGTGCAACACTTACACCGCAGAACAGAGGACACAACTGGCTCCGCCTGTGCGTAGAAAATGGCCAATCACATCTGGAAACTGTGAGATGAAAATGTACGTGTACAACATCACCTACGTCATGTAGTCCAATTGCCCACTATCCCGCATCAAATAGTCCGCCAACCAAAACAGTCACAATGTACAATGGCATGCAGTCTGTATGTAAACCCGAACAATGCGTCAACATACATGCCAACACAATGTCAACAAGCATCTCCCCTTCACATTGCAGAGGGACAAACAACACCTCCAGCAGAGCAGACCAGACAACCCATCAGTGATGCTGAAGAGGACCTCTACACTTCCGACACCGACGCCCTACAACAGTCCATGGACATCTCAGGCAATAGAGCTCCAGGAGCAGGGCAGCCCCGCTGCGCCGAGGACACACCACCCCCTGCACGGACAACACAGCTGGACGCACCCACCACCCCGGCTGGCTCACAGCAGCCCACCTAAGCACACATCCCATTACAAGGCCAGCTGTCAGACTGCCAGAAGGGGCTGGCTGAACATGTGCGGGTGGGGTACTACCTCATGGGAGACGAACTAGATCCCATATGTGGGTGTCAAAGTCCCATCATGGACCACCTACACACCCCAACGGAGACCCACACTGCGACAGGGACACATGTCTTTGCACATTTCCAGTACTGAACCACACCCAGAGCCACGTGATAATCACCCACACCCCCACGCCGGACTGGCGTACGCCGGCCAAGTTCACTCCTCCTACGTATTGGGTGGGGGACGACAAAGCTACATGTGCAATGTCCCACCCTCTGCCTGCGGTGACATGGCTGCATCCTCTGCACACGGCACAATGTAAGGTTGTGGGGCCGGGGCCCTAATGCATACATCATGAGCACACGGACACACTCAGATAGTTCGTTGAACTGGCTACTAGCACGTGCGCTCGACACCTTTATTGGCATGGTCACATGTACAGTGACGCATGTGCTGGATGTGTGTGGGGTGAGTGTAAGCCAGCCCGCAGGGAGTCGTTGGTGCTGGCAACAACTTGAACAGTGATCACAATTGAAGCAGAAACATAAAACATCAGCATAACAGAAAGAACTGTGAAGCATCATGGTGGTTGCTGGAGAGAGTACAGTGTTCACCCTACATGCAAGCAGAATGGTCCTTGATTTGTGGTGCACTGAGTCAGTGGCACCTGAGGAGCTGAGCAGGGTATCAAGCTGATGATGGCACCCACGACTGGTGTGAGCTACTCTGAAAGTCTGGCAGTAAGACACTTCCGACTCTGGCACCTGTTGTCTGGACTTGGTCCTGGCGGTGGTGGCGCGTGCATCCTGTGGTGATGCGACGTCCAGGCAGGTCAGGACTCGATTTGATGTGTGAGCCCAGGTGGACCGCAGTTGAGGGCGGAGGCAGTGGACAGCGCAGGGCCACAGACACATGGCGTTGATGACCCCCAGGCCATCTACCCAGAGGCCATCCAACATGCCACTAGACTGGGGCCATGATTTGAGCTGCACAGAGTTAGTGGCCCCGGATGCACCACGGCCGGCACAGGCACACCGCCACGGGACGGTGACTTGCGGTGTAGTGAGATAGAGCCACGCGAGGTGAGCGGGTCCTCGTCGATGTCGAAGGTGAATGTAGCGGAGGTTTGCGGGGGACAGTGGAAGGTGTCCTCCAGGGCATGATGCAGAGGGCAGGAGCCGGCTGGAAGTGGCAAATGGAGGAGTGGCCTCTACTGTCTCGTTTTGGCCACATAGTCAGTATCACCGACATGATGATGAAGAAAACCCCCAGTCCATGGACTCAGTCGCCAACAAATCTCAAGAAGAAAGTGTCCCTGGTTGTCGGGGAACAGACTTAGTGGCCCTGGAGCTGGAAGGGGATGCAGTCTGCGACGAGGTCAGTACAATGATATCAGGTCTGCCATAAATGAATCATGACTGAGTTCCCAATGTGTGCCCAACTCGACCAATGTGTAGTCCGGAGACAGCGGCCAGTGCGGGCCAACCGCTGTTCAGCGAGCTCCTCCTGGAACACTGACACACGGCGTTGAAATGGCATGTGGGGATGACTCGTGGTTGACCGAGGCAGTAGCGACAGAGCTGAGCGGGTGTTTAGCCAGCAACGATGCCATGTCCTGCCTGGTACGGACTGGCATGGATTTGTGTGGGGCCTGCAGGACCGCAGTGTAGTCCGAAGGCGTAGACATCAAGGGCCCACAGACACGTGTGGTTGGGATGCCATGCACATACTTTGTGTCACCACATCGAAGGGAGTATAGTGATATAAACTCTGCCATAAAGTGTGTATTCGGCCATTGTGTAATCAAGACTCAGTTCCAAATGTGTGACCTACTTGACCGCAGTGTGGGCCCGAGGCAGTGGTCAGCAGGGGCCCACAGACAAGTGTCGTTGGCCCGCGATGCACAGAGTTAGTGACACCAGAGCAGTTGTCTGCAGTGTTCGATCACCTCCGTAACGATGGTCCTTTTCTCCTCCGGACTGAACCGCGTCTTCCTCTTACTCGTCTCCTTGCGTACATTGATATGAACTCCGCCATGCAGAAAACAAGACTCAGTTCCAGATGTGTGACCCACTCGACCGCAGTGTGGGGCGAAGGCAGTAGTCAGCAAAGGACCACAGACAGGTGTAGTTCGAATGCTATGCACAGAGTTGGTGGCACCACATCAAAGGGAGTACAGTGATATAAACTCAGCCATAAGGTGTGTACTCTGCCATTGCATAATCAAGACTCAGTTCCAAATGTGTGACCTACTTGACTGTAGTGTAGGCCGGAGGCAGGGGTGGAGTACGTCAACGAGAAAGGAGTAATGCAGGCCTGTGTCGCGGAGGCCGTGATGGTCTGAGGCGGGTGCCAAGGTCGCGGGCTTCGGGCTTGGAGCTTGCGCCGGCACGTGGTGGGCCCTCTTCGACACACGCTGGTGTCGGCAGGTGAGCAATGAGGCCTGGCTGCGCAGGGGCCGGCATGACGGGTTCGGGGACCAGCGGCCCGGGGTGCAGCAGGTGCACAGGAACGCAGGCCACACCACTCACGGCGACGGCGTTGGCCTCGTGGCGGGGTGGGAGGCACCGCCCTGGCAGGCACATTGGGCATTCCGGAAGAGAACCACGCCCAGGGCTATGTGCTTTTTATTCACACCCCTATGCTGGCCTGGCGTCCTCCGGGCCTGCCCACTCCGCACACGCTTACAGGGGGGGACGTCACAAGCTACATTTCCGCGATCTTCCCCACTGGCAGGGGTAGCATGGTTGCGTCCACTGTCCACTACACTCCAAACACCAGCAGCGCATGTAGACATGGCTATGTCTGTTGTCTGCATACTGCAGTCTGTCCAGCACATCTCCGCAACACTTGGCATTGTGTACATTCTCATTCATGGGTCACTTGCCTCCTTCGCACATGCCTGGTTCCCACCTCTCCCCACATTCCGGTATTGTGTGGCTGAGGTGCCATGCCGTTGATGGCTCATGTACATGGCTAACCAAGGTTGCCACAGTAAGTTGTGCTGTCGTGTCTGGTGGGGGGGACATGTTGTTTGGCATGTTGTATGTGATTTTGGACGTGGGCAGTGCCAGAGTTGTGAGTTGCATGATTGTGGAGTTGAGGTGTGTGGTGTGTTCATTTGGTACTTGCCGACGTGCAGTGCATTTCCATAGGTGACATCCTGGAAGCGCTGGTTGATGTTGGACTGTCGGAAGATGAAGGGATCATGCGTACTGCCTGGGTAGTTGGCTATGACATTGGTGAGGAGACCCCTGTGGTCCACTATTGCCTGCACGTTGATGGGTTGCGTGTGCTTTCTGTTGGGGTATTGTGTGCAGTGTTGGCAGGGGGCACAAGTGGGACAAGTGTGCAGTCGATTGCCCCCGACACGTGCGGGGATCCAGCTATGGTGTATAGTCCTTGCTTGGTCTCCAGCTGTTCCTGCGTATTGTGGGGGACGTATGGGTGCTGGTGTCCCTAGCTGGCGAGGGCATCCAGGCCAGGTGTGAGGAACTTGGATGGGGCTGGCTGTGAGACTCCTCCGACTCGGGCAGTTGTTGTTTGGGAGGATACCAGCGGCCAACAGGTGCAGCACAGCCAGCAGCTTTGTCTGCGGAGGGATGTTGGTTGTCCACTGTGTTGGTACCGTCAGCCTGTGGGCAAGTATGTTCAGGATGCGGAGGATGGTTGTCCTTTTGGGCCTGTAGTGGGCATTGGCATTGTCTGGTGTTAGGTCTGTAGGGCTGGTGCATTTCCTGTATGTCCGCTGTCTATGTCTGCGCTGCCTCTGTGGTGGTCCGGGGGGGGGCGGGGTGGGTCCGTTGGGGTGGTGGCGGTCCTGGGGGTGGTGGCGGTGGGTGTTGTTGCCCCCTCGGGGCTCCGGGGTGCATGGTGAGTTGTTCTTCCTGTGTGGCTCTGGGCTGGGCTCCCTTTGATGGTGCAGCTTGTCGTCCGACTTTACACCAGGTCAGAGCAGGTGTTAGTTTCCTGCTGCTAACGTGCCTTATCGCCTGTTTTGTGGTTTTATCGCTGATGTGGCTGGTCGTTGAGAATGTTGAGGTGTGGTGTTGACGCAGGTTTTTGCTCGGGAACGCCTACTCTGCATCTCATTTGCGTTAGTTGCCTGGGTCATCTGTGGTGATGTTTTTTGCGAGTGCTTTCACAGGCAAACTGGTGTTATGGGCTGTTAGCACCAGCTTGTGAATGGGGCGGTAAATTTAGCGCGACTTTGGCCACGATAAAGTGCCGATAACTCGGCGATAGCTCCTTGAGAATATGCCCCATAGTCTTTAGTTTGTTTTGTAAGACCTGGCCACCAATAGCTATGTTTCAACAATGAAATAGTCGCTGTAACACCTGTATGTGCAGAGCCCAAACCCACGTGTGCTGCTAGTATTAAACCTTGCCTATGATCCATATTTGGTATTACTCTGTCCCCCACTCCAGGAATCTGAGCATATGGAATGTTGTTCGCATCTAACTTTTAGGAGTACTTGAGTGGAAATTTCTTTGGTACTGCACCGCTGTTTTTGCTCGAAGCATTAACAGCCACCATAATATCACCGTCTATCCTCGTTTTTGAACTAGTGATTGCAGCTACAGAAGCCGTAGGTACAGCCCCCTTTGCGGCTTCATCAGCCAATGAATTCCCTTCAACGTGAACGCCATCACACTGATGACTCAGTGTATGGATCACGTGAGCCCTTGGTAGTTCGTTCTTTAACTCAACTACCTGTTCCCATAGCATTTTATGCTTAATTGTGCCACCTTTTGCATCCTTAAACCCGTTCTGTTCCCAATTATATAATTATTCATTGTATGACTGTACACAGTAAAAGGAATCACACACAATTAGTGTGGGGAATTCGTGATCCGTATTTACAAGTGCCAGTATCAGTGCTTTTAACTCTGCCAACTGTGCCGTGCAGTCTCCTAGAGATTGCGTTTTGGTGCAACTCGGATGGAACTTTCCATCCCGCATGCAACCTTTAACGATTGCACATGCTGCGCTGTATTGTTGCTTACTCCCTATGGCCGGTTGAGCAGATCCGTCAGTGTAAATAATATATTCATACTGATCGAGAGGCAATATTTCATTTGGTAGAGGATATTCTTGTTCGTATTACAGGAATGCTTCTGTTTTTAGATTTGGATCAAATTCCGTTGCAGTAAGAGAATTAGCCCATTGTATCCATCTTGGATGCAAGGCTTTTACGTTTGGAATGCTTGCCTTTGTAACAGCTTCTAAAGCTGGTACTGGGGTTACGACAATTATGCGTTTCCCCTGAGCCAGTGCTCTATCTCTTGCTACAGCGGTCTGAACTGCTGTCAGGATTTTTTCTGTTGAAGTGAAACGCATTTCTGCGCTTGTGTACAGGTGTGATTTGTAAGCGATTGGTACAGTTTCGCCTTCATTGAAGGTTAAGTAAGTGTACCCGCATTGACCCTGTGTTAGACTTGGCATCTTTTAGCGTGTTTCCCATGAGTTTTTGCTTTCTGACCTCCCGGTTTTGACTCTGTTTTTGCTGGCGTAGTGTTTCTGAGCACTTTTCTCACTGCTGATCAGTGGTAAAGTGCAAGTGCTCCTGTGGTAAATTGTGTTATGGATTGGTGTTTCCATGATTGGCCTGTTTGATTTATGTGTCAGTCCCTAGTAAAGTGCACTGGCGTGTGCCAGGGCCTGTAAATCAAATGCTGTTGGTGGGCTGCAGCACTGGATTGTGCCACCCACACAAACAGCCCGTAAAAGGTAACTCTGGCCTGCCATTGCAGAGCCTGTGTGCAGTCTGGTACTGCCTTGTCGACTTGGCAAGTGCACCCACTTGCCAGGCCCTAACCTTCCCTTTTCTTACATGTCAGTCACCCCTCAGGTAGGCCCAAGGTACCCCTGTGGGCAGGGTGCAGTGTATGTGAAAGATAGGACATGCCCGTGTGTGGCATGTACTGATAGTGAATTACTGCCCATTTTGTTTTTCACTATTGCAAGGCCACCTGTTCCCCATTGGACAGAATGGGGAGTTTGTTTATAGCATCTTATAAACATAACTGGCCCGGGGAATTAGGTAGGAAAATAGAGTTTAGTATGCCTGAACTCAGAATCTAAAGATGCATCTTTTAGTGAAGGTGATTTTTACATTCTGTGTTTGAAAATACCACTTTTAGAAAGTAGGTATTTTCTTGCTCAGTCATCCCGTGTGCCTCTGCTGGAATGTGGTTTGCCTGTCTGGGTTTTGGATGACAGAAGGCTGGGGAGCAGGAGTGGCTCCAGATAGTCTAGGTGGGTCAGGAAAGGGCTGAATAGACCTGGGCTGCAATTGGGGAAGAGGGAGGAGATTTCCTTGCACCTCAAAGGGCCTGGTCTGCCTCTGACCATGCCGTCTCCACCTCCTGCCAGGAAGTCACACCAGAGAGGGCAGAACTAGTTCTGGCTGGGCACAGACACTCTCTGCCTAAGAGATCAAAGGATTTTGGGATATAAATATTGGGGCCCAGTTCCCTGACTTTTAGAACTCTTTTGGACCAAGAAGGCTGCCAAGAAGAAGAGCTGAAGAAGCTGTGAGGAGGAACTTCCACTTTGCTGTGTGCTTTGCTGTGTTGGCCTGCAGTGGCTGCTTCTGTCTTGGGCAGTGAAAGGACTGGACTGGACTTTCTGCAATCTACTTTTGTGAGTTTCTCCAAGGGCTTGAGGTAGAGCTTGCCCCCTGTTCAAGAAGTCTCAGGAACAGCAAAGACTTCAAGCTCTTCTGCCCTCAGCACTGGGGACTGTGTGTTTTGTGCTGTAACAGAAGAAAAAGCAACCCAACGATGTCGATGACGCAGCTGCCGACTCCGTGTCCTGAAGGCACCGCAGAGGTCACCGCCGGACTGCGCCCATGATCTCACCGACGACGCCTGCTGATGCCGCCACCGAGCCGCTGCTCGCACCACGACCTGTGGGCACCGCACTCTGCAATACCTCACTTCACGACGACGCCTTGGTAGCCCAACGCCGCTGCTCCATGCCTAAATCTACGCCGCTGCTTGCACCGTGGTTCGAGGGCACCGCTAGTAAAGTTACACGACGCACCGACAATGACGCCGCTGCTTGCACCTCGACCTGCCAGCACCGCGACGAGCACCGCATTCACTTCGCACCGCGACCCTGGTCTCACCGACGATGCCATCTGATGCTGCCACCGAGCCGCTGCTCGCACTGCGACCTGAGGGCACCACACGCCGCACCGCTGCACTTAGCACCGCAGCACCCGACGCCTACCGACGCCAGCGCTCCTGACTTCAACAGAGAGGAGTTCAATCTGCAACGCGTGTGACTTCGAGGGCCCGACGACTCCTCCACCGACCTCCGGAACCGACGCCTGCAGACGCCGTGCTTTCGGAAGCTCAACGAGAGGTCGCCGACGCCCTGCATTTCTAAAAGGTACTGTTTGCGGGTCTTCCCGACACCGTAGCTGGCCCGCGACGCTGCGGTCAGCCAGAACTGTTTGAATTTGTTTGTTCACGGCACCGTGATAGCCCCGGACGGAGCTATCGACATCAAGAAACTGTTTTTCAAGCACATTTTGATAACTGAAGATTTTTAAGTACTGTATTGTGGATTTTTATCGGTTTTGGTCTTGTCTTAAGTATATAGAAATATTGGATATTTTTCTAAACAGGTGTGGTGTCCTTTTGTAGTGCTTACACTGTATTACTGTTGGTTATGTGCAAATGCTTTACACACTGCCTCTAAGGTAAGCCTGACTGCTCGTGCCAAGCTACCAAGGGGGTAAGCAGGGGTTATTTTAGGAGTGTAACTCCCTTATCCTGACTAGAGTGGTGGTTTCTGCCTGGCTTTGGCACATGCCCTAGCCTACCAAAAATACCATTTCTAACACCCGCTATTATTCGGATCACTAAGTTGCGTACGTTTAAGCGTGTCTGTAAGTGTTTGGAAGCTATCATGTCTTCTTGTAGTGAACGTAGGATGTTTGTGTGTACCTGTGTCCAGTGCCTGACTGAAAAGTCAGGTTTGATTAAGTCGTAGAAAGGTTTTACCTTTTCTGCAAAATCTAAAATGTATGTTCTGCCGAAATTTAGGAATCCCAGTATTAATTGTAGATTTTTTAATGATTTTGGTGGTTGAAGCAGCGAACACTTTTCTAAAAGTTAGCTGCCAGGCTTTTCCTTCACTTGAAAGCTCATATCCTAAAAATAGGACATTGAGGTGGGCTATTTTTGATTTCTTAAAATTAAATTTGTAGCCCTCAGAGGCGAATCCCATAATAATGGTGCTCACCCTGGTCAAGTGCTTTTTAAGTCATCGTCCGTCAGATAAATATCATCCACATAGGACAATGCTTCTTCATCAAAATTTTGGAGTAACTCTGTTACTCTTGCTGAGAATACACCCGGGCTGTTCTTATACCCCTGAGGGAGATAACAAAATTGCCGCTGGGACCCCAACGCTGAGAATGCGGTCAAATACCTGCTTTCAGGCACTATATTTTGGTAGAAAAATCCATTTAAGATATCAAGTTTGGTTTTGTATCTTTTCCGCACAATGTTATTCATTAATGCGGCACTGTGTGCGTTTTGGACAGCGAACGTCTTTGTGCATGAGTTTAAATGTCTGTAATCTAAAACTAGACGATATGAGTTGTCCGGTTTTGATACTGGAAACAAAGGGTTGTTCATTGGTGAGGTGCATGTTTCAATCACCCCTTGGTATTCAAGTTGTTCTAAGATCTCCCTGACCTGTTTTTTAGCTTCTTGCTTTATTGGGTATTGCCTCTGAGCATTTGGTGAAACTTTTAACGTGATCACGAGGTGGGTTGAATCCTCATCCCAACCGGCATGATTTTTGTATAGTGCTGGAGCTAGGGCAACTGCCCACTCCTGTGCATATGCATGTTTAAGATGTATGGGAACGAGGTCAGAGAATGCTGGAAAAATTACTGTTTCTCCCCTAGGGCACTCCATAAGGAATGCTGGCGGCCAATCTTGTTCTGCTAATAGGATGTCATAACCAGATGACAGATTTTCCCAAAAGAGACCTTTAACTTTCCTGGGCTTGTCCCCCTCCATTTGGAGTGTTATTTCGTGTAACTTATGTGGGACGCTCACCCTTGTGTCTGGTGTTTCCACCGTGATGTAATCATTCAAGTCCGCTGTCACCAGAAATTCCATCAGGTTCTGGAGAGCTATTGTTACTTCTGCCGCACTGTCTAGCATCGTCAGAGCCCATTCCCCGTTCAGAAGTTGCGTCCTCAGAATTCTGGGCATGTCTGATCTTTATACCTGCAACTTTCTTCTTCTTAAACTGAGGTTTTGATTTTGCCTTTTCTTCTTTTTTGGAAGTATAGTCTTGAGCGTGCTGCTTGTCTCTGGACTTTGTACGCTCCTCTTTGTGTTCTGACCGTCCTTCTCTCTCTGAGTTTTTCGTCGAGCCCTGGAAGGAACAAGAGGAACGTGTATCAGTATCCTGATACCTGTCCGGTTTCCTAATATTATCCCTATTCCTAATGTTGTACCTCTTTTCAGAGGGCTCCTGTGGAGGAGATCTGCCTTGGGATTGAGATCTGTTTTTAAAGTTTTGTTGTTTTTTATTATCCCACTTCTTTTTAGAAGAAGCAGGTGTCTGCTTGGTAGTGTCCTTTTCAGGACTGCCCAGCAGTTGTGGTTTTAATGCTTTCCCACCCAAACTGTCTCTGCCTAATTCTGCATATGCAGTTTCTATTATTTTGGGTAGTTCGTGTTGTTGTTCTAACGGGCTGAACTCCCTTGGGCGTTGGCGGATTGCCACTAAAGCTGCTTCCCCTTTAATATTAGCTAGTATTATGGCTGATACCTGGTCATAGTTATTTAGTAACTTCATCCCTAAGTTCAGGGCAGGTTCTGCTCCATACTCGTTTTATATTTGTCTCAATACGTCTGGTACTACTGCTAATGAAGGAATACCATGTGTCCTGGTATATATGCCAGCAAAGACTGTACCCCAAGAGGTGCAGTCCTCTTCTTGTGGTGTTATCCCCATGGGCAAGCAGATTGTTAGCATTCTGTGTTTTTCAAACGGGGTAGTATTCGGGAATACTGCCTCGAGCTGAGTTATTTTCTGAGCTACCCAGAATGGCATTTGTTCACGTTTCGTGGGCATCTTGCCCATTACTGCGTGTAATGTTTGTGGTGTGATTTTAGTTGCTGTACTCTGATATTGAGTTCCATTTGTTGCAACTGATGTTGGTTGGACTGTGAAAGTCCTCATGACAAACTGTGTCAGGTTTCTGTAGATTTTGATTAAATACTTGTGTTGTAAGAGTAAGTCTGCCTGTGGCATTGTGTCAATGTCAGGATGTGGTGTGTAGGCTGCTAATATTGGCCATGTTGCCCGTCTCCTCCGAGCGGGCCTAATCTTACTCTATTTCTTAAATGGGGTAGGGCGCCTTTAAACCAGAATAGGTGTTCCCGGTACGTGAGTGGAACTTCTATGTCCTCGAACAGACCATATTCCTGTGGTGCATCTCCTTCTACATAGTAGTGAAATGTCTGTGTTCTTGCATCTGCTGCTGGGAATGTAACCCACGAATAAAATACCTCTGTTTTGTTTGATTTGTGTGCCTCAATCATAAAAGCTACTATGCCACCCCTAGCTTGTAAACTATTTTCTAATAGTTTCAGGGTGATAGTACGTCTGAATTTAGGTGCAATGAGAATTCCTTCCACCTCTTCTTCTCCTATTGAGAGGTGTCTAGCCACCACCGGATTATCTTGGTCCTCAGTCATTTTGTAAAGGAGAATTTTCTTCAAGGGAAATAAGATAAGGTGTTATGCACAATTTTAGGAACAAAATGTCTTTCAAGCTTGATTAACCAACAGTCAATAAATAGGATTTCTCGCCTTCTCAGATTCTACTGTTAAATAAGAGATCAACCATCGTTGGTGGTGCCATGTCGTGTAGTTCCTATATTACCCATACAGGACCTGCGCGTTCGGATAACATAAACTGTGGGCTTGGTGGCAGACTGACTCTGAACACCCCCACCGAAAATGTTAGCCTGTTTGCATAAGCTAGCTCACAGTGCCACTAGTGTCTCCTCTTATCGGGGAGAGAATAGTTTCTGGCAACCTCAGAACATGACAACCCTGATCCCTCAGGATCGTGGAAACAATGTACTACTTTTCGCTCAATCACTCGTGCTTACGTATCTTGTCTCAGAGATACACAGAATAAACAGCCTGGGCGTTTCAATAAGGGTTTATTGAACAGTCGTTATTCTTGTGTATAATATATGAGCTGCAACAACCATTAGACAGTAGCAGAGATATATGATTAGCAGTACAGTGAATATAAATGGATTGTCTTGTGGCTCATGGCCTGCCTGGCTACGTTGGCGCAGGCCTGGCTGCCATGATGTCTTTTTGCGCACGTTTCTCTTAGACTGTTGTTCTGTCGCCCTCTGCTACTGCCAAGTTATTTTATAACTGTCTGCATTTTCTGTTTATCACCTTTTCTCCTATTCCCTTTTGGGCTCAGTTTGAACAACAGTTACAAGGTCGAATAACAAATCCCTGGTTCCTACTGATTTGGCCCGTCCCTCGCACCTAGACATAACACCATATACAGCTGCCATTGAGAAAATAGTGTGCTTTTATTAATGCGGTCGCCTGCTCTAGAGAGCACTTGGAGACGAACTTTCCAGAGAGAAGAGCTGTGATTGTATGCTGATGTAGTTTTGCATCTAGAGACTGAGGTATGGGGGTTCGCTAGTCAAAGCCCAAAGGTCTTCTATTCTCATAATAAACTGGCTTCCAGCACGGGGAGGGTGGTAATGTTAGTTAGACATATATCCACTGCTTTATGAGATGCTTTCCCCGTTCGTATTCTATGGAGTAGTAACTATGCTGATTATATTATTCATATGTATTATGCTATTAGTACTGACACGTGTACTGTATCTTAGAGCACGTAAGTTGAAATAAATATATTGAACTATACAGTGTCTCTTCTTACGCTTGTTGTGGACAGGTACGAGTGTGACGAAAGAGTGTTCTTGCCTCTGCAAGTCCTGAGTGAGAGAGAGATACCGTGTTCTAGGTTGTCTAATCATTGGTACATTAGTGCTAATGGGACGCTAAGGCTAGTTGGGTTGGGGTTTTGGGTGCTAAGGTCTATGGTTGGCTCACCACTATATTCCAAGGTCCTATTATCCTGTGCATAGCTCTGTATGTGCAGAAACCTTATGACATGGCGCGACCAACGAGTGGGGCAGCTTACTAGCGAGACGCTTGAGTAGTACTTGTGCTTGTCCACAATACCCTCACGTACGCTTCCGGAAGCGTGTGTGATGGTGATACCTCCTATATTACAGATTTTGTAGGTTCTTTCAAGCTTGATGTTATTAAAAAAGGTTTCTTAAATATAACCCTATTTTGTGCTGCCTCGTGTAAGATTGTTGAATCGACCCGTTAGTAATGGCGGGTATAGACATAGCGGCGCATAGCCGCACGGCACTCCGGGATCACTTACGGGTGTATGGAGTGCCAGACGCGGGAGTTGAATTAGTCTTTGTGGTTCAAGCCGATCCGGCTTTCCACTTTGAAGTGTTCTACTCTTGGATCACTTTTCCAGCGGTGAACGCGAACGATAATCTGTTCCATGCATATGAACCCACCGCTGTTCCTGCAGTCTATAGACCTTATACTAATCTTGAAGTACCGCTCACGGCTTGGCAACACCGTGTTTGGTTTAATGGCGCCCTCCCACAACCGACTACGACGGTTCGTTTAGGCCCCTTATCTATTGAGGGGGCCACTTGGCCTGTTTTGGCCGGGTACACCCCACATCCGCGTTATATGACAATACCAGTCGCGGAACTGCGCACTATGTATGCGGCCTTGGTGCAGGTGCATCGAGCTTTAGTGCGGTATGTTACAGGCAGCCTACATGGAGCCGCTCCTGGAGTTGCCGGCCAACCAGCTGCTGCAGGCGGAGTGACCATAAGTCCCGTCATGGTGAATTCTGTGATGGGCAAACGGCCACAAAATAAGGATGATTTTCCTTATTGGCTTGCTGAAAAGTTTGATCAGTTGGAGGCAGTTTTTCCACATACAACTCCAGTGGATAAACATCGTATTTTAACGATTAGTTTGCCAAAAGACTTAATTCCCGAGTTGACAGCATGTGACAACTGGGGTAAGGTATTCGCAGCAGTATATTCTAAATGTTTTGGTACTCCTTCCATGACGGTTCTCCCCTCTGTAATTAAAAAGTACAGGACGAACATGGCCCTGAAGCGGCTGTGGAATTAGGGATGAGACTGGTGGGAGTGTTTGAAGTAGTAGCTGAGCTGATCCTTGCGAATGTCAAGGGCGATGCAGTGAACTTTCAAGTAGCTAACGCTTTGGCTTTAGTCCCAGAATTGGACAAGCCTCGCGAATTACCGAAAATTATTACCCAGGCTTACAAAACTATTGGTAGAAACAGCCTGGGTAACAAGCCTTTTGCCAAACAGCAAACACAATCGCAACCACAACAGCAACAAACCAAATCTCAATCTGAGAAAGATGAGAAACCAGTCTTCACAAAAAAAGCTGGAGGCTGAAAAAACAGGGTAAGCAACAACAAAAACCTGGGTCGCGAGGCGCATCCCCGGTTTCAGTTTCTTCTGAACGCACTTATGATTTACGCGATAGAGCGAGAATTAAGTCACCGGATAGGTTTCAAATCCCTGATACGCGTTCTCCTCGTTCTTCACAGGCACAGACTTCGTCACAGGCCGTTGGAGGAGACCGCCAGGATAGAGGAAGGGCCTGTGAGGCCCCACAGGGACGAGACCAGCCTCGACAACAAGTCAGAGGAAAAGAGGAAGACGCTCAACGTTTTCGACCACAATTTCAGAAGAAGAAAGTTGCCGCTGTAACAGCGAAATATGCCACAGACGGTGAGAACGAGACTCCTGAATTGGACGTGGGCAGTAACCCTCCTAGACAGCGCCGCGGAAGTTACCATAGTGCGGGAGGCGCTACGTCCTCATATGGAGGCGACAGCAACTGAAACATTCATTACTGTTGAAACAGCAGACACCAGAGTGGCACCCCCTGACAGACTGTTTAATATTGTCATCCAAATTGAAGGTGATATACAGCGTGTAATTAAAGGGATTTTTGGGGAAAATCTGACCTCTTCATATGACATTTTGTTAGCAGAGGCGGATTGGCCACCCCCATTTGTTCTTGCTGCACGTAGAGGGAGGAGGTAATCCTTCCGAGCTTTTCTAGACATGTCCCAAAGGACAAAGCGGAGGCTCTAGCAGCAGAGTGGGCTGTGTCCCTGGCTCCGGCGTTATTCCGCAATCACGTGGGTTGGGATGAAGATTCTCCCCCCATGAAATACCTTTACGGTCACTACCGCAGCCGCAACCCCAATATCCCATAAAACGTGAAGCCAAAGGCCACGTTTCCGAAATTCTGACTCAGTTGGAATATCAGGGAGTAATTGAACCCTGTGTATCACCTATGAACAATCCCCTTTTCGCGGTTTCTAAACCCGATGGATCGTACCGCTTAGTATTGGATTACCGGCATTTGAACTCACATTGCCGGACCTTCGCGGTGCAAAATACTCATAGTTCGGCGCTTGTAGACAGTCTTGTTCGTAAAAAATATAAAACGACACTTGACCTTTCAAATGGATTCTACACGCACAACTTAGCCCCGGAAAGTGGCCAATGGTGCGCTTTTACTTCCGGTGGTAAAATGTTCAAATTCAGGCGTCTTCCTATGGGCTACAAAATAGTCCGGGCGTGTTCGCCGCTCGTGTTGTCTCTTTGTTAGACGGCATAGATCCAGACGCCTGTTCGTATGTGGATGACATTTATCTGACGGATGACGAATTATTCCCGCATCTGACCCGAGTGGACCGCATTATTCTAGAATTCGCGGTTCAGGGATACAAAATTAACTTTGCCAAATCACATATTGCTTAAGTTACCGTTTTGTTCTTGGGCTATGAGCTCAACAATGAAGGTAAGGGTTTAGCCCCCCATTTTCTGGAGAAATGTGCACTTCTGTGCCCTCCTACTAATCTGAAGAAACTTCAGTCCTTGCTGGGTTTTCTGAACTTCGGACGTACATATATTCCCGAATATGCCCAGCGTATTAAGCCACTGTATGCCTTGATACAACCTACTTATTCGAAGTCTTGCTGGCTTCCGGAGCATACCTCCATTCTACAGTCTTTGCAAACAGACCTTCTTGAGTCTAAATACCTTTTGACACGTGATAACCACACAAACTTGGTGATTAGAGTCATTCCAGGGGCAGTGGGTTTCACGTTCTTAACCTTTAATGAAGGTGATACAGTACCCATCGCATACAAGTCACATCTGTACACCTCTGCAGAAATGCGGTTCTCATCTGTGGAGAAAGTGCTAACAGCAGTGCAAATGGCGATCCTGAAGGAGCGCGCACTGGCACAGGGAAAACGCATTCTGGTGGTAACACCCTATCCTGCCCTAGAGGCAGTGACGAAAGCAAGTGTTCCGAACTCTAAAGCTTTGCACCCCCGTTGGATTCAATGGGCAACATCTTTGACGTCTCCGGATGTCACTTTCATTTTTGACTCTTCTCTTCAGACTCAGGAGTTTTTACAGTATGAATTCTTTCATCCTCCTCCTTTGTCTTTATTGCCGCTTGAGGATTACGATTGTGTGATCTACACCGATGGTTCGGCACAACCGGCCACGGGTTCCAAGCATGCTTATTCAGCCGCATGTGCTATTGTCGCAGGTACGTTTGTGAACGGAAAGTTCAAATCCACTGTGGTGCATACACAGACACTCGGGGATAGTACCGCACAATTGGCCGAGTTGCGTGCATTGGTGCTTGCTCTTGAGTTCGTAAATCCTGATGTGACCACTTTAATTGTGTGCGATTCTTACTACTGTGTTCAATCATACAATGACAATCTGTTCTTTTGGTCGCAAAATGACTATAGAGACGCTAAAGGCAACACAATCAAGCATAAAATGCTTTGGGTTAGAGTGGCAGAATTACAAAGACGTCTGCCACTCACACAGGTGGTACACACCCTAGGCCATCAGCGAGTGGGCGCACACGCTGTTGGTAACAGTCTGGCGGATGAAGCTGCCAGATCAGCAGTACTCACGTGTTCAGTAGCAGCAGTTACTAGATCCATGTCTAAAATAGACACTGATATCTTGGCAGCTATTGCTGCAACAAAAGAAGGAATGAATTACCCTAGAGGTTTCCCTTCTAAATATTCTTACCAAATAGGTCCCGATCAGGCTCCTTATGTAACAATACCTGACGTTGGTGATCGGCTGATCCCCAACGCGGACCGCAGACTTTCCTTAATGACAGCGGCACACGAAGGCATGGCTTCGGCTCATGCTGGTGTGTCTGCAACAATCTCCATTTTGCAGCAGCGTTACTGGTGGCGTGGGTTGTATAAAGACACCCGTACTTATGTGCTTTCCTGTGACGTTTGTCAACAGATTAAGCCTTCCACGGTTACACGACCACCTCAGACCTCGCTCTGCATTTCTAACAGACCCTTTGGGTGTGTTTACCTGGATCACTGCGGTCCCTTTTCTTCGGACACTGCCTATAAATATATCTTAGTGGCAGTGGAATCGTGCACACGTTTCATCTGGGTCTGGCCACAACGGAGTGCTGACGCTCGAAATGTCATAAGGGATTTGCGAGTCTTTGTGGGAATTTTCGCATGCGGCACCTTCCATTCTGACCAAGGTCCGGCGTTTGCCTCTAAGGCTTACAAGGACGCAATGGGCTCCTTAGGGGTGCAGGTGAAATTTTCGTCTCCGTATAGGCCTGAGGGCAACTCTATCGTTGAACGAATGAACCGTGACTTAAAGCAATCCTTGACAGCTAGAGTTATAGGTACTGGCAGGAACTGGCTGGCCCACTTGTATACTGTTCAGCGTGCACTTAATAATCTCCCTAGAAGGCCTCTGGGTGGGCGGACCCCTTACGAAATGCTCTTTGGCATACGAATGTTTGTGCCTGACCTTGATGGTCTAGACATGGCGGCGCAATCCGCCAAGTTTGATGTAGATAACCATTCTACTATGTTACAGGACTTACAAGAAGCCCGAGACAAACTTGCAATTGCACATTTGCCTTCAGCCACAGACCCTGCTTTGCAGATTCCGGTTGCCGGCTGGCTTCCGAAGATTGGCGACCTAGTACGAGAGAAGTTGGAGAACAAAAAAGAATTCGGCCCCTCTTTTCGTGCACCGGTTCCAGTCCTGGGCTTGAAGGGAACACGTACAGTTATCTTACCACCACTTCCCGGTCGCAAGGAAAACAGATACATCTCAGTAGAAAATGTCAAGCTACAACATCTGGCCGATCCTGAATAGTGTCACACCAGCGGTCTCTTGTCCTGCCATTTATCGGACATGTATCCGCGGCACGCCTGCACGAACAGTCACTGATGTTACCATGGAGATGGTCGATTTGCCTGAAAATATATTTGAACCCCCTGCATCCCCCTGCATTGATGAGGACGAATATACTTATCCCGCCACAGAGTTGGTGGCACACCAACCAACAACGCCACTGAGCCCGACACGTTATTCTTTTGACTCGGATTCCAACTCATCAAAGGCCCCGTCCAAGTTTAGTCTTTTTGTATCATGGTTTAGAGACAATTTTCTGATTCCACCTTGGACATATATTTGGATGGTACTTTTCTTGGTTTTTTTGTTCATGTCCATTGGCTTTGTCACGGTGTTTTTTCTACTCATCAATGGTCACTATTTACCTGAACTCTCTGCTGTGAACAGTGTGGCTGGGACTTTGGCTCCACATTCCTCTTCACACATCATGAAGCGTGACCACACATTTGTGAACATTTCAGCGTTTCCAGTTGCAGATGGCATCGTATGGGATGCGGTAAACTTTCAAATCCATGGCCCGACGGAAATTATTAATGTACCAAATGTCCTTCGAGTCTCGATGGGTGATGTAGTAAAAAGTAATATTCATTCTGATGATTGGGATGTGCATGCCGTTGAAGCATTGTTTGCTGATTTAAAATATTATGCTTCCTTTAATGCTGAGGACTTGTATATGAATTCTGCGAATTATGCCGATTTGTATTGCTACCAGCATTGGGGCAATCATTTTCTCCACAAACCAAGTGCACTACGTAGCCCTGTTACTTACACCCAATGGGAACATTGTCCAAACCCCATACCAGGTAGTTCCCAGACTCTTCGAAATAAATTCACCTATTTTACTGATTTCATTCAGTCGATTGAACCCAGGGTCCTATTATTTTAAATTAAGAACCCCATTGACTCAAAAAATAATGTTGACCCACACTAAATTACTTTATTCGGGTTCCTTTTTGAGCGCCTTGGCGGTGGGTGGTTATGAGTATTGGAAAGACACAGTAGATTTAAAATCAATCTGGGGTTCGAAGCCATGGCAGGTGCAAGGCACTGAGGCGTTGCACCGCGCTTGCCTTATCCCAGCCCAAATTATGTTTTTGAATGCTTCCATTTATCAGACCACGTGTTGGGGGTTGTCTTCCGTTAAACAACTAAACGCGCCAGCCATCCCATTCTTGTCGAGTTCGCCAAATGACAGTTTACGATTTAATATGTCCCTTTTACAGTTACAGGCTCAGTTCCAAAATAATTCCTTTAACGTTTCTGCACTGATACAGTCACCCTGGTTGGCATGGCCCATATCATCAAATGCATGCCAGCTGCGTTTCCATGGCACAGTTCCTGGCTACATACAGGACAAGCCTGATCCAAGATTTACTGCAACTCGTACTGTCACCACATATTCGGTTGGTAAATTATGTAAACAATGGTTACAACATTCGTCCTTAGACTCTGTTAAGAAACATTTGTCTCTCCTATCAGGCACTATTGATTTATCTGACTTTATCTTGGGACCTCGTGGTCCCCGACCGAAGAGGTTCATTTATGAAGCGTATAATGAACTCTGGAAGCTGTCACAAATGGAGGCTGCTTCCCGTCTTCGGGAAATAGACCAAGCAAATTTGGAAAAGGTGCTTGCTGTTGTTGACAATAGTATAAATACCCTGTCTTCCCGCATTTACACATTGGAGAATATTGTATCCTCTGTTGTTGATATTGTTCAAGATGATGTCTCTATGTTGTATCATGGTCAGAATCAATTGCGTTCAGTGATGCAGTTTGCCTGGACTTTGCAAACCCTTAAGTTAGGCCAAGTTCCTCGGAATTTGTTAAACACCACTGCCCTTTTTCTGCCTTTTAATCTGACTGACAAACAGCAGTTCATGTCCATGAAAGATGCATCTTACACTTTGTTACATATCGAGAAAGTGGATCCGTTACCATTCTCTGTAGCGGAACTAGATTCTGCGGTGTGGCTAGTTCATGGGGTTATAGCTTTACCTTTTTCCCTGTTTGAATTTAGCTCGTGTATGAAACATTATCCTGTGGGCCGTTTCCAGCCTTTGGGTAGTGCTTTCCTGCATGAACTTTGGTCCTGGCCTTTCATGTATAAATGCCTTAGAGACGGCAAGGAAGTGTTTCTCACGGGGAGTCTTGTGATTCAACTGTGGGTCATTCGCTTATTTGTAAACATATTAAATTGCACGGGGCTTGTAGTGTTTCGGTTCCAAATCTGGCATGTGTGCTCAAGGGTATTCCTGCTCCTGCTATTTCTCCTACTTTTACTTTGCTTACTAACGGTAGCTATTTGCTTTTAAATAATGAAGACTGTTGTGGCCTACAAGCTGGCATTCCGTATATTGTTACGGTCTCACACAGAGTTGTCTGCTGCAAGAATGTGCTTTTTCCTCCCCCTCACGACATCGTTGATAACTCTATTTGGCCTTCCATTCCTACCATGGAGGCAGATTTCAATAAGTTGAGCAGAATAAAGGCCCTATTATTGAATAAGGAGGTTATGCTCACATCCGCCCGGGAGACATTCATTCTCCAGGTGGCTAGTACCCACAGTGAAATACAGGTCCTTTTGAACACTGACCTCCCACAACATTTTGGGGAGTTGATTCATCGTATTTTTAATGCATCAAACACCGAGGGTCTGGTGCACTTTTTTAAACTTGTGGGGTCTGGCCTGGTGTCCACCTTCCAAACTATTTTCGGTGTGATACCGGCATTCATACATTCTATTTTTTCTAGCGTCTTTGGTGGCTTCCCATTAATCCTCGCTTTGGCGGCTGGTGTCTTGCTGTTGGTCTGTTTTCTGCGCGATGGCTGCACACCACTGGGCCCTTCTCGATCCCGAACGCCTCCAACTGCTCCGTGAGCGACTTCTGGTTGGCTTCGATGTTCTGCCCTTGGCAACTATCAGTGTGTCCTACACCCTTTCTTTTCGCTTTGCGTATTTCACTTGCGTGCAACCTGTGATGTCTTGCATCCGATGTCCGTTCACATGGACCATGGATTATTGCCTCTCCAATTCGTCATTG
The DNA here is from genome assembly GCA_963921515.1 of Calotriton arnoldi. Classification (NCBI taxonomy): domain Eukaryota; kingdom Metazoa; phylum Chordata; class Amphibia; order Caudata; family Salamandridae; genus Calotriton; species Calotriton arnoldi. The sequence continues at coordinate 683,759 of CAWUFW010007970.1, read as the reverse complement.
TCTGTTCCGGATTTTGTCCAGTTAGTGGGTCCCTTAGAGGCCCATGAACGGGACTGTTCCGCTACTGGCTTTATGATGCGTACGGCTGCACTGGGGATTTTGGCACAATGGGATGTCTGGGCGGCTGCTCAGAATCTCCTACAACAAAGTTATATTGAATATCACGCAAGCTGTCCCGCATTGCTTCTAGATGCTCCATCCTCTGAGGAACATTCATGCAGCTTTGATCTGTTGGACTGGATGGCATCTACGTTTTTTGACGATTCCAATGATGTCCTCTTGGACGGTATAGCTTTTTTCTGCTTTTCCACGTTTTTGGACTAATTGGCCTCGTTTCTGCTCAGGTGTTTGGAACTCTGTCTGCATTTTCGATGGACTGTCCAGGGGAGGGTGTCTTGTGGCTCATGGCCTGCCTGGCTACATTGGCGCAGGCCTGGCTGCCATGATGTCTTTTTGCGCACGTTTCTCTTAGACTGTTGTTCTGTCGCCCTCTGCTACTGCCAAGTTATTTTATAACTGTCTGCATTTTCTGTTTATCACCTTTTCTCCTATTCCCTTTTGGGCTCAGTTTGAACAACAGTTACAAGGTCGAATAACAAATCCCTGGTTCCTACTGATTTGGCCCGTCCCTCGCACCTAGACATAACACCATATACAGCTGCCATTGAGAAAATAGTGTGCTTTTATTAATGCGGTCGCCTGCTCTAGAGAGCACTTGGAGACGAACTTTCCAGAGAGAAGAGCTGTGATTGTATGCTGATGTAGTTTTGCATCTAGAGACTGAGGTATGGGGGTTCGCTAGTCAAAGCCCAAAGGTCTTCTATTCTCATAATAAACTGGCTTCCAGCACGGGGAGGGTGGTAATGTTAGTTAGACATATATCCACTGCTTTATGAGATGCTTTCCCCGTTCGTATTCTATGGAGTAGTAACTATGCTGATTATATTATTCATATGTATTATGCTATTAGTACTGACACGTGTACTGTATCTTAGAGCATGTAAGTTGAAATAAATATATTGAACTATACAGTGTCTCTTCTTACGCATGTTGTGGACAGGTACGAGTGTGACGAAAGAGTGTTCTTGCCTAGTCCTGGGAGAGAGAGAGATACCGTGTTCTAGGTTGTCTAATCATTGGTACATTAGTGCTAATGGGACGCTAAGGCTAGTTGGGTTGGGGTTTTGGGTGCTAAGGTCTATGGTTGGCTCACCACTATATTCCAAGGTCCTATTATCCTGTGCATAGCTGTGTATGTGCAGAAACCTTATGACAGGATAGTACAGTTCTACCATTTTGCACTACACATGAATAAATACATGAATATAAAATGCATTGATAAAAGAAAGCGCGTACTCCTACGATGTCTATCTAGATGTACCTAAGTGTATCTAGCATGTGAGTAGGTGTGAAGCCAAGAATCCCTCTAGGATTTAGTCGAACCCCATTACCTGAAGTGTGAGAATGCATGAGCCCTTCTTGGTCTCGAGCTGGACACCCCGCGAGGGATGTTCAGACCACTGTCAACTGGAGCGTCTGCATGCAGGAGCCTCAGCGTCTCTGGTCAGTGTGTCGGCCTGGAAGTCTCGGTTCCCTCTAACTAACACTAGCAAGATGTGCTGTATTTATACAGAAAGTATCCAGGGTTCCTTTGTCCCTTGTTGCTTGTACTAGTCATTGTTGGATGTGAGGATGACGTATGGGATGAACCGTGTACATAGATATGGGGAGGAAGGTGGTGTAGCCCCAGCGTGGTTTCTATGAACCCTTATGAATATTCATTCATACTGTGTGAGTCTATTGATGGAGTTATAGGACTCTATTGTTTAGGAGAAACCCTCCTTCTGCACCCAGGACTAGAACTAGGTAAAGGTTCAATCCTAAAAGGCCCGTTACAGTGTAGTGTAGGGGAAGTAATGTAGGTGAAGGGGTATGATGTTACCCCGGCCTATATCAGGGTACCTATATGGAACATAACAGAGCCATGTAAAAGACTTCCAAAAACAAGGAAATCAAGAACAAATCTTGCTGCAGAAAAGTGCAGCAAAAATCAAGGACAAAAAGTGATGGGTGGGTGATAAATGTGACAGGAAATTAGGCAAAAGACTATTGCACAAAGAACCAAGGCTGCCAAATTGCGAATGCACATCCACACACTTCGTCCGTCGGAAAGTCATTAGCAGTTCCTTAGTAAATTTTGGTGCTCTCCAAGCATTAAGCCTCCCTCCGCCTTTAGGAGACCAAACTGACTCTCCAAGGAGAAAAAATCCCCTTTGAGGTCCCCAAATGTGTTACACAAATGCCGAGGCACATCCAAAGTCAGTCCAAGTCTGTAAAGTAGGCATTAGCCATCATAGTAAAGAAAGAGGAAGTCCACAAGATGATCTTTGTTTCCTTCTATGTGTCCTTTATTTCTTGTCAAAATCCATTACAAAAGCAACAGGCAGCCGACAAGTGTTTCGTCCGAAAGGACTTTCTCAAGGCTAGCAAAAATTGTAAGGCGAGTCGTGGCTCCAAGGTAAATATGTTCAAGAAACGATCGTAACCGTACTAGTGGTTTGGAACCTGTAGCAATGGATCCGGTACGTGGCCGCTCCCGCTACCGCAGTTCCACAGTAGCAGGCCTTGATAAGCCTGCAAACTGCAATTCTGACGACTCGGTTCGCGTCCTGCTCCGATGCATCTGCTAGCCTTGAGAAAGTCCTTTCGGACGAAACACGTGTCGGCTGCCTGTTGCTCATCTTGTGGACTTCCTCTTTCTTTACTATGATGGCTAATGCCTACTTTACAGACTTGGACTGACTTTGGATGTGCCTCGGCATTTGTGTAACAAATAAGGCAAAAGACTTCAGATGATAGATGGAACGCAGAGCAAATCAAACATTCACCTCAAGTCAAAAGATCTGGGTTAAATCCATCGTTCCTTTGCTCACCATGCTACCACAGTTTAGACCCAGCCATATGCAAGTCAGTCTTGACCCTGTTCCTCATGGGAACAGTCCAGCCCGAACTGCCAAGCCAGGTCCTCCCTGGACTGGTAACTAGCATCCTGGGACCGGTTTCAGGGCATCACCCCTCATCAGCCAGGCTAGCCTGAATCCAATGACACAGTGAGCCCAGGACCCACGTCTGGGCATACCCGGTGCACTTATGGCGAGAAAGCAAAATACACACAGAGGATGGATGGATGGAATGCAGAGCAAATCGAACATTCACCCCCAATCAAAAGATCTGGGATAAATCCATTGTTCTTTTGCTCACCATGGCACCCCAGTTTAGACCCAGCTACATGCAAATTAGTCTTGACCCTATTCCTCATGGGAACAGTCCAGCTCGAACTGCCACACCAGGCCCTCCATGGACTGTAAACAAACATCCTGGGACCGGGTTTGGAGCATCACCCCTCATCAGCCAGGCTAGCCTGAATCAAGTGACGCAGTGAGCCCAGGACCCACGTCTGGGCATACCCGGCGCACTTAGGGTGAGAAAGCAAAAGACAAACAGATGATGGATGGAATGCAGAGTAAATCAAACATTCACCCCCAGTCAAAAGATCTGGGTTAAATCCATTGTTTTTTTGCTCATTATGCCACCCTAGTTTAGACTCAGCAATATACAAATCAGTCTTGACCCTGTTCTTCATGGGAACAGTCCAGCCCGAACTGCCAAGCCAGGTCCTCCCTGGACTGGAAAAAAGCATCCTGGGACCGGTTTCGGGGCATCACCCCTCATCAGCCAGGCTAGCCTGAGTCTAGTGACACAGTGAGCCTGGGACCCACATCTGGGAAATAAAGCCACACACCCATCTCAAGGCAATACCTTCTTACGTATGGTCCAAGCAGAAATGACATCACAGGAAAACGTTTAGCACCATCTTGGCTTGGGAACTTTAAGCAACAATCATTGGAAAGGCAACCATCTTTGATAGGCTTATGTTTGATTTGATTTGACTAGAATTTATAAAGCACAACAAATGCCCAAAGACGTCAAGGCGCTGTAGTCACAAAGCTTCAGTCCAGCAGCGGCTTAGCCACTTTTACACACTGTTAAGGGGGCCTGTCTATAGGGTAAACAGCCAGGACTTTAAGGCCTGTCTATAGGGCAAGTGCCCTGTGATCGAAGTCAGAGAGTGGGGAGGTGAGTTCCACAGTCCGGCTGCCGCGACGGCGAAAGCTCTACCACCCCAACTCTTCTTTCGGACTTTAGGCAAAGTGACCAAATTCAAATGGACTGAGCGGAGACTTCTACCTGGGACGTACAGATGGAACATCTCCCTTATCCCAGCTGGACTCGCTTGATGGAGAGCCTTGTGCACTATACAGAGGGCCTTAAACATAACTCGCATTTTAATAGGTAGCCAGTGCAACTCGCACAGCCCCTTAGAGGCTGACTGATTCTTGGAATGTCGAGAATGGCCCTGGCAAGAGCATTCTACGCTACCTGCAATTTTGCCAGGGTGCAGTTATCTGTATCCACGTAGAGGACATTGCAGTGGTCAATTCTGGACATGGCCAGAGCAACCTGCTTCCACGCCGAGAAGGGAATAAACAGGAAGATTTTCTTTAATCTTCTTATAAGCCAGAAGCAAGTTGTAACTGTACAATCGGCCTGCCCATTCAAAGAAAGCTCGCTACCTGAGGTTTTTGGCCATCTCTGCTGGAGCCGGCAGGGTGCCGAGAGTAGCTGGCCACCAGTTATTGTTCCAAATGGAGGCTTGCGTCTCAAAGAGCAAAACCTCTTGTTTTCTCCTCATTGAGTTTCAGGAAATTGCTTTCCATCCATCCTGCTACAGCGTACATACAATAGGAAAAATTGGCTGCGGTAGCGGCCGTGTCCTTAGGGATCAACACAATGATCTAGGTATCATTGGTATATGATACCGCTTGTAACCCATAGGAGCAGATGATGCTAGAAGGTGGAGGAACAGAGTTTGAACAGCATAGGGCTAAAAAATTAGCCCTGCGATGCTCCACATGGCAATGAAAACACATCCAAATGGTACTGATTCAGCATCGCCCTCTGAGAGAGATCTTTAAGGAAGGAGGGCAGTAATGCCAAAGCTGTGTCTGTGATGCCCATTACCCATAGGCATTCAATCAGCAGATATGGTGTCAAAGGCCGCTGTCAGGTTAAGGTTAGCCATGCCTACTTCTTCAAAGAATTGGCCACTTTCGGATATTTGAAGAAGATCCCTACGGCTGAAATCCTTCAACCTTGCATGCTTTGACTGCTGCCTTCCTAGGGCAGTGCTCTGCAGAACACCCTTTCAGAAATGCTGACACTGATCAAGCTGCATGGGAGAAAATGCCATTCCATGCACTGAGCTTGAAAACCAGAAATGCATTACTTTATCTCATGCTGAGCGAATACATCAGGAACAATCTGTCTTCATCTTCCAGGACATGTAATGTAACTTACATGCCACTGTCTACAACAAGCTACCCATGCAGACCTAACAAAAAGGTGCTGTTGCATCCACTACATCTCGGCCACCTGGGCACCCAAGGACCGCAATATTTTGTGGGGCCCTGCGGTTCTTGAGGCTCAGAAGGCGCTGTATTAAGCCCATGCTAAAGTGGCTCTAGCTAAAACTGTATACTGTCACACACAGTTTTCACTTAGCACAAGTGTACAAAGCTCACAGCTGCTACTAGGAGAGTCTCTGTCCTGGGCCAGTTTTCTCTAAGCATCCTGGCTGCTACTCCTTCTCTCTTCAACTCCAAAATGCCAAAAAGGTCACTCCACAGCTAGTCTACATCAGGTTTTTGTTCTTTTTTCTTTTCCCTTTCTGTCATGGCTGTTCCACTCGTGGTTTGTTACTGACTTTCCCAATTCAATATGTTTTCTGTCATGTGGTTCTTTTGCAATTTAAAGGCCTTAGTCTGGTTGCAGAGTTCATCACAACAAAGAATGTGTTCCTTCACTTGTTTCCTCGCTACCTCTATTTGCTGATCCTGACTATTTACTCTTGGGACTTCCTTGTCTGAATTCCTGACACACGGGGCCCGATTCACAGAACTAACTTACGACAAAATCCTAAACTTACTACCATTTTGGTATTCACAGAATGAACTTACTCATTTTGGTATTAACAGAATAAACTTACTCATTTTGGTATTCACAGAAGACACTGGGGGCCTGATTCACAGAACTAACTTACGTCAAAAACGTAAAGTTAGTACTTTTTGGTATTCACAGAATACACTTACTCATTTTGGTATTCATAGAATGAATTTACTAATTTCGGTATTCACAGAAGTTAGTAGTCCTAACTTTAGGACTCCTAAATGCCTTCTGTGAATACCGAAAGTCTTAAAGTTAGGATTTTCTCAGTTTAGGAGTAGTAAAGTTAGGAGTCCTAACTTTACTACTCCTAAACTGAGAAAAATCCTAACTTTAAGACTTTCGGTATTCACAGAAGGCATTTAGGAGTCCTAAAGTTAGGAGTCCTAACTTTACTACTCCTAAACTGAGAAAAATCCTAACTTTAAGACTTTCGGTATTCACAGAAGGCATTTAGGAGTCCTAAAGTTAGGAGTCCTAACTTTACTACTCCTAAACTGAGAAAAATCCTAACTTTAAGACTTTTCGGTATTCACAGAAGGCATTTAGGAGTCCTAAAGTTAGGACTACTAACTTCTGTGAATACCGAAATGAGTAAGTGTATTCTGTGAATACCAAAAAGTACTAACTTTACGTTTTTGACGTAAGTTAGTTCTGTGAATCAGGCCCTTACACATTTTGTGTAACTTACACATTTTGTGTAACTTACACATTTTGGTATTCACAGAAGGCACTTACTCATTGATGAGTAAGTGCCTTCTGTGAATACCAAAATGAGTAAGTTAATTCTGTGAATACCAAAATTGTTGTAAGTTCATTCTGTGAATACCCAAATGTGTAAGTTCATTCTGTGAATACCAAAATTGTTGTAAGTTCATTCTGTGAATACCCAAATGTGTAAGTTCATTCTGTGAATACCAAAATTGTTGTAAGTTCATTCTGTGAATACCCAAATGTGTAAGTTCATTCTGTGAATACCCAAATGTGTAAGTTCACTCTGTGAATACCAAAATTGTTGTAAGTTTAGGATTTTGACGTAAGTTAGTTCTGTGAATCAGGCCCCTGGTTTTTACCAACCCTGTGAAGATTTCATCAGCAAGGAGGTTTATTATGCTTGACTTTTTCCTCCTGAGAAGGTGGCACCTTCTCAAAGGCTCTGGCCTACCATGCATTCCAGTGTGTGGTGACATCGTGGCTTCTGGGAAAAGTCGCTGTTACCACAGACAGCTGATGACCCGAATCTGGATAACAGGTAAGCGTCCAGCCCTGAACATGTGCACAGATAAGATTTTGGAATTGAAAACTGCTTAGCAGAAGTGGAAATGTGCTGCTGCTGGTCTGCACTATATTTTTGCTTTAAGACTAAGCTGCCGATTTAATTATTGGCGGATGGAGTAATCACCATTGAACTTTACGTCCACCAGGCAGAGACTACTCCGCCCGCCAAATGTCTAAATGACCGCCTAACAAGCGGTCATTCATAAAGGCATTGACAGGGACTGCAGTCACGGCGGTTTCTGTTGATGCATTTTAGTGTTTGCTGCAGGGCTGCATCGAAAGACGCAGCCCTATAACAAACAGTAATCTTTTTTCCTTTTCAAAAAGAAAATCCCAAAACGGGATTTACATTTGTAAAGAAAAATAAAGCCATGCTCCCCTCACCATGGGAGGCTTCTCCCATGGCGGGAGGGAACATTTAAGTGTTTTTACTGTTCCTTACATCCAGTATTGACCTGGCAGTAAGATACAGTAAAAAATGACTTCATGTCCACCCATCCAAATTGGGTGGGTGGGCATGTAGTCATTTCTTCAACAATTCTTGCTCCCCAGGGCTGTTGGAGGGTGCTAATCACTATGGAGACAGAGTAGTCACATCCATGATTAACCGGAAGATCTGACCGCATCTAAATGTGGTGGGCAGACCGCATTCGTGGGGGTGAGGATAGTCCATCACTGTTGCAATGGAGTATCCTTACCACCAAGAATGAAATTGGGCCCTAAGTATCTATTTGAATCAGGGGTATGTTCTTCTGAATTCCATGTGTATTTGACTCAGCAATCATTCTAGCACTACAGAACTACAGAAAGCATATGATGTCATCATGAAAAGCTGGGTCTGGTGCTTTGTGAAAACTGTGTGTGACAGTGTACAGTTTTAGCTAGAGGCACTTTAGCATGGGTTGCTCAGTCATAGAAACCGAAGGAGCAGTTAAGCAGGTTTCTTTACTGCTTATATGGACCATCATGTTTACATCTTGTGCTGCTACAAGATCGAATATTACAAGTATGTGTACGGCACAGAGATTCACCTCAATTTTGATGAGGAACCTTTCCACCATTGGATGCAGAATAACTGGTTTCACTCAATGATAATAAAATGGAATTCTGTTTCTTGGCCCTGTCAAGCCTTCCAGTTTCACTTTATTTTGGGCTGAAAAATTGGGCTCTACTCCAGCCTCTGTGGATACAGGTCTCATCTTGGTGCTATTCTTTAATAGTGTTTTAACATTTATCCCCCAACCAAAACTGGTCCCCAAAACTTAATGCCATGATCTAAGGGCAGACTTACTAACATATTGCATGAGAGTAACACAAAGTAGCACTTTGCATCACTTTGCATCAAGGGGTGTTCCATGGGTGGTGCATTTGCATTCCCATGCAACCACCCATGGTGTTTGATGCAGAGCCATTTCTACTGACAATAGTAGATCGGGGGTTGCACCAAAATTAACGCCTCATTCAGGCAGCAATAAAAAGGAGAAATGCTTTTGTTTTTCCAATCTTTTCTGACTTTGCATGTGTGGTGCACTGTCAACACAGCACACATCCAAAGTGGGAAAAGTTTTAAAGTTTGTCTAGCCCTAGTATTTTGTACTGGAAGGGTACTCTGTTCTTCCATTACAAAACCTGTGCTAGACATGATTCAGATACCCTATTGTGCAGAGGTATGTGTGTGTGTGTGTGTATGTGTGTGTGGCAGTAGGTAGCCAGATATTGATCCAGCGCTATGGGGAAAGCAGAGCAGTGCCATTTCATAGAAGACATGGCAGTGTCCTGCTCTCTCTTTCTCACAAAGTGCAGTGAAAATCTGAGTCTAAGTCTACTATAAGGGATTCTGACATTGCTCCCATGTAGGTCTAATCATGATCAGGTCTTGCCTGGACTATTACAACAGTTTATACACAGGCTTACCCATTGACTCTCTCTGTCAAAACATTCCACCTTTTGTTTGGTTAGAGACAACAAGACCACATGACTTCATGCCTGCAATCCCTGCATTGGTAACCAGTAAAAGGAAAATCAACTTCTAAAACTCTTTGCATAGTATAGAGGTGACTTCATGGCTGAACAGTGAGCTGCCTCACACAACTGCACATTGCTTACCTATCCTCATGGTCCTCCGGTCCACCATTGGAAATCACTTGACTTCCCCAAGCCCAGTATGAAAGTTTTGGTAACTGAACTGTTTGTGTTTATTATTCCTCCTTGTGGAGTGTGATATCACTGCTCCTAAGACGTGAAGAAGAACTTTCTACATCAGTGGCTTCAGGACTATGTTCTCTACCGCTTTGTCAATTTTAGACATATTTGGTGGCAGACATCCTCCGTACGTTCTGGCCTTCCTGATGAACAATATTATACTTTATCATCAGGCTCTGCAAAGCAGTATCATATGACTCCTCATTGTTATGATTACCCACATCCCATATTGCTCTGAGGCCACTGGAGGATAGTTAGTATCACTTTACAAAACCCTAAATTAATAAATACGGCAGAATCAGGCTAGTTTTAGATTTAAAAAACAGTTAGGAGCCTGTAGGCACCTGACGTTTTGGCTATATTCATTTGAGCTAAACTCTTGTGTTATCGTGGCACTGTGCAAGGAGAGGTGAACTAGGAGACCATAAGGTACATACAGGATCTTAATTTAATCAGCATTATGAAAAGCAGACAGATGAGCCAGTAGAAAGAATAAACAGTAGAAGAGTGTGAGCAGTGGTAGAAGTGGTAGACGTGGGTTTTCCACATAGAACCAGGGGCCTTTTAGTACTGTAAGGCAGTGACAGTATGAGCGATACAAATCTGTCCCGGGAGAAAGTTGAGTATCACATTAGTGTGGCCAAATTCGCAGGGGACAGGTTATTTCCAGAAGGAGAAGCAGAACACACTGCTAATGGAACACCTCAACTTCCAACCACAGAACGACACCAAGACAACGATAAGAGGCACCCTCGTATACAGACCTTGAGGACCTCGAATAGCTTTCTGTGATGCCATCTCCAACCACATCGCCCCCCTAGCCATCGACTCCTACCACAACGTACCACTCGGCAACCACAACTGCCACATCGATGACCCCAATGAGGCCTACTCTACCACCCTCCTGGAGAACCTGAACAACATCACCCTCACCCAACTGGTCACCGAACCCACGCACAAAGCCGGACACATACTCGACCCATTCTCCCCTCCAGCGACAGAGTCAAATTCCGCCACGTCACAGAACTCGCTTGGTGAGACCACACCATTGTTCACTTCACTGTCACCAGCGCTCAGCACACTGATGGTGTGGGACTGGGACAAGATAACAGAGACACAGTGGACTCAGGCCCTCAGCACCACCCAATCCGAAGCTCCATAAGACCTAAGACAAACCATCCAGAACCTCTCCACATGGATCACCAAATGTGCCGACAGAGTCGCTCCGATGAAACCTGCAAAAACCAATAAAAGCTCAAAGCAAGCCAGCTAGTACACCCCAAAGCTCAGAACCACCAAGCACTGTGGCTACCAACTCGAGAAATGATGGTGCTCCACAAGGAACCCCTCCGACAGAGCTGCTCGCAAAGCAGCCCTCAGCAGCTACCACCTGCACATCAAGGAAGCCAAGAGAGCCGCCATCACAGCCCGCAATGACACAGCAGCCAACCACATGAAAGAACTATTCAAAATAGTGAAGGAATTCCCCAACCCGGCAGCCACATAGAACACAATCCACCCCTACCAAGAACTCTGCGATACCCTCTCGGACAACTTCCACAGCAAGATTGCCACCATCTACAACAACTTTGACCCACTGCTCTCAACCTCAACAACCTCGGCCAATCAGCACACATCAGTCAAATTCCCACCACATGGTCTCCACTCAAAACACAGACCACCAAGACCATCATGTCATCCACCCACTCCGGGGCACCCACGACTCCTGCCCCCACTGGCTTTTCAACCTCGGAACCAACCAAATCAGCACGGAACTCACTAGCATCATCAACACCTCCATCACCACAGCAGCCTTCCCGGACAGTTGGAAATATGCAAAGGTCAGACCCCTCCTAAAGAAACCCTCCTCCGACCCCAGTGAACTAAAAAATTATCGACCGACCTCCTTGCTCCCTTACCCTGCCAAAGTCCTCAAGAAGGCCATCAACCAACAGCTCAATGAATACTTGGAACAGAACCACCTGCTGGATGACTCCCAATCAGGATTCCGTGACAACCACAGCACAGAGACAGCACTGATCACTACCACAGACATCAGAACCCTCCTCGACCGCGGGGAGACTGCAGCCTTGATCCTCCTCAACATCTGCTGCATTCAACACTGTATCCCACCACACCCTCACAGACAGACTCTACAACATCGACTACAGAAAAATGCCCTCAAGTAGATCACCTCCTTCCTTAAAGGATGCACACAGAGCATCCAGCTGCCCCCTCCACCTCCAAACCCAAGAACATCATATGCGTTGTACCCCAAGGATCATCCCTCAGCCCCACTTTGTTCAACACCTATGTGACCCATCTCGCAGACATCGTCAGATCCCACAGTCTCAAAATAATTTCCGACGCAGATGACACTCAGCTTACTGTCTCACTCACCGAAGACCCCTCCATCACCAGAACAAACATATGCGCTGCCATGAACAACGTAGCCAACTGGATGCCAGCCAATTGCCTTAAACATAACTCAGACAAGACAGAAGTACTGATCTTTGGGAAAAACAAATCCATATGGGACCACAGTAGTTGGCCAGTAGAACTCGGACCAACATGCGCGCTAACAGACTATAAACACAACCTAGGCATCATCCTCGACAGTCAACTGACCAAGAAATGACAAGTCAACATAGTTGCCTCCTCCTGCTTCCACACCCTCCACAGAATATTCAGATGGATCCCAGTCAACACCAGAAAGACTGTCAATCAGGCCCTCGTAAACCAACCCCCTCGACTACGGCAATGCACTCTACTCCAGCATATCCACCCAGCTCCTCAGAAGACTACAGATCATACAGAACACTGCAGTCAGACTCATCCTAGACCTCCCCAAATGGACCCATATCACCCCCCACCTCAGACACCTACACTGGCTCCTCATCCAGAAGGGATGCCAGTTCAAGAACCTCACGTACGCATACAGGGCCCTGCACGATCAAGGACCAGCCAATATTAACTACTGACTTAACTTCCATTGGCCCGCAAGACACCTGTGCTCCTCCTATCTAGCCCTTGCTCACACCCCTGCATCCGCCACAGCGGGGCCGCTCCTTCTCCTACAGCGTCACCAAGACCTGGAACGACCTGCCCTTCCACCTTCGAACAGCACCCTCCCTGGTGGACTTCAGAAAGAAACTCAAGACCTGGCTTTTCGACTGAGACCTCGCAGCCCCAGATACCCCTAGGGCTGACAGTGCTGCGCTATACAAATGTTGATTCATTGATTGAGGAAGAAGTGTGTGCATTTTGTTAAAAGAATACAACCCCTAGAGGGGATCTTATAAAGATGTTGGTGCTATTTAAACATACAGCTTGTTCCAAGCTAACAACTGGTCTGGTATTCTTTATTACTTTAGTTTGGAATTATACAAAATTCCATAAAAAGTCATATAATTACCATACATCATATAAAGCTGGCGGGCTGAAATGAATGCCTTCTGCACCTAAGCCAGGTCCGCCTTTACTATTTGCTCAGGTCTCTCAAACAACTCTGGGCGACTCAAGGTGGAAAATGAGGATCTTACATACTTAATCCATGGAATTCTCTGGGCATACTCAAGGGATAAACAATCCCTTAAAATAACCTTGTTTAACAGGGTCTCTGCTCTTACCCACACTGACATCCATCCCACTAATGGCTGAAGAGCTAATGTATCCTCTAGATATTGAGCCCCTAGCTTTTGGTGAACAATTAAAGCAAGTGTACACTGTGGAACATCCAAAAGGTGTCTCTGGAAGTTATTTTCAGCTAGCTGCAAGGAGGACCCTCCCCTGTAACCCCATATGTCACAGCCATATGTGACAGAAGAAATACATTTAGCTTGATAGATGTTCAAAACGGCCTAAAATGTTGTCTTACCCAACCTCATAACAAAATAAGACACAGCTGTTATAGTTCCGATAAACATATTTCTCTTGGTGGAAAATAGGGAAAGCCAGGAACGGGCATCATTGAAAAGGACCCTTAATTATGAAAATGGTGAACTTTAGCCAGCACATGATCCTGAGCATAGATTGTTTTGGCCTTGGATTGCCCCGGTCCGATCACCATCACATAGGGCTTATTATAGTTTATTGTCAAGTTCTGAGTATAGGACACAAAAGAGTCTACTGACCTTTGCAGGCCCACTCTTTTTCTGGATCAGAGCACCGCATCATCTGCTTAAAGTTAAATGGGTAAAGACTGATTGCCTGCCATAGGGGGGTCTTGACCATTTAATATAAGGTGCTGTTTAAGACTGTTAATATATAGAGTTAATAAAAATAGCGCAAGAATGCACCTGTATCGCACTCCACACTGTACCTTAAAAGAATCCATACATGCTTCCTCCAAATTGTAGTGCACTGTAGCTGACATATTATGCAGATCATGAACAAAAACTACAATATTAGTATCCCCACCCATGGCTAATAGCTAACCCATAAATTCACACGCTTGCCTTAAATCCATAAAGGCTATATATATATATACAAATATTTGTATATACATTCTTTCTTTTCTACTACATACCGTTGGGTATATTTTTTCGTTGCACAGTACACAGTTTCAAGCGTATATATTTGTGTTTGGTATTTAGAATAATTTAATTTCACTAGGAGGTGATCGAATGTGCTAAATCTCATGTTAAAAAGTAGGATTGTTGGCCCACTGGGGCACAATCCACACCAAGTATTGTTTTAATTGGGACATTGATAATTGTTGTAGGATAACTCACTTGAATGTTATTGTTTTCCACATTTTATCTGTTTCCATGTGTGTATATTAACAGACATTTATATTCACAGTACGCCCAGATACAGAGTCATTAAACTCTTATCCCAGCTGATTATGTTGGAGTCACATGTCTTTAATTATGTTAGCAGGACACCTCCATCACCTCTATTGAATGCAGTTTTACCAGCACAAGTGTTTGTATATGACTGAATTTAAGTCTCCAAATTGTTTATTATTTAATTCACTTTGCACATTTTTCTGTCTATAATGGAATTAGTGGACTCTTCTATGTCCATGCGGCTACTCTGTTGCCATGACGATTTGTCTATGTGGGACAGCATATGTAAGCCTGATTCACGAGTACCCTTTATGTGAGCAAGGCGGCTCGACTGCCGAAACGCGTCAGGGTCTCTTTGGAAAATAAATGTGGTGTTGAACTTCCACAGTGTCAGCGCCTATTTGTATCATATTTAACAGGACTGGAAGCTATATATATATATATATATTCACTGAAAAAACCATAGGTTTCAGGGGCGTTATAGTTAGCTGGACATTTCACTCGTACAAAACCATAGAAATTCCACTGTTATAGTTAGTTCAGCTAACTATAACTCGCGCCCCCTCAATGCACTACTCATGACGTCACATATTACATCACTCATGACATAGTCAGTGACATCACTGATGACATCAATGATGACATCTCAAATGACATCACTGATGACATCATCCACGTGATCATCTGATGCACCTCCTCACACCCTAATATAACCTTTGATACACCCCCTCTAAAATACAGACTACCATTCTCGAAACCATAGACACACCAATACCAGTTAGTACATACCCACTCACTGATTCATAGGTCTACACACACATCCACTCACCCATACAATCACTCATACACGCAGTCACTCATCAATATAGCCACTGAAATATACACTCATACACCTATACAGATACTCACACAACACCACTAACCATAGAGTTACTCACACACCTAGTCAGTCATGCAAAGAATCAATCATACTCCCATTTACTCACCTATACAGTTATACACGCACCACCTCACTTCATACAGATACTAACACATACTTACTCTCTTACACAATCACTGACACAAGCACACACGCATCCATCAAGCCACTCTCACAATCACTCACTCTCACATATAGTCATTTATATAGTCCAACACTCACATATACTGCCTTTCACATATGTAGTTACTCACACATGTACCACTGTTACATCCATTCACTCACCAACACACCCATACACACACTCACCCACCCATACAGCCCTTCACAGATGCACTCTTGAACCCGTACACCCAGTGAATTACCCACTCACACATCTATGCACACTCACACACCCCCCACCCACCCACACATACACTCAGGCACCCATACAGATACTGAGACAACCAATAAATAACCCATATAGACACTCCTGTAGCTACTCACCAACCCATGCAGCCGCTTACACACCAACTGACAGACTGATACAGACATTCACACAGTTTAGTCACTAACCCATGCATTCAGTAAGACACGATTAATCACTCACTTATACAGTCAGTTACGCACCTACTAAATCATCTATTCAGACACTTATACACCCACTCATTCTTCAATACAGCTTTGCATATATATATATATATAAAAAACATATTTAAAGTTTACAGAAACACACAGTCACTGGATGATGTCATCAGTGATGTCATCAGTGATGTCATTTGAGATGTCATCAGTGATGTCATCAGTGATGTCACTGATTATGTCATGAGTGATGTAATATGTGACGTCATGAGCAGTGCATTGCGGGGCGCGAGTTATAGTTAGCTGAACTAACTATAACAGTGGAATTTCTATGGTTTTGTACGAGTGAAATGTCCAGCTAACTATAACGCCCCTGAAACCTATGGTTTTTTCAGTGAATTTCAAAGGTTTTTTAAATGCTAATTTCTAACTATAACGTCTGTAAAACCTATGGTTTTTTCAGTGAATTTCAACGGTTTTATAAATGCTAATTTCTAACTACAATGTCCCTGAAACCTATATTGTTTTTAACTAAATTTAAAAAAGACGTGCATACTTTTTCTAGTGAAAAACTAACTGTAACAGTAGTCTGTTATAAGTTATAATTTAACAATGTTTAAAACTTAATTAGCAGTAATTAACATATGTGTGGAAAAAGTGTGACGCAGCAGCTATGATACCTGACTTCGAACAACAGCGTTCACAGTTCGATTCCCGGCTCCAGTGGCACGTTAGCCCACCACTATGTCACTGTGGGCAACACCTTGCTTAATCTTTCCGATGCCCCGGAGCGCCGGCACACCTTTCCAGGGGTAGCTGTACGCTTTACAAATGCTTGCATTTTTTTAATTTAAAACCATAGTGATGAGAAATATTATCACGTTTTTTTTCTTCTATTCTGAAAGATCTTTTTTTTATGTCTTCTGTTTAGAATTAGGGTAATTAATAAATGTATTTACTCATGAGAATGGAAATGACACGGTTTTCCGGGTAACAGTTTTTAAGCTCTCCAACGTATGTACATATTAAGGACCTTATACGTGTTAGGTTTGAAATCGAAACTTTTTCCGCTTCACATTTTGTAACTTTTCCCAACACGTGCACAAGTTAAACAGTTAAAACGTGAGCACGTGTCAACTGTAAAACGTGACATCTAAATGGGCGGAGCCGCACATTCCTTCCATAGACTACTCAATAACCAAAAAGTATATAAACCACACCCGTTGATTGATTAGTTTTGTTTTTGCGAGTTATTTACGCGTCTCCATTCAGTGATGCAGGTGCTCTTTTCTACAGTCGGATTCTTGTTTTTGCGGCCACAAAACATAATCCTGAGTTGTAAGTTGTTTGATTATGGCATACTAGATATTTATAATACGTAGCTATTTGTCAATATTTAAACACTTGTATTTAGAAAAAAGTGTCATTGGTTGTTTTTGCCATTTATATGTAACGTCAGCAGCTTGTTTTCCGAAACAGACAGAATACAGCAAACATTGTTCCTGTTCTGGCTCCTTTGAGCTCATATAGTGTGACTTAGTATATTATAATATTGACACTGTACTTGACCTCAGAAGTGTTGGTGACCCGTCGGCGCGAAGACTAAAGATTTATATGTAACGTCAGCAGCTTCTAGTTTGTAGTCTATTTCCCCTTGAGATCATATAGTGTGAGTATGTATATTATAATAACCACACATTATGATCTCAGAGGAGTTTGTGACCCGTCGGCGCGAAGACTAAAGATTTATATGTAACGTCAGCAGCTTCTGGTTTTTAGTCTATTTCTCCCTTGAGATCATATAGTGTGAGTATGTATATTGTAATATTTACATTTATACTGACCTCAGTGGAGTTTTTTTGATATTTCTATTTTTGTCTGTTGCGGTTCCTATTCACCTTCTCCCTATAGAATATATACTACCAGTAGTATATATTATTATACTACTATCCTATATATTCTCAAAGGAGTACGTGATTTGTTAGAGGAGCAGTGAGCGACCTCTAAGCACTACGACCGAACTTTCCCGAATTCTACAGAATAGAAATTATAAAAAATGATAAAGCGTACATTTCTATGTAATATAAAGTGATTTGTTTTTCACTGTTTTTTACTTGTTATTGTTCTTGTGACCTGAGATGATGTAGTGCGGGAGTCTTTCTTGTAGCACTTCTTTTCTACTTTATCTAAAAGTAACTCATGCCCTCTTATATTATCAAGAATATGAGGCAACACTTTTACAAACTATAGCAGAAAAAAAGGGAGGGTGTGCCCACGCTTAAGGGATATTTTATGAATTGCGTTTTTATTTGTCACCCCTTTGATATATACAGCTTCAGTTTCCGAAGAAAGTATATTTGTAATTGCTTAATAAAAACTATTTGAAACCTAGACTGAAATTTTTGCTGTGCAACCACAGCTCCCCGTCAGAAAAGTAAACACCACATTATAACTAAACAGTGCTCCTGGGAAGTATCCCACCCGCAAACTTAATAAAAAGAAGACCGCAACACACTTTGTTATTTTCCCGCCGTGATTTGTACACCCCACGCCAATTATATAAATGGCCCTTAAAATATATAAAAAACAATTTTTACCTTCACAATCCCTGTCCACCACCTTGTGACCACTGTACAGAGTTAATAGTGTTCCTACCCTCCCCGCTACTACTTTCTTTTCCCGTACTCCATTGAAGTGCGTCACAAAATGGTTCACAACAGTGAACCGTTCCCAGCCAATAATGAGCAAACTTATACTCGGAACACTTTAGCCAATAAAATGTCCATGGTGTTCCGCAGAGGGGGAGGGAATCGCTCCCAACACTTCTACTTTCAATGGTTTACAGCCAATGAACATTAAGCTTGGGAACGTCCTGCTTGGAACACGTCAGCCAATCAGATGTTCCTGCTACTCCGCGGACGTGGAGGAAATGGCTGGCAACACTTGTACTTTCAATGGTTCGCAGCCAATGAACATTAAGCTTGGGAAGGTCCTGCTTGGAACACGTCAGCCAATAAGATGTCCCTGCTACTCCGCGGACGGGGAGGAAAAGGCTGGCAACACTTCTACTTTCAATTGTTCGCAGCCAATGAACATTAAGCTTGTGAAGGTCCTGCTTGGAACACGTCAGCCAATCAGATGTCCCTGCTACTCCGCGGACGGGGAGGAAATGGCTGGCAACACTTCTACTTTCAATGGTTCGCAGCCAATGAACATTGAGCTCGTTGTTGGAACACCTCAGCCAATTAAACGTTAATTTTGTTCCAGACACATGAACAGAACACGCCCTCCCACATAATATTACATTTTGTCTAAGAAAGTGACACTGTCCGTGATAAAAGTGAACACCGCATTATAAGTAAACATTACTGCGCATTATATTAAAGGAAGGCTGCAATACGGCGCATTGTTATTTTCCCGATATGATTTAGACAGCCTACTGAACATTGCCGCAATACCGCACATTCACACTACCTGTGTGTGCACCCTACACACTGCTTGCCGCAATACGGCGCATTGTTTTCCCGACGGGATTTCCAGAGCCTATGCAACCTTGCCGCAATACCGCGCACCGTTGTTCTGCGGACGTGATTTCCACGGCCTACGCAACATTCAAACTCCCTGCCTCTGCACCGTACAGACTGCTTAAAGTAAGACCACAGTGTTCCTACTATACCCTCTTATACAATTTTTCTCTTTTGTTTCGCCCTATGCCTTTCAACTCAGTCACAAAATGGCTGCCAACACTTCCTAGTTTCAACAGTTCGCAACTAATGAGCCACACGCTTGTGCTCGTAGCGCCTCAGCCAATCAAATGTCAGAATTCTCAAATATCGATATCTGTAAATTTTGATATTTCTCTAAAACTACTGAATGGACGTACCCCATTTAAACAAAAGCGTGCTTTCTGGACCAAGACCTTTCTCCCTGCCAAATTTGGTGTAATTCCTTTCAGCAGTTTGACCTGTAGCCTTGTCTAAAGTTTCCTATGGAAATTGCATGGAGAAAACACGTTTTAGGACCCCCCTTTTTTCTCAGCCCCCCCTTCACGAATCACCCCCAAACTTTTACGATAGGAGCTCACCTGAAAAGAGGAACGTTTTTGAAAATTTCATAAAGATTCGTCAAACGACGCCAAAGTTATAAGCACATCAAAAAATGCTTTTCCTATGGAAACGTGGTCCTAACTATAACTATCTACTGGCAACTGCCAGTAGATAATATATATATATATATATATATTATATAATATATATATTTATATATATATATTACCTACTGGCGGTCGCCAGTAGGTAGTTATAGTTAGGACCTTGTTTCCATAGGAAGAGTGTTTTTTGATTTGCCAATATCTTTGGCACCGTTTCATGAATCTTCGCAAAATTTTCAAAACTAATGCCCTGCTCCGTTAAGCTTCTGTCTTAAAAGTTTCGGGGTGATTCGTCAAGCGGAGGCCGAGAAAAAAGCAGGGTCCCAAAATGCGTTTTCTCCATGTTAATTTCCTTAGGAAACTTTAGACAAAGCTACAGCCCGAACTGCTAAACAGAATTACACCAAATTTGGCAAAAAGGTAGGTCTTGGTTCAGAAAGCGACCTTTTTTTTAAATGGTGTAAATCCGTTCAGTAGTTCCTGAGAAATTCAAAAATAAAAAAATATCGATATCTGGTGACCGCGGTGGATCCGCGAACCCTCCCGAGCACGAGCTTAACTCTAATTGGCTGCCAACTCTCCAAACCAAAAAGTGTTGGCAGCCATCTTGTGACTCGGTTGAACCGAGTTACAAGAAAACAGTAAAAAAACGATAAAAAAAGAAAAGGGGGCAGGGTAGAAACACCCTGACTCTCTAGGCCTGGTCAGGTGGTCCCACAGGGACCCCCAGGACCCAAAAAAGCTTTTTTTTAAAAAACAAATTCGGCAAGATTCACGTACCGTACGCGAATCCCGCCGAAAAAAAATAAAAATAAACGAAGTGCGGTCTACCGCACTTTGTTTTTTTAAGCCCCCAGGAGGGCCAGGTCCGGGCAATATTTAATTATTATGCGGGGACTTCCACCTCCCCAGGGCTTTATTAATAGTGTGCGGGGGCAGGCGGCCTCCCGCAGCCCCGGGGACCGCCACCTCCCCGGGGATTAAATTTAAATAAAGAAGTGTGAGGGGCTCCTGCCCCTCCCCACACTGCCCCGGGGACCACCACCTCCCAGGAGCAAAATCTAATTAAATGCGGGGGTCCGTTGCGGCCCCCCGGCCCCAGGCACCACCACCTCCCCGGAGCTTTAAACCAGATGGGAGATGGGCTGTGCGGCCCCCCTCCAGGAGCCCTCCTTGGCCCTGGGGACCTCCACCCTCCTTTGGAAAAGATTTTGTTTTTTTTAAAATGGCCATGCCCTGGGGGATGGTGTCCCCGGGGTCAAAAGTGACCTCAGGAGGGGGGCCGCGCGCCCCCCTCCTTTAAATTAAGGTCTTTTTAAAAAAAAAATGAAGTGGCCATGCCCCGGGGGATGGGGTCCCTGGGGCTGAAAACGTTCCCGCTTTTTAAAATTTTTTGTTTTAAAAAATGGCTTAGGACCTGGGGGATGTGGTCCTCAGGGCCCAAAAAGTGTTAAGGGAAGGGGGCCCACACAGCCTCCCTCCCACAAAGAAAACAGAGAAGCCGGCATCTCGCCGGATGCCCCGCCCCCCTCCCTGCACCACAATGCAAACGCACCTCCTGGAGCGTTCTGGGTTGGGGGAATTAAGTCCCCTTGAATCCTAAGGGTCCTTAGGGGCCAACTAGGCAACCAGGTAGCTCCAGTAAGCCCTACACAGTTTGATTGCTGAGAGGTGGTTCGAGGCCATGCCCCTTTTTACACCACTCTGCAAACGCACCTCTTGGCGCACTGCTGGTGGGGCGATGAGGTCCTCTTGTGTCCTGAGGACCTCAGGACTAAAGTGGACTTCATCCCCCAAGCACCTCTGTTGCTTCTTTTTGCACTTCTCCTGCCTTTTTCTGCACTACTCTTGCCTCTTTATGCACCTCTCTTGCAAATTTCTGCACCCCTCTTGCCTCTTTATGCACCCCTCTTCCCTCTTTCTGCACCTCTCTTGCCTCTGTCTGCACCCCTGTTCACTCTTTCTGTACCTCTTTTGCCTGTTTCTGCAACTCTCTTGCCTCTTTCTGCACTTCTCTTGCTTCTTTCTGCATCTCTCTTGTTTTTTTCTGCACCCCTCTTGCCTCTTTCTGCACCCTTATTCCCTCTTTCTGCACCTCTCTTGCCTGTTTCTGCACTTCTCTTGCATCTTTCTGTACTCTCTTGCCTCTTTCTGCACCTCTGTTGCTTCTTTCTGCACTTCTCTTGCTTCTTTCTGCACCTCTCTTGCTTCTTTCTGCACATTTCTTGCCTCTTTCTGCACCTCTGTTGCTTCTTTCTACACTTCTCTTGCCTCTTTCTGCACCCCTTCTGCCTTTTTCTGCACCTCTGTTGCTTCTTTCTGCACTTCTCTTGCTTCTTTCTGCACCTCTCTTGCCTCTTTCTGTACCTCTCTTGCCTCTTTCTGCACCTCTCTTGCCTCTTTCTGTACCCCTCTTGCGTCTTTCTGCACCTCTGTTGGTTCTTTCGGCACTGCTCTTGGTTCTTCCTGCACCTCTCTTGCAAATGTATGCACCCCTCTTGCCTCTTTCTGCACTCTTCTTCCCTCTTTCTGCACCTCTCTTGCCTCTGTCTGCACCCCTGTTCCCTCTTTCTGCACTTCTTTTGCCTTTTTCTGCAACTCTCTTGCCTCTTTCTTTACTTCTCTTGCCTCTTTCTTTACTCCTCTTACCTCTTTCTGCAATGCTCTTGCTTCTTTCTGCACCTCTTTTGCCTGTTTCTACAACTCTCTTGCCTCTTTTTGCACTTCTCTTCCCTCCTTCTGCACCTCAGTTGCTTCTTTCTGCACTTCTCTTGCCTTTTTCTGCACCCCTCTTGCCTCTTTCTGCACCTCTGTTGCTTCTTTCTGCACCTCTGTTGCTTCTTTCTGCACCTCTCTAGCTTCTTTCTGTACCCCTCTTGCCTCTTTCTGTACCCTTCTTCCCTCTTTCTGCACCTCTCTTGCCTCGTTATGCACCCTTGTTCCCTTTTTCTGCACCTCTCTTGCCTGTTTCTGCTACTCTCTTGCCTCTTTCTGCAGTTCAGTTGCCTCCTTCTGCACCTCTGTTGCTTCTTTCTGCACATCTCTTGCCTCTTTCTGCAGTCCTCTTGTCTGTCACTGCACCTCTGTTTGTTCTTTCTGCACTGCTCTTGCTTCTTTCTGCATCTCTCTTCCAAATTTCTGCACCCCTCTTGTCTCTTTCTGCACGCCTCTTGCCTCCTTCTGCACCACTGTTAGTTCTTTCTGCACTGCTCTTGCTACTTTATGCACCTCTTTTGCCTGTTTATGCAACTGTCTTGCCTCTTTCTGCACTTCTCTTGCTTGTTTCTGCACCCCTCTTGCTTCTTTCTGCACTTCTCTTGCCTCTTTCTGCACCTCGCTTGCTTCTTTCTGCACTTCTCTTGCCTCTTTCTGCACATTTCTTACTCTTTCTGCACCTCTCTTGTTTTTTTCTGCAATTCTCTTGCTTCTTTCTGTACTTCTCTTGCCTGTTGCTATATTGAAATGGGAAGTGCAAGCTGTCAAGTTTAAAGGTCTGCGTGCTCTCCTGACTGAGGTATATGTCTACTTGTACATGTATTCTCACATGTGTTATGGATCTTAAGATGGTTGCTTAAAAAGCGGTTAGTTTCTCTTATAGGTGGTCAAATCTTCTTAGTTCTGCTCTGTCATTCGGTTGCACAGGCAGACATGTCTTATGTATATAGGTGTTATAGAGCCCCTCAAATGTACTATTGAATATGCATGTGCCCTGTATTAGGAGCAGAAAGACATACATACACCTTCTTCCACACAAATTTACAGAGTATGCTGTTTGAAACACGGATATTCAAGTATTTGTATGTTTATTTTTATCTAACATGTCACCAGGTAAAAGCAGAGAAACACGCATGCATACCTTCACAAACTTGGTCAGACTTACAACAGTGATATGGTTAGGACTGCTGTTTTACATTTGGTAGGCCTAACATTCTGAACAGTCGATGAATAGTGAACCTTCAAGAGAAAAGTGAGATTTAAGACATCTTGGGAGAAGGATTAGTGATTAGGCTACTTTGATTGAGACTGAGGAAAGGTACAGTCAAAGTAGGCCTCTTTCTGCACCTCTGTTGCTTCTTTCTGCAGTTCTCTTGCTTCTGTCTGCACCTTTCTTCTTCTTTCTGCACCTCTCTTCCCTCTTTCTGCACTTCTCTTGCTTCTTTCTGCGCCTTTCATCCTCTTTCTGTATATGTTCTACCTATGTAGGCATAGTTAGAAATTAGCATTTAAAAAACCTTAGAAATTCACTGAAAAAAACAGAGATTTTAGGGACGTTATAGTTAGGGATTAGCATTTAAAAAACCTTAGAAATTCATTGAAAATACCACAGGTTTCAGGGACGCTATAGTTAGGTTGACATTTCACTCGTACAAAAACAGAGAAATACGGCCGTTATAGTTAGCTGAGCTAACTATAACTCGTGCCCCCGCAATGCACTGCTGATGATGTCACATATTACATCACTCATGACATGGTCAGTGACATCACTGATGACATCTCAAATGACATCACTATGGAGAAAGTGGGACCCACTGGGTTTTTTTTATGGAACTCAAGTCTGGGCAAACTATTTGGACTATCAATACCACAATGCATTGATTGCAGATGCCCATTGGGGCGGGACTTGTATATTTGAATAAAATGAGCTTCCGATTAAATACCGCTGCCTCTGCATTTGTTAAAAGCCAGTGATCCAGAGCGACACAGCGCTCGAAACGCGTTTGGCAGTTTTTAAGATGGGAGTGAGAGGGCAAGTTGTGGCTGCTGCTGCCGGAGGTTGTGTGCAGTAACCCTTCCTCGTGTTACGTCTCCATGAGGGCAACCTTCTTGTTTTAATGTTTTGCAGCTGGTCCGGCCGCGGAGATGTCCCGCCGCTGGTTTTTGCGGATCCTTGGTGATCGCAACAGCGCACACCTTCTGGAGTGGAGGGGGCCTGACCTCCGTAATTTATTGGTGAGCGGAACAAATTGCACCTCTGATACTTCCACCCACAGGGGGCAAAAACATTGTGGCACAATCCCACTGCGGTAAAATTGCATATGGAGAAAGCGGGACCCACTGGGGTTTTTTATGGAACTCAAGTCTGGGCAAACTATTTGGACTATCAATACCACAATGCATTGATTGCTGACGCCCATTGGGGGCGGGACTTGTATATTTGAATAAAATGAGCTTCCGATTAAATACCGCTGCCTCTGCATTTGTTAAAAGCCAGTGATCAAGAGCGACACAGCGCTCGAAACGCGTTTGGCAGTTTTTAAGATGGGAGTGAGAGGGCAAGTTGTGGCTGCTGCTGCCGGAGGTTGTGTGCAGTAACCCTTCCTCGTGTTACGTCTCCGTGAGGGCAACCTTCTTGTTTTAATGTTTTGCGGCTGGTCCGGCCACGGAGATGTCCCGCCGCTGGTTTTTGCGGATCCTTGGTGCTCGTAACAGCGTGCACCTTCTGGAGTGGAGGGGGCCTGACCTCTGGAATTTATTGGTGAGCGGAACAAATTGCACCTCTGATACTTCCACCCACAGGGGGCAAAAACATTGTGGACCAATCCCACTGGGCTAAAATTGCATATGGAGAAAGCGGGACCCACTGGGGTTTTTTATGGAACTCAAGTCTGGGCAAACTATTTGGACAACAATACCACAATGCCTTGATTGCTGACGCCCATTGGGGCGGGACGTGTATATTTGAATAAAATGAGCTTCCGATTAAATTCCGCTGCCTCTGCATTTGTTAAAAGTCAGTGATCAAGAGCGACACAGCGCTCGAAATGCGTTTGGCAGTTTTTAAGATGGGAGTGAGAGGGCAAGTTGTGGCTGCTGCTGCCGGAGGTTGTGTGCAGTAACCCTTCCTCGTGTGGCGTCTCCATGAGGGCAACCTTCTTGTTTTAATATATATATATATATATATATATATATATATATATATATATATATATATAGATATATATTTCCATTTTCACCTCCATGCACACCGCCCTCCAATATTCAGCGCGTCTCGAGGGCGAGCAGAGGAACAGCACCACCAAATCCTTTCGTAATGAGGTAACTCGTTTTTATTTTTCAAAGTTTCAAATAGCCTCCATTACTCACGGGGCCATCACAAGCAAAGTGCAAGAGTGCATAGAAACAGAAAAATGACCTACGCGTTTTGGCTGACGCCTTCTACTGGGTCATAGAGTATTGTGATGAGTGTCAATTTAAAGGGAAAACACTCCCTTTCACCACCACCAATTAAAAACAGGTATCACTTTTAAAGGGGATTTAACCACACATTAGGTTAGTAAATACGATGAGTATTGCTAAAACAAATTTCATAAATGGTATATTACGCAACATGTAAAAATAATAATAAATGGAATTCATTTTGACCTTGTAAAGTACACTTAGTCAGGCACCTGTTGATAATTAATCTGGTTTGGATTAGAGGCTGTTCTGTGTTTTCATCTGAAACATAGAGTATGCTACGGTCAAGACAAATTATATGTGGAAAAATATATATATGTACATATAATGTTGTATATACCGCTAAGATGGAGGTACTCCTTCATTTACTTTTTACTTTTTAGAGTAAAGTTTTTTTAGGGATAAAGTATCCACCTCCATAACAAAAAGATTAATATATAGATGTGTAAATCCTTTTGCACGTTAAGTGCTCCTCTCAGCCTCCAAATTATACATGGCAGATTTTCCACTAATACTATTCTCACTTCATATGTTGATTGACACTTTTCCCTGGATATACTAGATGTACATTAATCACAAAACAATCACTTCTTGATATATATGCAACAACAGTACATTTGAAATGATTAGTACACCCTAATGGGGTACTCCTATATTGATCAACTATTCCAATACACAAAATAACATAATAATAAAAATAACAGGTTAGTTTGAGCTCATGATAAGATGTGTGGTTGATGTCCACCACATCTTTAACCTGTAACAAAGTGCACTGTGCATGTTTTGATCACAAAATACAGAAATACCTGCTAATTCTATAATCATCCTTTCATTTTAGTTCACTAAATAAAGAAGAAGTCTACTTCATGATGCAAATTACTGCTCGCGAAGTGACACATGTTAGCATTAAACATTCTGCATAAAGTGCATGGTGCAGTACTCCAAAAAATGCTTTAAACCACCAAGAAGAAACACTAACTCCAAGTTCCGGTTGCCATTAACGTGCGTAGTGCATGACTTTCAAAAATACCAAGGAGAACACTTGCCCCTGGTTCTACTTCCTAGCTAAAGCATTTTCTGTGAATCTATGTACATAAGTTGATCAATGTAATTTCCTCAAAACTGATTAGAGTGCAAAGTGCAACAATACTCTGTTGTATAAAAAGTGACGTGCAATCTTAGGATATCAAAAAACAAGTGTTATCCATAATCAAACATTATTTCAGAAATAAGATCATAGCATTAGTATCGATTAAAATACAAAAATCTCATAAATCTATACAGAGGAGAGAGAATAAAAACCACTGTTATCAAAGGTTCATGATCCAGTAAAAACAGCTTTCGAACAACATAGTCTTACAGAAAAGTATATAGTTCCGCATCCGTATTCAGGCCCCAAGGAATTTCTGTGCCCAAATTCACAATACATCGCGATTCGGCACGCCTCAAGGCTAATTCTCTATCCCCTCCTCTGATCTTTATTGGGATATGCTCAATGCCGGAATAAAACAGGTGGTTTGTATCAAAAATGCCATCATGCTCTTTCCAAATGTGCTTGGCCATTACATACGTGAAATCTTTGTTGGTCACAGCCCGCAGATGCTGGAGGACACGTAACTTAAGTTTGTTCACAGTACTACCAACATAACGTTGTCCGCATCCACACTCCAGCAGATATACCACATGCGTGGTCTCGCATGTGATCCTCTCTGTAGGAGAGTAGGATCTGCTTCTTATAGTTACCCCCACTTTTTGCTGATGTTTCACTGTTTTTCGACTTAGCCAGACTGAGGCCCTGCTAATCAGGACCCCAGTCTATCTGCTTTCTACTCTAAATTGACTGTATGCACTTTAGGTACACTCCAGATTGGATTCTGGGGTACCCTTGTGAGTCCCTAGTATATGGTATACTATGTACCCAGGGCATAGGTACCCCAGAGGCCTACCAGGAGCTGCAGCATGTATTGTGCCACCCCTGGGAAGCCTTTTAAAATGACACAACAGGTCTGCTACAGCAGCCTGTGTAAGGTGGTGTATCCACCCCTTACTGAGATATAGGTTCCCTATATCTCTCCATATCACTGCACATGTAAACCTATCAGTCACCCCTATGGCAGGCCTTAGCAATCCTGAAGGCAGGGTGCTGGGTTTCATGTGAGAGGGTGCCCATGCATGAGCAGAGCCCCTCTGCAGCTTTTGGAATCTTTATTCCGGGGTTGTTTGTGATGCAGCCAGACCATATACTCTTAAGTGCATTATAACCCCGCAGTAAATGCTAACTTGAGAATGGCTGCATGGAAACATGTCGTGTTTGGTGTCAAACACCTTGGAATCATACCTCCACCCCAGTACTGGGGTGGGAGGTAGGATTCCTCCCTTCTAGAGGGAGCCACATGGCATCACCGGTACACCCGGTACCCGCTTAACAGAACCCTGGCATCACAAAATGGATGCTGCAGCCACAGACACGAGTTTGCCCTCCTGCTGCTGGATGAAACTCCGGCAGGGGAGGCCTGGACAATAGGTTTCCTGTCACAGGGAGGTGTGACCACCTCCCAGACAGGCTTTAGTGTATTGGGGCTGGGTGGGTGCACTCTCAGAGTGCTTTGAAGTCTGCACTGGGGGCACATTTGGTGTCCCTGTGCACAGTCCAGCTCAAACCGGTTGCAGGGCACACAGCCCCTGCTCTGGCGTGAAACTGGACAAAGGAAATGGAGTGTAGCCACCCCTCTTTCCTGACCCTCCCATAGGTGGGTCCCCAGAGTTTGTCCAACCCCTTCCTTGGGTATAAAGTAGGAACCCCTGACTACAGGACTTTAGATTACACCTGAACTAAACTCTGTTAGCAGAAATCAAGTACTTAGACGATCTGCACGACGCTGAACGACTGAAGAATCTCCCTTGTAGTAAAGGAGTTACTCCCCTGCAAGGCAGGCACCTTTAACGCAACTGACCAGTTGGCATCTCTGAGCTCCGACGGACTCCAAAGAATATTGCCACATAGGAGGTGGGTTTTCCTAGGTCTCTGAGGTCAATCTGTGCCCACAGCAAGTCTGAGGCCCGTATCCCTTGTGGAGACCGTGCAACCCGAACCCCTGGACACCGCAACCATTTGCAGAAGCATCAGCTTTCCGGCAACCCCTGAAGCTGAGCTTTGGATTACTTGTAGCCCTAACCCCGAGCAGTAATTGCACTGAAGATTGCAGGCCTACACTCAATGAGTGTTCCGTGGGCTGCCATTTCGTGATTCCTCTTGAGGTCCCTTTGCAATCCCTGGTCCGTTGACCTGTGGGTCCCCAAGAAGGCAACTCTAACTTTTATTGAGCTTCCCTGGTTGCTCCAGACGTGCCCTGACTCTCCATTGCTTGGTGAGTCTCCAGGACCTTGCTGGTCCGCACAGAAGCATCTTTTCTCTTCCTGCGTGGGTTGCTGTTGCCAAGGCTTGTTGTAGTCAATCCGATCACAGACACCCCAGCACTCGACATCCTTTGTGGGACAGCTCGAATCTGGCTCCTGGTTGCCGTCGACATCTCCAGGACCCCGTGGCTGCAGAGTCAAGCTTCACCTCTTCGCACCTGAAGCACCCGACATCGGTGGGCATTCGATTGCTCCGCTCCTGGTCACTGGCTAGTGACCCAGACTCTGTCCCCTCTGCTTTCAGGTTCTTCAAATCTTCCATACAGGCTTGGATCCACCTGGACACTTTTCTTCTCCACGGCAGCAGCACTTTGCAGCAGATCGCCATTGAAAACGACAACGATTCCCGACACCCTTTGACACCTATGCACCCGGCTTCCCTGGGTGAGGTAACTCGAGTACTCCGGTGCTTCCGTGGGTGTTGGCCCTAGAACCCCTTAAATCAAAAGGGGTTTGCTGAAAGTCCTCTCCTAAGTGTCCTTTATCTTTAAAATTACAACCACGACTTTCCGCATTGAATCCTACGGCGCTCACGGCTGTGTTCACACACTGCACACGTCCCCCGTGGGTCCCCTGTGTCACTACCTTGGGTGGTTCCTTGGGGTCCCAGTGATTCTAGGTGCTCTAGGCACTGTGTCTAGTCAAGTCGTGGTTCTTATACCACTTTCTTAGTATATGGTTTGGTCTCCCCCTGGAGCCCACTGTGTATTGTGCTATTTACTGTCGTTTTAATACTGTGATACTGTGTATCTTGAACTCTAATCTCATAAAGAGATTAGTAGTTAGTGTTTAGAAATACATACATATATTTTATATATATCTTGTATGGTTCTCCTTTCATTTAGTCATTCAAGAGGTTATAATCTGGTAAACCAAGCTGCTTTACACTCCTTCAAGATTTAGCCTGAAGGCTGCTCTCCATAGCTACCACTAGGATAGATTTCAATAAAGGTTGTCTTTAAACCTATCATCAATAAGGGTCGTTTGGACTGGTGCAAGGTGCCCACTATAACTAGTGGACAGCATATGCCAGGCCAACTTCTCACACTCTCTTTAATGGGCTTTTTAAAACCTTGGATAGTTGTTATTTCCACCATATTCCGCCCATAATTGCAGGCTTTGCACTTATGGCATTTAACAAACCCCTTGTGGGATAGCCAGGTACTTTTTTGGGCATTTTTGTTGTTTGTAAGATGGGAGTGAGAGGGCAAGTTGTGGCTGCTGCTGCCGGAGGTTGTGTGCAGTAACCCTTCCGTGTGTGACGTCTCCATGAGGGCAACCTTCTTGTTTTAATATATATATATATATATTATCTACTGGCGGTCGCCAGTAGATAGTTATAGTTACAACCTATTATCCATAGGAAATCCGCGACATTCTATTTGAAATAACTCTCTTGCCGGTTGACGTATCTTCGCAAAATTTTCAAACTTTATGGCCCGCTCCGGTCCGCTCCTACCCTGAAAGTCTCGGGGGATTCGTCAAGCGGGGGCCGAGAAAAAAGGGGGTCCCAAAACGCGTTTTCCCCATGCAATTTTCCATAGGAAACTTTAGACACGGCTACAGCCCGAACTGCTGAACGGAATTACACCAAATTTGGCAAAGAGGTAGTTCTTGGTTCAGAAAGAACCCTTTTTGTTAAATGGTGTAAATCCGTTCAGTAGTTGCTGAGAAAATGAAAAGTAAAAAAGATAGTGATATCTAGGGCCGCGGATCCTCCCGAGCACGAGCTTTATGTTAATTGGCTGTCAACACTCCAAACCAGGAAGTGTTGGCAGCCATTTTGTCCCTCGGTAGAACCGAGGGACAGAAACAAGTGCGCAAAGCGCACAAAGGGGGCAGGGTAGAAACACCCTGACCCCTAGGTCTGCTCAGGGGGTCCCACAAAAACCCCCTGGGCAAAAAATTTTTTTCTTTTTTTAAAAATCGGCAGGATGCGCTCAGGGAGCGCGAACCCTACCGAAAAAAAAATCGAAGCGCGGTCTCCCGCGCTTCGATGTTACTGGCCCCGGGTGGGCCAAGTCCCGGGGGCATGCTGGGGGGTTAATTTTATGTGTGGGGGGCCTCTAAGGGCCCCTAAGCCCCGGGGACCACCACCCCCCGGGCTTTATGTATAATGGTGCGGGAGGGCTCTGAGCCCTCCCGCAGCCCCGGGGACCGCCACCTCCCCGGGGCTTCTTTTTTTATTTAAAAAAACCTGTGTGGGGGGCTCCAGCCCCCACACGCCCCGGGGACCACCACCTCCCGGGGCACTAATAAAAATAAAAATGGGGGTCCGTTTTGGACCCCCAGAGCCCCGGGGACCACCACCTCCCGGGGCTTTCAAAATGTAGGGAGGGGGGCCGCGCGGCCCCCTCCTGGTGCCCTTGATGGCCCTGGGGACCACCACCCCCCAGGGCCGGCTCCTGCAGTGTCCCGGGGTGCCTACCCCGGGACACTGCTGTTTGCAATGACAGGACGGGAGCCTCGCGGCTCCCGTCCTGTCATTGCAAACTTGCTTTGGATATTGGAAGAGAGAGCAGGAAACCTGCTCTCTCTTCCAATATCCAAAGCCGATTGCTTTTCCACATGGGGAGCAGCATGTTAGCTGCTCCCCATGTGTAAGCAATGCCGGCTCCCGTAGGACACGGGAGCCGGCGGGACTGTGGGGGCTTGGGGACCCCCAGAGTCCCCAACGAGAGGCCAGGCCCCGGGGATGGGGTCCCCGGGGCCATAAGTGGCCCGGGAGGGGGGCCACGCAGCCCCCCTCCCCAAAGGAAAAAAAATAAAAAAAAAAAAAAAAAGTGCAAAGGCCGGCCCCGGGAGATGGGGTCCCCGGGGCCTTAAATGGCCTGAGGAGGGGGGCCACGCAGCCCCCCTCCAAATAAAAAAAAAGAGGCCATGCCCCGGGGGATGGGGTCCCCGGGGCCAATACAGGCCCAGGGAAGGGGGGCCACGTGGCCCCCTTCCCGTTTTTTTTTTTTATTTTAATTTAAAAAAAAGGGGAAAGGCCCTGGGGGATGGGGTCCCCAGGGCCTAAAAATAGGAAAAAGGAAGGGGGGCCACACAGCCCCCCTTCAGGGGAGAAAAAAATACAAAAACAAAAAAAAAACGATCGGGCCCGTAGGCCCCGCCCCCTTCCTTCACCACTCTGCAAACGCGCCCCCTGGCGCGTTTGCAGAGGGGGAACGAATTCCCCTTGAATACTGGGGTCCCTGAGGGCCAACTAGCCCACCAGGAACCTCCAGTATGCGCCAGGGGGCTGCCTTGCAGAGAGGTGTACAGAGGCCACGCCCCTTTTACACCTCTCTGCAACGCAGCTCTATGGCGCTTTTGGAGGTATATGGTGGGCTAGTTGCACCCCAGGGACCCTCAGGATTCAAGGGGAGTTAATCCCCCGACTTAAAACGCGCCACGGGGCGCGTTTGCACAGTGGTGAAGGAGGGCGGGGCTTCAGGTGACATGTGTGCAAACAGGCCCCGTGGCGCGTTTTAAGATGGGGAATTAAATCCTCTTCAATCCTGAGGGTCCCTGGGGGCCAACTAGCCCAACAGGTACGTCCAGAAAGCGCCACAGAGCTGCGTTGCAGAGAGGTGTAAAAGGGGTGTGGCCTCTGTAAATGTCTCTGCAGCGCAGCCCCTGGCGCATACTGGAGGTTCCTGGTGGGCTAGTTGGCCCGTAGGGACCCTCATGATTCAAGGGGACTTAATCCCCCAACTTAAAACGCGCCACGGGGCGCGTTTGCACAGATGTCACCTCAGGCCCCGCCCCTCCCTTCACCATTGTGCAAATATTCCTCTAAAATCAGCCGAAATACGAATTCTGATTTACTCACCTGTTATCAGGAGAGACCTCAGTGCTGCATCTTTCAGCCCAGTACTAATCCTGAAAAGTAATTTTAACCGTACTTACCAGTAACTTGAATTTCCTTCCATAGGCTAACATTGACTGGTTTCACTTGGAAATTCTTCTAAGTGTGGAGTTTTGGAACTTTAAAATATTCCTCTAAAATCAGCCGAAATACGAATTCCGATTTACTCACCTGTTATCAGGAGAGACCTCAGTGCTGCATCTTTCAGCCCAGTACTGATCCTCAAAAGTAATTTTAACCGTACTTACCAGTAACTTGAATTTCCTTCCATAGGATATCATTGCCTGCTTTTTGCTGAAAAAGTTTCTAAGTGTTGATTTTTGAAACATACAAATATTCCTCTAAAATCAGCCGAAATCCGAATTCTGATTTACTCACCTATTATCAGGAGAGACCTCAGTGCTGCATCTTTCAGCCCAGTACTGGTCCTGAAAAGTAATTTTAACCGTACTTACCAGTAACTTGAATTTCCTTCCATAGGCTAACATTGACTGGTTTCACTTGGAAATTCTTCTAAGTGTGGAGTTTTGGAACTTTAAAATATTCCTCTAAAATCAGCCGAAATACGAATTCCGATTTACTCACCTGTTATCAGGAGAGACCTCAGTGCTGCATCTTTCAGCCCAGTACTGATCCTCAAAAGTAATTTTAACCGTACTTACCGGTAACTTGAATTTCCTTCATAGGCTAACATTGACTGGTTTCACTTGGAAATTCTTCTAAGTGTGGAGTTTTGGAACTTTAAAATATTCCTCTAAAATTAGCCGAAATACGAATTCCGATTTACTCACCTGTTATCAGGAGAGACCTCAGTGCTGCATCTTTCAGCCCAGTACTGGTCCTGAAAAGTAATTTTAACCGTAATTACCGGTAACTTGAATTTCCTTCATAGGCTAACATTGACTGGTTTCACTTGGAAATTCTTCTAAGTGTGGAGTTTTGGAACTTTAAAATATTCCTCTAAAATCAGCCGAAATCCGAATTCTTCTTTACTCACCTGTTATCAGGAGAGACCTCAGTGCTGCATCTTTCAGCCCAGTACTGGTCCTGAAAAGTAATTTTAACCGTACTTACCGGTAACTTGAATTTCTTCCATAGGCTAACATTGACTGGTTTCACTTGGAAATTCTTCTGTGTGGAGTTTTGGAACTTTAAAATATTCCTCTAAAATCAGCCGAAATACGAATTCCGATTTACTCACCTGTTATCAGGAGAGACCTCAGTGCTGCATCTTTCAGCCCAGTACTGATCCTGAAAAGTAATTTTAACCGTACTTACCGGTAACTTGAATTTCCTTCATAGGCTAACATTGACTGGTTTCACTTGGAAATTCTTCTAAGTGTGGAGTTTTGGAACTTTAAAATATTCCTCTAAAATCAGCCGAAATACGAATTCCGATTTACTCACCTGTTATCAGGAGAGAACCCAGTGCTGCATCTTTTAGCCCAGTACTGATCCTCAAAAGTAATTTTAACCGTACTTACCAGTAACTTGAATTTCCTTCCTTAGGATATCATTGCCTGCTTTTTGCTGAAAAAGTTTCTAAGTGTTGATTTTTGAAACATACAAATATTCCTCTAAAATCAGCCGAAATCCGAATTCTGATTTACTCACCTATTATCAGGAGAGACCTCAGTGCTGCATCTTTCAGCCCAGTACTGGTCCTGAAAAGTAATTTTAACCGTACTTACCAGTAACTTGAATTTCCTTCCATAGGCTAACATTGACTGGTTTCACTTGGAAATTCTTCTAAGTGTGGAGTTTTGGAACTTTAAAATATTCCTCTAAAATCAGCCGAAATACGAATTCCGATTTACTCACCTGTTATCAGGAGAGACCTCAGTGCTGCATCTTTCAGCCCAGTACTGATCCTCAAAAGTAATTTTAACCGTACTTACCGGTAACTTGAATTTCCTTCATAGGCTAACATTGACTGGTTTCACTTGGAAATTCTTCTAAGTGTGGAGTTTTGGAACTTTAAAATATTCCTCTAAAATTAGCCGAAATACGAATTCCGATTTACTCACCTGTTATCAGGAGAGACCTCAGTGCTGCATCTTTCAGCCCAGTACTGGTCCTGAAAAGTAATTTTAACCGTACTTACCGGTAACTTGAATTTCCTTCCATAGGCTAACATTGACTGGTTTCACTTGGAAATTCTTCTGTGTGGAGTTTTGGAACTTTAAAATATTCCTCTAAAATCAGCCGAAATACGAATTCCGATTTACTCACCTGTTATCAGGAGAGACCTCAGTGCTGCATCTTTCAGCACAGTACTGATCCTCAAAAGTAATTTTAACCGTACTTACCGGTAACTTGAATTTCCTTCATAGGCTAACATTGACTGGTTTCACTTGGAAATTCTTCTAAGTGTGGAGTTTTGGAACTTTAAAATATTCCTCTAAAATCAGCCGAAATACGAATTCCGATTTACTCACCTGTTATCAGGAGAGAACCCAGTGCTGCATCTTTTAGCCCAGTACTGATCCTCAAAAGTAATTTTAACCGTACTTACCAGTAACTTGAATTTCCTTCCTTAGGATATCATTGCCTGCTTTTTGCTGAAAAAGTTTCTAAGTGTTGATTTTTGAAACATACAAATATTCCTCTAAAATCAGCCGAAATCCGAATTCTGATTTACTCACCTGTTATCAGGAGAGACCTCAGTGCTGCATCTTTCAGCCCAGTACTGGTCCAGAAAAGTAATTTTAACCGTACTTACCAGTAACTTGAATTTCCTTCCATAGGCTAACATTGACTGGTTTCACTTGGAAATTCTTCTGTGTGTGGAGTTTTGGAACTTTAAAATATTCCTCTAAAATCAGCCGAAATACGAATTCCGATTTACTCACCTGTTATCAGGAGAGACCTCAGTGCTGCATCTTTCAGCCCAGTACTGATCCTCAAAAGTAATTTTAACCGTACTTACCAGTAACTTGAATTTCCTTCCATAGGATATCATTGCCTGCTTTTTGCTGAAAAAGTTTCTAAGTGTTGATTTTTGAAACATACAAATATTCGTCTAAAATCAGCCGAAATACGAATTCCGATTTACTCACCTGCTATCAGGAGAGACCTCAGTGCTGCATCTTTCAGCCCAGTACTGATACTGAAAAGTAATTTTAACCGTACTTACCGGTAACTTGAATTTCCTTCATAGGCTAACATTGACTGGTTTCACTTGGAAATTCTTCTAAGTGTGGAGTTTTGGAACTTTAAAATATTCCTCTAAAATCAGCCGAAATACGAATTCCGATTTACTCACCTGTTATCAGGAGAGAACCCAGTGCTGCATCTTTTAGCCCATTACTGATCCTCAAAAGTAATTTTAACCGTACTTACCAGTAACTTGAATTTCCTTCCTTAGGATATCATTGCCTGCTTTTTGCTGAAAAGTTTCTAAGTGTTGATTTTTGAAACATACAAATATTCCTCTAAAATCAGCCGAAATCCGAATTCTGATTTACTCACCTGTTATCAGGAGAGACCTCAGTGCTGCATCTTTCAGCCCAGTACTGGTCCTGAAAAGTAATTTTAACCGTACTTACCAGTAACTTGAATTTCCTTCCATAGGCTAACATTGACTGGTTTCACTTGGAAATTCTTCTAAGTGTGGAGTTTTGGAACTTTAAAATATTCCTCTAAAATCAGCCGAAATACAAATTCCGATTTACTCACCTGTTATCAGGAGAGACCTCAGTGCTGCATCTTTCAGCCCAGTACTGATCCTCAAAAGTAATTTTAACCGTACTTACCAGTAACTTGAATTTCCTTCCATAGGATATCATTGCCTGCTTTTTGCTGAAAAAGTTTCTAAGTGTTGATTTTTGAAACATACAAATATTCCTCTAAAATCAGCCGAAATACGAATTCCGATTTACTCACCTGTTATCAGGAGAGACCTCAGTGCTGCATCTTTCAGCCCAGTACTGATACTGAAAAGTAATTTTAACCGTACTTACCGGTAACTTGAATTTCCTTCATAGGCTAACATTGACTGGTTTCACTTGGAAATTCTTCTAAGTGTGGAGTTTTGGAACTTTAAAATATTCCTCTAAAATCAGCCGAAATACGAATTCCGATTTACTCACCTGTTATCAGGAGAGAACCCAGTGCTGCATCTTTTAGCCCATTACTGATCCTCAAAAGTAATTTTAACCGTACTTACCAGTAACTTGAATTTCCTTCCTTAGGATATCATTGCCTGCTTTTTGCTGAAAAAGTTTCTAAGTGTTGATTTTTGAAACATACAAATATTCCTCTAAAATCAGCCGAAATCCAAATTCTGATTTACTCACCTGTTATCAGGAGAGACCTCAGTGCTGCATCTTTCAGCCCAGTACTGGTCCTGAAAAGTAATTTTAACCGTACTTACCAGTAACTTGAATTTCCTTCCATAGGCTAACATTGACTGGTTTCACTTGGAAATTCTTCTAAGTGTGGAGTTTTGGAACTTTAAAATATTCCTCTAAAATCAGCCGAAATACGAATTCCGATTTACTCACCTGTTATCAGGAGAGACCTCAGTGCTGCATCTTTCAGCCCAGTACTGATCCTCAAAAGTAATTTTAACCGTACTTACCAGTAACTTGAATTTCCTTCCATAGGAATCCATTGTCTGGTTTTCAGCAGAAAAGTTTCAAAGTGTCGATTTTCACAAACTACAAATATTCCTAAAAAATCGCCTGTATGACTTAAACGCATTCTTTCAACTGTTTACAGGAGATGCACCAGTGCTGGATCCAGGATCCAACACTGAGTAAGAAAAAGTAACGATAACAGTTTTTAACTTCTAAG
Organism: Calotriton arnoldi; assembly: GCA_963921515.1. NCBI lineage: Eukaryota > Metazoa > Chordata > Amphibia > Caudata > Salamandridae > Calotriton > Calotriton arnoldi. The sequence continues at coordinate 645,555 of CAWUFW010007970.1, read as the reverse complement.
TGAATTTCCTTCCATAGGATAACATTGGTGATTCTATGAGAAAAGTTTCTAAGTGTGAACTTTTAAAGTACAATAATATTCCTTAAAAATCACGACTGTAACCAAAACGCTTTTACTCAACTGTTTACAGGAGATGTCCCAGGACTGAATCTAGGATCCAGTAATGTGGTTAGAAAAGTAATCCATAAAGTAACTAATTGCATTTAACTAGAAATTCACATTGAGCTGAATGTTGCATTGTGTTTGAAAATGTGTTGCCCATTGCAACAACTGTAACTACTGTACTTAAAAGTCTATTGCCTATGTGCAAAGTAATTAAACTAAAGTAATTCATTCTGAGAAAGTATTTTTTGTAATGTAATGTATAATGTAATTACAATGTAATTTAAAAAATAAAATATGTAAAAAAAATTGTTTCTAAAAAATTTGGAAATCAGTATGAAAAAAATGTATATAACAATTAATACATTTAAAAATTGTCATTTACAAAACCTTTGAAATTCACTGAAAAAACTGTAGGTTTCAGACATGTTATAGTTACAAATTAGCATTTAAAAACCTATGAAATTCACTGAAAAAACCATAGGTTTCAGGGACGTTATAGTTACAAATTAGCATTTAAAAAACCTTTGAAATTCACTGAAAAAACCATAGGTTTTAGGGACAGTTATAGTTAGTTGGACATTGCACTCGTACAAAACCCGTGAAATTCCCCCGTTATAGTTAGTCCAGCTAACTATAACTCGCGCCCGCAATGTACTGCTGATGACGTCACATATTACATCACTCATGACATGGTCAGTGACATCACTGATGACATCACTGATGACATCTCAAATGACATCACTGATGACATCATCCACGTGATAATCTGATGCACCTCCTCACACCCTAATATAACCTTTGATACACCCACTCTAAATTACAGACTGCCATTCGCAAAACCATAGACACTCCAACACCAATAACTACACACCCACTCACTGATTCTTAGGTCTACGCACACATCCACTCACTCACCCGTACAGTCACTCATACTTACGGTCACTCAGTACAGGACTATCATATGCACTCATACTCCTATATAGACACTCAAACACCGCCACTCATCCATAGAGGTACTCACACACCTAGTCAGTCATGCAAATAATTAAACACACTACCATTTACTCACCTATACAGTTATACACACACCAGCTCACTTACTCATACAAATAGTAGCACATTCTTACGCTCTTATACAATCACTGATACAAGCACACACTCATCCATACAGCCACTATCACAATCACTCACTCTCGCTTATAGCTATTTATATACTCCAACACACATATATACTGCCTTTCACATATGTAGTTACTCACACATGTACCACTGGGACATACATTCACTCACTAACACACTCTTACACACACTTACCCACCCATACAGTCTATCACAGTTGCACTCTTGAAACCATCCACCCAGTGAATCACCCACTCACACATCTATGCACAGAGTTGCACACACCCCTCCCACACAAACACTCAGGCACCCATACAGATACTCAGACAAGCATTCAATAACTCATATAGACACTCATGTAGCTATTCACAAACACATGCAGCCACTTACACAGCAACAGACAGACGGATACAGACATTCACCCAGTTCAGTCACTAACCCATGCATTCAGTAAGATACGTTAAATCACTCACTTATAGAGTCAGTCACGCACCTACTAAGTCATCCATACAGACACTTACACACCCACTCATTCTTCAATACGTCTTTTCCTATATATATTAAAAATATATAAACTTTACAGAAACACACAGTCACTGGATGATGTCATTTGAGATGTCATCAGTGATGTCATCAGTGATGTCACTGACCATGTCATGAGTGATGTAATATGTGACGTCATCAGCAGTGCATTGCGGGGCGTGAGTTATAGTTAGCTGGACTAACTATAACGGGGAATTTCACGGGTTTTGTATGAGTGCAATGTCCAACTAACTATAACTGTCCCTAAAACCTATGGTTTTTTCAGTGAATTTCAAAGGTTTTTTAAATGCTAATTTGTAACTATAACGTCCCTGAAACCTATGGTTTATTCAGTGAATATATATATATATATACACACATAAAACACACAAACTCCTTCCTTACAGCAGCAATAAACCAGGTACTTTTTTGGGCATTTTTGTTGTTTGTAAGATGGGAGTGAGAGGGCAAGTTGTGGCTGCTGCTGCCGGAGGTTGTGTGCAGTAACCCTTCCGTGTGTGACGTCTCCATGAGGGCAACCTTCTTGTTTTAATATATATATATATATATATATATATATATATATATATATATATATATATATATATATATATATATATATATATACACATAAAACACACAAACTCCTTCCTTACAGCAGCAATAAACCAGCACTCCGGGGGCTTCTCACTCGTTTTGACATCAGTACCAGGATCAAATTTAAGCCCGCTGTACGTGTTCACCAAATAATGGGTTGGGTAATGTGATACTCACGAGGTCGCGCGCTATTAATTGTAAAATGAGTTTCAAACAGGTGATAGTTCATAATGACAAAATAGGCCCACTGGAGGGCAGGACTGAATGATTACCCTGTGTGTTAAAATTGCATAAAAACGGGATTGATTATCAGTAACTCATCAATATTTGGCAAAAAAATGAATTGTTTGGGGGATAACTAATGTTTGAATGGCGCGACCTATGATCAAACATGTAATTCTAATCTGCCGGCAGTAGAGGAAATGTAGATCAAACTGGGCAAACTATGTAATTACCCGGCCTGGGATCAAATAATTGTACAAGTTATATAGTCACATTTATTTAATTCACTCACATATTTCACAAATATTTCTCGAATTGTTTTTGAAACAAATCACTACAATCACGACAATGCAAAGCGCGGGCTGAGAGGGATGTGACGTAATGAAATGTGTAATACATAATAGGAACTGAATGGCGGTGCTTTGTACCCGTGATCAAGGTCTTGGATGGACCGAAACGCGTTGGGCTGTTGGGGTTGTCCCCCAAAAAATGCTGCTGCCTATGAAATAAATGGAATCGGATGAAAACGCTACCCATGAGTGCGAGTGGACTTTTTCTGAAAGGAAATAACGGCTGAATATATATATATATATATATATATATATATATATATATATATATATACATAAAGCACACAAACTCCTTCCTTACAGCAGCAATAAACCAGCACTCCGGGGGCTTCTCACTCGTTTCTTTTATCTTATGGTGATGGCATCTACGCGTTTCAACTGCTACACATCCGGGCACTGACACGCGCACGGTATGCACATTCACCTCAAGAATTCAATTGTCACAATTACTTAAGTCATGAAGTTTATTACTCCTTGCTGCCGAACAGCCCAATGCGTTTCGGAATAGAACACACCTTGATCACGTGATCAAGGCGTGTTCTATGCTAAACGGGTGGGCTGTTCGGCAGCAAGGTGTAGTAAACTTCATGACAAACAATTGGGCAATCGAATTCGTAAGGCGAGTGCACATCCTGTGCGCGTGTCAGTGTCCGGATGTGGATGAAGTTATAGAGGGCTCCTCAACCCTTGATGTGCACCGGTGCCGCCGTTTATGGATCCTGACTTTGTGTGGATTCTGAGACGATGTGTGTGTGTATATACATACATATATATATATATATATATATATATATATTTTTACATATATTATCTACTGGCGGTCGCCAGTAGATAGTTATAGTTAGGACCTATTTTCCATAGGAAATTCGCAACATTCTATTTCCAATAACTTTGGCGCCGGTTGACGAATCTTCGCAAAATTTTCAAAACTCGTGGGGCGCTCCGGTCCGCTCCTATCTTGAAAGTTTCGGGGTGATTCGGCAAGCGGGGGTCGAGAATATATATATATATATATAATATTAAATATATACATACATTGTGAACAAGGCTGCGAAAGGCAGCTGAAATGCGTGGATGATCTATTCATTTCCGTGAAATAAACAAGGTCTTGGTGAAATCCTACCTTGAGTGCCGTCTTCGTCCTTACGAGGAATCGAGTTGTGAAATATATATATATAGATATAGATATATCTCTATATATATCTACATCTATATCTAAATATATATATATATATATATATATATAGATATTTATACATACATACATATATATATAGTACCTGATTTGGTAATTATTGTACTTAGCGATCAAACGTTGTAGATTTAGTCATTGCTCAATTGTGCGTAGTCCAGGCCTAAAGGAATACTGCAGATCTGAGAGTATGTGATTCTCACCTGTCCATATGAGCAGTCTATAAAGGACTACCCCCCCCCTATTGACTTTAATGAAATAGGCGGATAACCTTTAGGGTCCTTCTTATGCCCCTTTTTAAAAATGGGAACTATGGTTGAGGTAGTGCATGAAGGAGGGGAACCCACCATGACAGCCGCATTCAATGTCTAAGTGAGAGCAGGGGCCCAGATCTCCAGTTCACTCATATACAAGTCTGCCAGAATCCCACCCGGGCTGGGAGCTGTGTTTTTGGAGAAGCCTAATAAACCAACCTTTACTTCCTCTACTTTGAAAACCAAAGATGAAGGGCCTGACACATGAATTGCCATTAAACTCAACACCATAAAAGGGGAAGGCCCAAAATAAATAGCAGCAAAATGACTAACCCAATTTTAAGCTGAGATATGAGATCAAATTTCAGCTTAGCCAGATGGGGCAAACAAAGGGCAGTCAACGATGCTCCAAAATACACTACTGTTAAAAAGACAACTGGTGTCTTTAAGTTGTTCCCAAGCCTCTTCACTCAGGTATAACTTACACCTTTTATCCTCATGCTTATAATTAAGGTGACAGGTTGCAATCAACTCCTTGTCCCTGGCAGAAGTCTTTAGGGCATTATTTAACTTTCTATTGGCCCTCTGGCATGAGACATCAAACCTCCTATGACTAGATTTATTGGAGAGATGTACAGCCGGAGAATACAAAAGCTGTCGCACTCAATCTCCCTTTTCAGGTCGAGCCTAGGCAGCACTCACGTGCTGTATGCAAGACATGCTGTAATCACTGTGTGGGCTTTCATCCTGCCTATTGGCTTTTTATTGGTTACTTGCATTGTCCTTTAGAAAGCTTTGCTTTCTATTGGCTAATCTTTCATTTTGGTCCCTCCTTTGGGTGCTTGGTTCCCCCAAGGCGATTTCACTAAGCGATCCTTCTGGTTGGCCATCACAACGCATTCAGGCTTCCTCCTGGCACAGCGTGCGATGGCCCCTCCTCCCATCTGGGCATCGCAGCCTCAGGGTTCCTTCTGGTTGTCCATCTTGAAGGACTTTTTCTGAACAGCTGCGAACGCTCGGTCCCCCACCACTGGCTTTATTTTTTTGGTGTTCCTCTGCTTATTTTCTGGCAATTAAGTAAGCCATAAACATTTATCATCTCAATTCCATGTCATGAGTTCTGGCCTCCAGCATGCTGTGATCTTGGTGTGTTTGCGTTGTAACATTGAAATTGCCTTTAAGGACCTCCCCCTACCGCTTATTTCACTCTGATTCCTTGAATGGAGTGGCGACCGAAGTCGTCAGTACACAGAGCACACACATTCTATTCTACCTGTGTGTTTAACCTTCTTCGGGATCTATTACTTGAGGTGCCAATATCCATTCTTCCTTCTCTCAGATGTCCCCCGCTGCATTCGTTTCGGGTAAGCCTTGCACTCGTTGGTGATACTTAGAAAAGGCTGCTTCACTTTGGGGAAAGCAACTCATTTTCTGTGTACAGTGGCAGCATCATACATTTAAGTTCAACAAAGTTCTCAAAGAATTTCAGTAAGCAGTTTTTTGGTCTCGCCTAGCGTTGCTGCGCGCATGCGCAGCTCGCTCAGCGAGATTTATTGCTAATGAGTACTTTTAGAAAAGGGATTTCCATTGGCTGGCGTCACCGTTTATGCTAAACGGTGGCCTGCCATTGGAAATGAGCTATCTGTGTTGCCTCCCTTTGGCTTTTTTGTCCGGCCCATCTGGACTGGATCGCCTGCATTACGGCTGTCGTGACGAAGTTTCTTATCAGAAGCTTCGTCACGCTGCCTTGCACGCGCCAGTCCGGCTCTCTGATTGGGCCGGACAAAAAAGGAGACATGGCGCCGCGTGTTTATTTTTGCATCTCGCTTTCACTTTAAAGTGAAAGCGAGATGCAAAAATAAACAGCGGATGCCTGGCAAGCGATTGTCTTCGTTTAGCTTTTGGGCATCCGCCGCGCTCACTCGCCCCCGCTTTTGTCGACTATGAGACATGTCTGAGGGGCCTCAGACACTGAACTGTGTGTGTGATCCTCGCCTGGGAGTTGTTGTGTCCCAGGCACGGATCGGAATGTTTGTGTTGCGCACACACAACCCTTGAAGCAGGGAGGGCGCTTAAAGGACACGTAGCCTGCCGCCCTTCCAGCCTACAAGCCTGCAGGGCTAAGGGGGCCTTCAGTTTTACCCTGGCATCCGTGGGGGACTTGTTCTCAAAGGTTTGGTATCTGCACGAGGGTAGCGCCTTCTCTTCCCCCAATGGCGCTGTGCTGAAGCGCTGTATGGTTTCCACAAGGTGCCCGGTGTTTGAGCTGCCTCTCTGTAGTTGTCTTTTACGTACTCCAGACTGCCTTAGAGAATGGGGTGATTCCCTCTCTTGGGAGTGAGCTTGTCTAGCGTTGTACTAAATGACTCTTTAATAACAGGACTTACCACGCAGCTGAACAGCACCCGTTCGATTGACTGACTATACCAATGCACTCTCCGTTGTGCGCTTCTCCTCCGCCCCGTATTGCTCTCCCCTTCGTGTACAGCTTTTTACAACTTCTCACCCCGGCCGGCAGCCATTTTTTATGTTTATTTTGCGCTTTCATGCTACCAATTTTTTTATTTTTTATTTACTGATCTAAGTGGTGTTCGCCATTATAGCACCCTTTAGTTAGATTTACCTCGTATTAAGGCTAATGACAGCAGGACAGTGCTATACAAATCTCTCATAATATACCTCACCTGCATGTGAACATGGGGCCTGCAGTTGAGAGAGAACTCTGCAGCAGCTGCCTTCGCCGGCTGAGTTGCCTTGCCACGCGGCAGTCACTCCGGGACGGGTAAGCTCGGTTCCGTGGCTCCAATCGCAAGGACGAGCCTTGGGAAGGGGCGGGGGGGAAGGAGGGCTCCGGAGTCTGGAAGTACTGCCGCCCGGCCACAGATCTGCGAGCTGCTGCCTTTATTTGCCAGCGCTTGGGGGCCCGGGCTTTACCCCATGGCGCTAATGAAGTGAGGGAAATGAGATTACGGAGCGGAGCAGAGTTTATCACGCTCCTCCCGGCCCCAGTAATTGTATGAGAAGTTGCCAGCGTGGACACCCCGGCCCCGCTGGCCCTCTGAGCACCGCCATCTAAATAAAGGTTGAATGCTGCATTCTTGATGCGCTGTCCTCAGCGTGGCATCGGAGTGGGCCCGCGCGCGTTAATGTAATATTTATATGGCCTGCATTCTGCCCACGGACAGGCACCCCAGTGCAGGGGGCACAGGCTGCCTGTCACGGGCCTCCCAGGGACCCTAGTACAATACCAGGTTTATACATTTTTTTTATTAGTTAGAGTTTTACACAACATTACAAGCCGCCTAGGCCGTTTTAGGCCTCTAGATGCAAGAAAGCAACAGAATCAGGATGATGGTGAGTCGAGAAAGTGACCCAGAGGACCTTGGAATCCAGTCGGATGCACAGGCAGGGCAGAGATCCACCCTCCTCAGGCCGTGCCACGCTCAGGTTGGGCAGTAAATTGAACACACAGTTGTGTAGCTCGGGTTCAACAGTTTACTAAACTGAGGGTTGTGAGATGAGATTCAGTTCTAAGCTGATGTTTAAGATCATTCCATGGTCTCGGGCCCCGGATCCCAGCAGATCCTCCTCTGTGCGGATCCTCCTCCATCTTCTTTGCAGATCTTCCTCCACCTCTGTGCAGATCCTTCTCTGTGTGGATCTGCCTCTGTGTGGATCCTTTTCCCTCTTCTGTGCAGCTCTTCCTCTGTGTGGATCTACCGCCCTCCTTTGCACGAATCTTCCTCCCTCTTCTGTGCAGATCCTCCACTGTGTGGATCTTCTTCTGTGCGGATCCCACTCCCTCTTCTTATGGATCTTCCTTCCTCCTCTGTGCCGATCCTCCTTCCTCTTCTGTGGGCCACTGAATCTATGGAAAGTTTGCTCCGGGCCACTGGATATATGGAGAGTCTGGTCTGGACCACTGGTCTGTGGAGTGTCTGGTCTGGGCCACTGGATCTATGGAGAGTCTGCTCTGGGCCACTGGATCTGTGGAGAGTCTGCTCTGGGCCACTGAATCTATGGAGAGTCTGCTCTGGGCCACTGGATCTATGCACAGCAGGTACACTCCTCTACAACATAGCCTAAACACATTGGCAAAGCCAATAGGTCTGGCAAAACACTTATAAGGTCCCAAAGGCGAGACCTATTGGCTATGCCATAACAGCAGCAATAATTTGTCCTCGAATCATTGACCATTATGCTAATTTACGTATGCGTGGCATTAGTAATTTATTTTATTAGTTTGGTTCATAGCAGCTCCCAAAGTCAGGTTTTTGTTGAATATATGGTGCAGTACAGGGATTGCATTTTAAACAAAGTTGCTTCGGGCGTTGAAATTGATTCTCGAACATGTTATAATTTCTGGAAATTAGGTGGGGGGTTTTTAGTACAAACAGGAAAATGGCGCTCAAGCTATTGCGTATGCTAACTATAGATTTGTGTGCATGCGGTGCTGCCAGGTCAGGGGAATAACCCGATAACCCCTGGGAATTGTATGAATCGCAGGATTCACACTGTGAAATGAGTATTGTCCTGGGCACACGCGGTGAGTGTATTAACAGAACGTTAGTCTGTTTGCAGTACGTTATAGTAAATGCGAGGTCGGCATCAGTATTGGAACCGAAAAGTTTATTGCTATTTCAACACCAATTGTGTTAGATACAGAAACCAGCCGACACGTGTTTCGTCACTGGGACAAGTCCCGTGACTCATCAGGGCTGGGGAGGATACAAAAGGAAACAGGGTGAGGGGAACAAAAACGGGTTAAAACCAATAAACCAAAGCAAAAAAACTAAAAGATTATAGGATAGAAAAGGGATCATCTTAAGTGTCTACTGGGCAGAACTATACATGAACTGTAAAGGTTGACGCGTAACATGTGAGTGTGGAGTGACATTCGTGAAATTTCGCTACTACGCGTATAAATTCATAAAGGAAATGCGGAAGAACATTCTAGAAAAACACAACGTGACTAAGTGCTCGTGCCGCTCTCATGAGGAAGAATCATGAGGTAAAACGCGGGAAAAACATGTTATATCATGTGAAGTGACAGCTGAGAACATGCAAGTAGAGGTGAGTGGAGATAAAAGAGGAACATCTCTAGGTGAGGGGAAATAGTATGGTCCTGTAAACGTATAGGACTGAATGCAGGGCATGAGAAGAAAGAGAAAGCAGAATTAGCTGGAAAGGCCTGGTCTGAGAAGAGAGGCAAGGGCCCGGATATCGGAAATTTATGAAAACCTAGAAAACGACTGAATGTGAAGAGAGCTGACCCTGGAGGGGAAAAAAACTACGGGGGGGAAAGACTAAGCTAAGTGGAAGGCTAAGGGTTAACCAAATGGGGGATGAGAGAAGTAGAGAGGTTGGGAGCTCACCCTGATACCGGTGATAATTCCAAACCGGATGAGGAGAGCTGGAGCAACTAGGCAGGAAAGCGCTGGATGCGGCGCCACCGATATTTTACTGCGAGGGTGCTGTGTCGCTAAGGAAAAGCAGGCGATAAAGTTGAGGACGGGAAGAACTGGGAACCGGGCACAAGAAATAGAAGAAATGGACTGAATCTTACCGGGCTTTGGGTTGCCGAGAAATAATACGAGGTGCCGTCTAGGAGGGTGTAGCCTCTAGGAAACTGTAAGTCTGAGGAAACCATGAGGGGAAACCTGTGAGTAGGCTGAGAAAGCCTGATTAAACTAAGGGAAAACCAGCATGTGAACTTACCCTGTACTAGAGGTGACGGCTGTCCAGCGTCCGGCGTGTGTCCGGGAGTAGGAAGTCTGCACGGTCAATTGCGGACACGTGAGCTATAGGACGATCAAGGTGAAGGGGAAAAGGGAATCGTAAGACAGAGAAAGGCGGGAAGAAAAACGTAGACAGAAAGAATATAAAAGGGGCTTACTCCGAGTGCGGGCAAAACGTGGGTAGCTATAAAGGTGGCGGGTGTGGACGCCGCAAATAACTGCTGGGAAACAAAGTGTTTGCTTTCTCGCCCTAAGTGCGCCGGGTATGCCCAGACGTGGGTCCCAGGAAAAAGTACAGGCCATAAGGAAAGAGAACAGAATGCAACAAAAACAAACACCCCCAGACAGAAGACCCGTAGAGGGAAAAGAGCAGGACACAGGGGAATACAAGAAGAAACTAAGATCAGGGAACGAGAAGAGCAAATAGATCAAGATAACACAGGTATACAGGTTGTCAATCTCTCCTCCCAGCACCTTAATAGTGGTATGATTTCTCTGCTGAGTAAGGGCCTTAGCTTCAACCCCCACGAACAGGGTGACACCTGCAGACATAAGATAGATCTGTTCAAATTTATCAGGAATATCAAAATAAAGAAACATTTTAGTGGCATTCCACCCACTACTAGCAACAGTAGTAAGATCAGCTCTAACAATATGTCTGGAATACAAAGCATAAATGACATCCAGGTCACTCATTTACTCCTCTCGCTTACTGACGCAGATGAAACACCCACCAATATGGAGAATCTCCTCCAAGAGTTAAACATAGAAGAAGATCTCAGTCTACACAGCGGCTTTAAACCTAAGTCCAAATGGACACCCTTGCTCCCAGGGGGCAAATGCGGTGGACACTTTCTACAATCTAGTACTAAACGATATAGACAAACACGAAACCAAAAGATTCAAGAATAAGCATAGGACCAAAGACAATCTCCGTAGAGAAGAAAGAGTAGCTTTAAAACAACTCACCTCTAACAGAGACATCATAATCAAGGAGGCAGACAAAGGAGGTAACGTGGTGATCATGAACAGATCAGAGTATCACACAGAGATCCTGTCCCAACTCAGAGACACCACCTGTTATGAACAGCTCTCCTATAACCCTATAGCCCCCTTGTCACCAAAATCAACAAATGCCTGTCAGAATGGCACACACAGGGTCTCATTGATGACCAAGAACTACTATATCTCAAGGTACACAGGCCAGCTTTTCCTTGTCTGTACACCGTGCCCAAAATACACAAGTCCGCTCCTTTCCCTCCAGGAAGACCCATTATATCAACTTTATCGCCTGCTTTTCCTTAGCGACACAGCACCCTCGCAGTAAAATATCGGTGGCGCCGCATCCAGCGCTTTCCTGCCTAGTTGCTCCAGCTCTCCTCATCCGGTTTGGAATTATCACCGGTATCAGGGTGAGCTCCCAACCTCTCTACTTCTCTCATCCCCCATTTGGTTAACCCTTAGCCTTCCACTTAGCTTAGTCTTTCCCCCGTAGTTTTTTCCCCTCCAGGGTCAGCTCTCTTCACATTCAGTCGTTTTCTAGGTTTTCATAAATTTCCGATATCCGGACCCTTGCCTCTCTTCTCAGACCAGGCCTTTCCAGCTAATTCTGCTTTCTCTTTCTTCTCATGCCCTGCATTCAGTCCTATACGTTTACAGGACCATACTATTTCCCCTCACCTAGAGATGTTCCTCTTTTATCTCCACTCACCTCTACTTGCATGTTCTCAGCTGTCACTTCACATGATATAACATGTTTTTCCCGCGTTTTACCTCATGATTCTTCCTCATGAGAGCGGCACGAGCACTTAGTCACGTTGTGTTTTTCAGAATGTTCTTCCGCATTTCCTTTATGAATTTATACGCGTAGTAGCGAAATTTCACGAATGTCACTCCACACTCACATGTTACGCGTCAACCTTTACAGTTCATGTATAGTTCTGCCCAGTAGACACTTAAGATGATCCCTTTTCTATCCTATAATCTTTTTAGTTTTTTTGCTTTGGTTTATTGGTTTTAACCCGTTTTTGTTCCCCTCACCCTGTTTCCTTTTGTATCCTCCCCAGCCCTGATGAGTCACGGGACTTGTCCCAGTGACGAAACACGTGTCGGCTGGTTTCTGTATCTAACACAATTGGTGTTGAAATAGCAATAAACTTTTCGGTTCCAATACTGATGCCGACCTCGCATTTACTATAACGTACTGCAAACAGACTAACGTTCTGTTAATACACTCACCGCGTGTGCCCAGGACAATACTCATGTTATAATTTCTGCTGTTGTAAGAATTACGCTTAGATTTATGCTTGACATTCTGCTGCTATAAAAAAAGTTGATTGGTTCCCATCGAGGGCTTAGGGTATAATTTGTTAGAAAATTTTACTTATCAATTTAGCATATCCATTCCAAATATGGAGCAATTGTGTGTCAGTCATGCCACCTTTTTACCAGTTTTCTCTTATTGGATGGTTTAGTTTGACCCTTATAAGCTGACGAAACACAATCTTATCACATGGTTCCACAGTATAAAACCACAAAAGGGGACAACCCTTTTCATGTAGTGTTTTATACAATTAGTACAAATAGGAGTCAAGGAACTTTGGTTTGCCTGGAATAGTACAACCACTGTGTTGTAGACGTATGGGCCCTCTGACTAAAAATATTTTTATTTTACTGACGTTTACAGTAAAACCACCATTACACTAAGGGCAGAAGGCTGATGGCCTACCTCACCTCTGTTTCAAGCCTGATCTGTGTAGGCTCGAGAGGTGCTTCACGTGCTGGGAATAACAGCTTTTCATGTTGCCCACATAAGCGATAGTGTGCAGCATGGCTAATTACTTATAAGGTCCCAAAGGCGAGACCTATTGGCTATGTCAATGCTTGTTACTAAATGCTGCTTGGACATATAGCCCTTCTGCATCAGCCGTTAAACAGGTGTTGAGCTCAAGGGCTCACATATTAAACAATTTAACCTGTAAATCCATTGGGGCTATTTTTGCCTATTTACTTCTCCTTCCCTGTGCCACTGCAAACATCTCTCCGACTTCTTTACTTAGACATCTATAACTTGGCCTGGCCCGTCCCAAAACAATGCTAATAGGGTTATTATCGCTAAATATTGAATCATGCCCTCTAAATTCGATGCTAACCCTGAGCAAAATGGGGTCAACAAATATAATCAATAACAGAATTGCAACCTCACCCTATGAATGTAGGAGGAATAGTCATGGTTCCTTGATCAAAAATCTACATTAATGTGGGGACCAGATCAAATTGACGAATTATTGAATTTAGAAATTCACCTTGACACGAATGTTCCATATGCAAACAATTCATACTCATGGGGCAGGTGGCACTAAAATTTGACAGCGCATCCCACCTTTTACATAAGTGAATATTAAAGTCCCCTAACAAAAGAAACTCGGAAGGGTTATTGAACTGATCAGAAAATGACTTCATAAAAACAAGTAATGCCTGAAGATTGCATAATAATGCACTGGTATTATAAAAGGTAATCAACAAAAAATGAACAGATTTTGAAAACCTAATCAGCACTGCCTGGATGAGGGAAGACCCTGATTCTAAGGATATAAACTGGGCTTTAATACATAACAAAATCAGAGGAAACAAACCACCCTTTGCTCGACCCACAGAGAAAGGGATAGCCAGCTAGCATCAACCAGGGGTGGTGGGGGAGGGGGCATGCTCAAATAAAATTACAAAATATAAAAATAAACGGGCACCCCTGCACATAAACTTAAAATAAAACACAAGTAAACTTACCTTACTCCTGATCTGGACCTCTCGCGACTGCAGCTCGGCCACCAGGAAACTCCCAGCCTAGACCAATCCAGGCGCTGCTCTTATGCTGTGAAAGCAGCGCTCTGACTGGAGGGATTGGCATCACTCGTGTACCACAGCTATATGAAGAGGCGTGCACTTGCTCGAAGCCAGCTGTCTCGCATGTTTGACTGGCCGTCTCAAGACGGCCGACCAAAGGGACATGCACACTTTGAGAAGTGCACACATAGCCCACCCTCCTTCCTGCTGCTGTCATTCAGCAGTGGCCCCGTCCTGATGCTCGGTTCAGGACGGGAGAAGGAAAAATAAAATGGTAATGAATTACAATTTTATTTTTCTTCTTGGGCTTTGGGGGTATTTTTAAGTAGGGCAACGCTCCTCCGCACAAACGGAGGAGCCGCCCCTGAATAGCAAGTACATGAAAAGCTTTAAAAACCTCTCACCAAAATGAAGACTCCCATCCTTCCTGGAAACATATAATGTGAAACTGATTGACAAACCAGAGCCACGTCGGATCTGTGTTTTTTTGGCCGAAAGGGACACTATGTTCCAGCTAAGGATTTCGAAACTATCCCCACCGCCTTCAGCCCCAGCCACTGAGCAAGAGAGCTCTTTTATTAGGCCAGCATCAATCACAATTGGCCATCTGACTAATGGGGTCAAATCTATTGGTCCTTGGAAATAAATCCATTAAGCTAGGGCATGGAGGATTGGGAGCCTGGAAGAGAGGCATGAGCGGTACTGTTAATATGATTGGCAGAAGGGGCGAGAGTCATAACAGGAGAGGCCTTCACTGGGTGCTGAGTAACTCTGACAGAATCAATACAGGGTTTATATTTTAAAAAAACCTTAAAGACATTACCTTGGTGGGCGAGTGCAACTCCTTCAGAAATGCTGACTTCGCCAATACATGAGCCGCGGCACCAAAAGTTTTGAAGTTGATCAAAATGCAGTTGCCCTTAAAAGGCTTTACTTAGACCCAATCCATCCCACCCACCTGTCCATGATGATGTGGTGTGCTAATTGTACCCCCAAACCCAGATGTCTCCCAAACCAATGCATCACCTTATTTTTAAGTTTGACACACTATTCCCTTGATCCCTCCTCTAACGGTGGAACATTACACAACACCACCACATATGGTGTAGCGTCAGGAGGCAAATTGATAGTGGGTTTAAATTTGATACAAGTGTGGACTTGGTGAGAAAGCCTAGATATCAATGAGCCCCCCTCTCCAGCAGCTTAGAAAGATCCTCTCACTGGTACGAATTAGGCCATGAGGAGTTACTCCATCTTCGAAGACTTCCCTAGTCCCACCTGAGTCCTCATCACCTATTAGTCCTCCCACATCCACCACACCTACAGGGTTACATGCCTCACCCCGACATATGTAGGTATAGATAAACTTAAAGGCATCCACTGGGTTCTAGTGGTGGAAGTGGTGTCCAAAGGTGGTGTCTGATTTTTAGATTACATTACCAGGTCAGTTACAAATCAGACAACAGTTGATCTAATGGTGTCTCCAGCAGTTCCTTTATTTCTCCCTAAGTGTCTAGTTGGAAGAGCCCAGCGAATGCATAGGACCAGAAGGGCACTGGGCAGGCTATTTCCTTGATTTAATAGGCTGTGGCAGGGCAAAGTCAGATGCAGGATTCTAGGCTTCCTGGGTGCTTTCAGGGGCAGTAGAAAGAACCTCTAACACCACAGTTAAAGTTCTAGCACCAGGGCGACTCCCAGAACCACACAAGACATGCTCTACATTGGAGCTACAATGTATAGAATTTGAAATATTAGAGTCCCCAGAGACCCCCATGGATTTCTGATTTAGCCCAGGTACGAGTCTACCCAACTCTTGTTCCACTGTGGAGATTTCTACAGTCACTGCTCCCACGGCAAGGCCAAAAAGGACATAATGGATGGTTTGTAGCAAGAACTTTTACTTGGTGGCATGGAATTCTGAGAAGTAGCAGAACACTTGTGTTTTCTCATCTTACCGGCCTGTCCTGGAGTAGGTGAAAGAGGACTGGCCCAGTCCAGCCTCGTCTGGCCATGGACGGGTGCAGAGGGGCCTGCCTTGGCCTAGTCTTCACCTGGCGCGGTGGGGTAACAAGGAAAAATCTATGACCCCCATCCGGCACAGTTCATAGTGTGTTCCGCCTCCACACACAAAAGAGGCTTTTGGTCCTGGCAGTCCAACTTACCCCAGTGGCTTCTCTGACATTTTGTGCAGTGGGGCAACAAGCAGAAACTTATGTGCCCTCCTGGCACATTCCCAGTGTGCCCGCCTCCACATGCTCCCACCTGGGACAGTTCACAGAGTGCCCCACCTCCACAAAAGAGGTTTCTGCTCCTTGTAGTCCAACAAACCCTAGTGGCTTCTATGGCGTTTGGCGCCGTGGGGCAAGTAGGAGAAAGTTATGTGCCCACCCGGCCCAGTTCACAGTGTGCCCTGCCTCCACACACAAAAGAGGATTCTGGTCCTGGTAGTTCTGGCATCTGGTCTAGGATCTGCAGTAAGGTCTGATGCAGACCTATACCAGCGTTTTAATGTTTGGCAGTTCCTGTAAAGACACCAAGGTTGTGGTGGGTGGATGTAGAAAACATCAGTGGGGCTGAATGGAAAATAGTCCTTCAATTAATCCCTAAACTGTAGACTGTTTTTCACACTCAAGTAAACTGCAAAATATTATTTTCTTAGAGTTGGACTGGTGTTACCCTATCAAAACCGTTTGAGATGTTAACGTATTTTAACAAAGTTTAATGGATAAGACACCACTACATACACTTAATTTTTTTATAGATAAGAAATGCAAGTAAGGATTTGAATGACATGCCTTGGGTCATGATCTCTTGAAGGCACTACAACTACATCTTTTGTGTGAATAGTTTCAGTTCATCAGCAAACAATGCTGTATGCCCAATTTTATGACGTAGTAAGTAACCCTTATTACTCACTTTATATGTTATTGATTACAGTGCATAGTAATGTCTCACATAGAAGCCCTGACCGAGTGAAGCCACGCTACCATACACTCACTCTGTTGTGAGGTTATTGTGTTTTACCTCACCTGGCATTGGTTTGCATTACATAATTATTTCAAACCATAAAGGCGGAGTAGTTCTTCGTCAGTGGTGGAGTCACAGAATGATGGAATCACAAAACTGACCACCCGGATCACACGGGATCCGAATGGTTAGATCTTAATGCCCTCACACACCTGTTAGGGTGTCATGCTTCATCATAGGGTGCTCCTCGTCAGGCCGGCGCTGCAATGCCTGACGGGGCTGCGGGCTCTTTCTCAGAGATCTTTTGATCCGTAATTGCCGTTAGGTGAATGCATGTGAGGGAGCTGTGCGAAAAAGAAGGGTGGGGTGTGCATAAAATAGACTAATGTACCCAAAGGAATGTTTTTAAGGGGTCAAGGTACCCTGACTAAGTAAAAGTAAAGGTGCTATACTTCAGTAGCAATGCACCTTGAAAGCTACAGTTTATAGTGATGCGGTGGGGTCGACATGTTTCATGCCTAAATTGCCCAAAGGGTCAGTCTGCATTTCATTAGGACCAAAAACAGGTAAATCCTACCCTCGATTAAGCGAAGGGGCCCCCTCCAAATGAAGATTGGCCACTTCTAAAGTACAATACTGCACCTGGATAGTTGCAGCAACCTGATTCCACCTAGGGGAGAAAAGAAAAACACAAAGGGGCCGATTCCGATCTCGGCCGGTAGGGCTCCGAATAGGATTCGGCTTTACCGGATCCGATTCGGAGCCCTGTTTCCCGACCGAACCGTACGCGGGTCCGGCCGAGCGAGTACGATGCGAATCGCCGACCGACTCGTCCGGGCGACCCGACCGCTCCGACCGACTCGTACCCGGATCGTACCGCTCCGACCGACTCGCTCGGACCCGATTCGCACCGCGCAATGGAGACGTTTTCCGGCCGGGTAAGTACGATGCGCACCTCGACCGCTCCGACCGACTCGCGCCGTCCGACTCGAACTCGCTGTCGGAGCCGTACTTTGGGGTCCGTGTCGGACCCCTGTCACGCATACCCGTGCGAGGCGCACACAGGGGGACCCATGGGTCCCCTACCTGTGCGTGTACGCCGCGAGCGCTTCGCGGCGTACTCGCTGTAGGGGCGCCCTTGTCCGCCTCGCACCCATTGAGGCAATGGGAGCCCGCGTACGCGTTGTGCGACCGGCTCCCATTGACTTCAATGGGAGTCCGACCGACTCGTGTCCGGTGGCATACGAATGCATCGGACTCGTTCGGTCGGACTGCACGGAGTCCGGTCGGTCGGAAATCTCTCCGGGTCCGGCTCGGTCGGAGAGATTTCCGGCCCGAATCGGAATCGACCCCAAAGTAGGAATCAACGGGCCACACAAATTGGAGAGGAACCTTACTCCAAAGTTTCAGAGACGAGTAATGTCGCACAATCAGAACTAATCATTGGTTCATACACCAAAAATAGTGGAGCACGATGTCACAATTACTGTTAAAACAAAAGGTAAAAATTACAATAAGCACTCACAGAGTATTGATCTTCGACATTAAATGTTATAGTGTGATTGTACCTAGAAACTTCAGGTAGTGTAGTGGTCAGCATTGAAAAAGGCGTTTGAAGGTTCTGGATTAATACAAGTTATAATTGTCACAAATTTATATGCCTCACAGCCTTACCCGAAGGTGTTCAGATAATAGTCCCTTAGGCAAGGCAGAAGGTCCCGGTATAACTGCGGGACAGCTGTTGGGTAGTGCAGGGGGGGAGAGAGAGAGGGAGAGAAACAGGCGTGCTGTTAGAGGATTGTAAAAAGTAATACGTTTGTCGAATCTATATACAAGGTACAAAATACAAGGACAAACGCGCACTTACTTGGTGGATACGGGACATTATCCCTTGACCTACCATCATACGGTTGCCTGTAGATGCAGGAGCCACGGGAAATGGAACGTCATATAGTGCCGGTCCGAGGAGTCACGTGATGTCGTCTCTACGGGTAATCGTGTGTGCCAAGAAGGTTGGGGAAGTCGTTAATGGGGGCCGAAAAACCGCTAACAGTCTCAAAGCGAAGTTCCCCAGGGGTTCCCAGGTATATAATTATTTCAAAGACATCAGCTCGACTTATCCTTAGGAAACCCAGAGAGTAAGGCCCCCTTCTCGAGTTATTGAACCTAATAGGATCATGAGGGTTAAACCAGGTGAAATAAAAAATGTTTTTATCTGTATGTTATCTATCCTAAGAAGGCAAGAACAATGGAACCAAGAATGAGTAGCCTATATGCACCAGTTCACCTCAGAAATTCAAGCAATATCGTGGGATTCCTGAAAGATTGTTCCTGTCCCCTTGGCTTTCATATGCAGACATACATATGTAATTTGGATGCAGTTATTGACCAACAGAAGATGCAATATTACTCCTATGCAGATAATTTGCATGCAATGGTCCGCTTGAAGCAAGTGATGCAAACTGCCTAGGCATTGCTAGCTGCCTCGCTTGTGCCAATGAATGGATGAGGAAAGCATCCTACGTGCCATTTCCTTCAAGATGTAAATGATACTCTTTGGTAAACTGAACACAAACCAGCTACATTTACTTTACTCCCCATTGCTACCTAGCCCATTGACCCCGGCATCCAAAGTAAAGTGTCTAGGATTCACCTTTGACTCTACATTCTTGTTCATTTTTCTAATGTATGGCATGATGAAGATTGCATGATGCTGCCTTTATGTGCTTAGCAAAGCCACATCATTGCTAACAGCGTAACAGCTGGGAGATAAGTGATAAAACACCTTTAATTGAACAAAACCAGCTGTAAGATTAGCCGTGGGCATGAAGAGGATGGAGTACATAACACCTGCTGTCTGTGACTTTCACTGGGTCCTCATGGAATAAGTGTGATTTTTTTAGTTGCTCTGGACAACCCATAGAAGTTACTTCTCTTGGAGCTTAAAATTCCTGGTCATGAGGCACACTGTTGGAAATCAATGTGAACACAAGGTCATGAATCCTGGAATAGGCTCAATTTAGCTCAAACCGAAAGGTCACGGTGTCGAAGAAATCCCCAATAAATGAATAAATAAATAGAATGTATCAGTGACTTAATTCTTTATTTTCCCTTTCAAAATTATTTCACCTTGCTTCAAATTCATCCATGTGCGTCCATTAGCCTTTCTGGTACTGCTCACAATAACATTAGTAAATAATCTTTAGACTATTGTTTGGCGGAATTTCTAGTTTACTCTTTCAAAACACATGCCGACAGCAGTAGATGCTAGAGAAGCAACTAAAGTGATCAAAGCTAAGGCCCTAGCAATCAGACCTGTGACACCAGGTGAGTAAAGGTTACAATAGGGGAGGACATGAAATATGTCAGTGACAGAATATTTTTCTATGATAGAACCTGGTTAGTGGGAGCTCCAACCAATTCTATTTCACAGATTTGTAACAGTCACAAATTGCACTTATTCATATTATTGTGCAGCCTTCAAGAAATGTGAATCCTGTAAAGTGCCAAAAATGAAAAAAGGCAGCTTCATTATATCCCTTTCTTGCAGCAAGAAATATCCCACTACTGCAAAAAACTAATCAGGGCAGCAGGTGGACTGGTGGTGGTGTTCAGCAGCACAACATTCCCTTCTCCATGCACCATGCTGCCTCTCACCCCTCAGCTAGCCTGGGCACTATAGCACCCCTACACCAGTGCTATTGTATGGTCCACAACGACACCTGTAGCCGAGCTCCTCCCACCTGCACCAGTACTGTCCTTGGAGCCCTAGGCCTCTAAAAGATCTTTCCCTACTTGGCCAGCAGCAGACTTACCACTCTGTCCATGCACTGTTGGCCTCACCCTACCCTACATGCACATCACCCCTGAGTGGCAACAGGTAATTGCAAGGCCTGCATTGATTTCCCGATGCATGCCTTGGGCCCCCATGGGGCATCTTACACCAGGAAAATCCACCTCAACAGAGATAGATGAGTTTCGTTTCCACTGATTGTGAAGTTTCATTATTTCCCCTGACTATGAAGTTAAATGAAACACTTCCCACACCCTTAGATTATAGTCTATACCTTTGAAAACAGAAGAGTTTCAATCTGTCCATGAGCAAGCTCAGTAATGGCTTGTCCACCATAGAACCTAGAGTGAGACTGAAGAGGGTAAAAATAGATCCCATGAGACACATCTCTGGTTTGAAGTTCAGACAGGGTATTCTGGCAGAACAGTTTTTAGGTCTGGTCTTTGGAAGTAAAGCTGCAAACACAACTATTGCTAAAAATATATATAGAGGGGGCTTTGGCCAACAGACCTACTGATACAAGCAAACATAGGGAGGGCTTTGAGTTCACTCATTTCAACAATTGGCTTTCTTTAAAAAACCTTTCTCATCCAGTGGCTTTGATTTATCAACCACCTCTTGGCTTAGCCAATGAAGTATTATATTTACCTCTCACTAATTATTTTGGTTGTTTGGGGATATCTTTCCACCTTAACACCAGTGCTTGAATTGAACTTGATGAGAGACTACTTTACAACCAAGGCCCTCTGTCTGCTCCTGCTGGCTTCTTCTTACAGTGTATTGCTCTAATGTGCCAACGCTGCATGTATTAGCACATTAACCTCTGACCAGTTAGCTTTACCAATGCTTGTTTGAATGGGTGTGCATCTTGGAAATTCACACAAATAGGAACATGCATTATTCTTATGATGTTCTGTAATTGTTTATGGTGGTGTAAAAATTAAAAAGACCACACCACCACAAAGCATGGATAATTTATGTACCTCATTCCCAATAGATGTAAAATACAGCTATATTTTTTTTGTTTCATGTGAAGGTCTAATGTATTGAAAAATAAAAAACAGAATCCAGACTAAAACCTTCGAACTACAAAGTCAATGATGTGGCTGTGTTTTGTGTTGGTCTTCATTCAAAATGCATATTTGTACTGCAACAAAATAAACCTAATACTAAAGTCAGCCAGTCAGTCAACTAAGTTTATTACGTTCCAAAAAACCACATGAAAAAAGATACACAATAAAATGTACAATCATCAGAATAAAACCATGATAGAAAAACATTTAAAATACAACCAGTGACCCATCCTCAGTTTAAAAATGATTTCATCAATTATTTCGTTTTCCATTAATTTTCATTCAAGCAGTGGGAGATACCCACATAAACCAGAATATGATCTTATATTACTTTCATCAAAACATTTCATAATTTCTCAAAAGTTCTTACCTTTATGATATCAAAATGTACTGATGAATGTATACACACAATATAGAAGACATGTTACAAAGATAAATAAAGATTCTGATTTGGTTCACTAATAAGGTTCTAGTTGAGGGGATTAAACAACTTTTTCATTCCACATCATAATCCCTTTTATTGCTCTTCCTCAAATTAACCATGCAGAAATCAAAATCGGTGGATTGGCAAATGTCACTGATATCAAAGTATCCAATTTAGAAATTCTTAGAGCATTTAGGTGTCTTGTAACTGGACAATATATTGAGAAAAACATTGTTGACATACAGATATATATCCCAAAAAGTATTGAGAAAAAATCATGATTTTGTGAGTGTGGGAAACCCCTAAAATCTTACTCCGAAAGACACATCAGTAGCACGACCACGAGTGGGTGGATTGGGCATTGTTAAACCTCAATATCATTAGGCAATGTGTCCCAAGATCAAGTGCAAAACAACATATTGAGCATACAATCAAATCGGGAAGGACAGAGTCAATAAGTGAGTTCTAGAGCAGAAATAAAAAAATTAGGAAGACTTATCCCAAAAATTCAAAAGGTACATAAATTGTAAAGTGCAGATACATAAAGTAATTGCCATGAAGGCACTCAGCAATAGGACAATACAACATAGTATGCAAAAGCAAAAATATTCTTAACCCCATTTAGCAGCAAAATCAATAATAAATTGGACAGCGTTCCTAGTAGAACAGGAAGTCGGGTGGTTCACCCTCAAATTTGAGGATTTATATAGGAAATCTTCTCAGAATAGAATGAAAACTGCAGATTCAACATGCTGTGAGCAAAAAAATAAAAATGTTGGCAAATCAGACAAGAGAAGGAATAAACATCATGTTGCCTTACCACCTAAGCACTATCCAACTACATAAATATTGATTAAACCCACTCTATGCTAATGACATCCGGAGATGGCAGAAAAAGCTAGTTACAAAATAGCAGTTAACTACTGTAAATGAATGCAATGCAGCTAACAGTGAAAGAAACCTTGAAAGTTAAAACATTACTGAGGCCATGTTAGAGAGTCTTCTTTGAGAACAACGTAATTTGGAAAAAAATAAACCTGACTTGCATGAATATGGGTAGCAGAAACAATAATCAGTCAATGGTGAACAAGATGGGATTGAGGCCTAGCTGAGGCCTATTTAGAATAAGCCAAGAAAAGGCATTATAACAGGTCATATCAAAATTGGTTTAAACCATAGCATAATATGTGTCCACATGTAAATTCGAGTGTAAATCTGTATTATGCATGCTGTTAATAATGCACAAATAACATTAATGCACAAAAACTCCTACAACTCAATAAAGACACAAATATCGATAACAAAAATATCACTGAAAACAGAAATTAAAGAAATAACAAATGTCACCCACAACTTAAAAGTAAGGAAACATAACAACAGTCACGAAAACCAAAATATCAAACATCAGAAAATCAACATAATTCTAAATAAACTAAATAATGTTTAATTAAAACAGAGTAAAAATTAAATGGCTATAGATTAAACATATAGAGAAAACACTACTTAGCTTTTATGTAAAATGGTGCTAAAAAAATTCAAACTAGTCTACAACCAACCTATTAAATTTAACTTAAAGTATTTAACAAACAGAAGCACTTTTGCAATTAAAAAATAGTATAGAAACGTCACAACAACACAAAAGAAAATGCCTCCTGAAAAAGAATTACAACTGGACAGTGGCAATCTGCCGGATTCCAAGCCTACAAAAAGGACTTCAGCACTTCGGTGAACCAGTAAATACTACAAAGTAAGTTTGACATAAATGAAAGTTAACAGATTTAATAAATAATAAAAACTATGGGCCGGTTTTCGATGTTGGCTGGCAGGGTTTTACTCCATCAGGGTGACGGAGTAAAGTACTCTAGCACCCTGACAGAGTCCCTACCTGCCAAATTTTAAAATATATGCCAGTCCAGGAGACGTCTCTAGCATTGGCAGTTCTTGTCAATGCATTGTAAGTATAAAAAACGACTTTGTCAACATGAGGCAGCTGCATGACAAATGTACAATGTTTTTACTATTTTCCAGAACAAAAATCCAAAGTGGGATTTTGTTATGGAAAACAAAGAAAACAATGCCCCCCTCACCATAGAAGTTTTCTCCCATGGTGAGGGAGGCCTTTTGCAATTTTTACTGCCCCTAACCCCCAGGTTTTACCAAACAGACAGAGTAAGGGCCGTCAGAAGTTTATGTTGGTGGTGGAGACAGAATAGTCTCAGCCATCGACATAATTAAGGTCCGCCCAACTCTAAATGAGGCAGGTGGACCTTCAGTTTGGTGGAGAGTGTACTCCGTCAATGTTCCATGGAGTTCTTCTCTGCCAAACTCTAAATTGGGCCCTAAGTTAGGATAATGAA
This sequence comes from Calotriton arnoldi, assembly GCA_963921515.1. Classification (NCBI taxonomy): domain Eukaryota; kingdom Metazoa; phylum Chordata; class Amphibia; order Caudata; family Salamandridae; genus Calotriton; species Calotriton arnoldi. Next base: position 620,999 of record CAWUFW010007970.1, on the reverse strand, counting down.
TATTTTAAACTATACCACATGTTTATTTCTCCAAATTATAGGTGAATCCTCTGCAAGAAGGAAAACAATTCTGAAAGGAAAATAAAATAAAGAAACAGGCACAAAATTACTTGAAATACCAAAAAGACAACCTAGATAGTCAGTATTGTAACAAAAGCTTAAAATTAAAGTAAAGGTAATGCTTCAACATATAAACAAAATAAAGTAAAACAAACAGATTCCTAACAAAATTTAACATTAAAAAATAAACTGACACAACTAACAAATTTCTTCCCCTTAACGGACTGCAACAAATGTAAATTGTGCCAAAAATGACACCAAAAAGACCTGCTAAGCAAATATAAACATATAAAACAAAGTAAAGAGAACATCCCAAAAATAAGTTAAAATGTACACCTGCAACATAAAAATGTTAAAATAAATATAACATAACATCTTGTCAATAAATTATAGAGGGTATACTTATAGTTAGCAGATCACCATCAGCCAGAAAAGACACTGGAAATGCACCAGATATTATTCAAACATGCTAGAGCAGAGCTACCACTACAAATTAAATAGTTGAAAGCATTAGAGAACATAACCATCCTCTCAATATTACTGAAATAGTAGTTGGAAATATTTCACAAGACCTAAAAGAGGCCAGCACAAGCTCAAAAGTGTTAACAGGAACAATTCCTAAAATATTATATGAAACGTTTCTGGATAAGCAACAAGCAACACGCCAATTCCCTGGCATACCAACCTTAAAAAGATGAACTGCAAGAACACTTCGAACAGCCAGGAAAACACCAGTAGCATCTAAAAGCATGCATTTGCAATGCAATAGATCTTGCATTACTGAAAGTTTGAGCTATTGGTGTTGCAAATGATAGTGTTTTTTTTTGTTAAAAAATATCCCATCAGTAGCATAAGTAAGGGTGCAGTACTTTATGTGGTCCCGTTACAACTCCACAGGAACACCTAGTAACAGCCTGTGGTACTGCACCCTTTTCTTGCTTCGTGGATTTTATTTTATACTTATGCTACTGCTGGGATATTTTTTAACAAAAAAAATTTAACAAACATCATTTGCAACACCAATAGCTCAAACTTTCAGTAATGCGAGACCTATTGCATTGCAAATGCTTGTTTTAGTTTACTCCTTGGGGAGGCGCGAAGCGGAGGAGTGCAGAGGGAGTGCAAGAAAAAAGAGAGCTGGAGGAGGAAAGGGATGAAAGAAAATGAGAGGGTGAATGACAGAAAATAGGATGAGAGGAAACATGACAGAATGTAAGGAGGTAAGGATTGGACAGAAAGAGAAAGACGGTAAAGACAAGTAAAAGGGACAAGGGAAGAGGAAAAGGAGGGATAAGGAAGTGTGAGAGACACAGGGAGGGGATAGAGAGAAGAGCGTGACAGGGATGAAAGAGTTGTGAGAGGGGTGCAAGTAGGAAGAAGCGAAAGCAAGACTTATTGACTGGGGAAGTTGGAGACCCATATGCAGTTATCATTACTGTAGCAGGTGCAGTGACACAGAGGTCCAGGGGTGTCAATGGCCTACTTCAGTTACAGCTTTTTTTAAAATAATGACATGTCAATTTTCCTTGCTTGCATTAGGGTCATAACACCCAGGCTGCGCCACAGCATCGCCTTTATTAATCTGGGTTCCAGCATTTCCGTGGTGGGTGTCTCTTCGCATGCCTGTATTGACTGTAAAAAATGCTCAGAACCGCAATTTGCTGAATACAAGTTCCTATGAAACATCAGGCGCAACATTCTAAGAAAACTGAAAGTAAGTCTTGGCTAACCGTTGGTTGCAGTGTTTCCTCATTATCATATTATCGCAGCCGACACCTGTTTTGTGCAATGGCGTGCTTGTTCTAATAAATATTTAGCAAGCGGCCAGAGGTTCTAGTGGTGAGCAAGGAGAGGTCGATGGAGACTGTTGATTGTATGCAAGTAGTTGGAGGTGGACTGGATGGGAGAGGGGCAGTGAAGAAGAGGTTCTGGTAATACAGACCCAACCCCTGTCCAGATGCAGGAGTGCTGCCATTCAGTTTGATGCGGGCGGGTTTGTAGTGCCATTCGGCTCGCTCTTTTGGTCTCAATCACGCCTCCTTGCTTATCTCGCTCTGACACATTTCCCACATCCCTTCATTACACGCAGCAGCAGTAGCTTGGTTAAGTCTTTTTCCATTGTTATGGCATGACAGTATTGGAAAACGACTTCAGGTTGCCCTGTGTAGGGGACAATAATTAACCCTCATGTGGGCATTAATTGGTTGGGGGGAACCTGAGACGTGGAGCGGCAGCATCTTGTAGAAAAGCATGTGCAGTTATAGCGAGTGCGATCTCAAAACATGAACAAGCAGTGTAGTGAGGTTGAGGTACTACAGGCTGTCACTAGGTGTCCCTTGGGACCTCTTTTTGGCCACATATGTTACTGCCCCCTTCAACATGTCCAAGGAAAGGATATGACACAGCAGTGAAGGCTGCCGACTGGGGACCTGGGGAACTGTGTTCGAGTCTGGTGTCAGCTTGATTGTTTAATTTCCCCCAGCGCATGGATAGGTGTGATCTATAAATAAAATCTAGTAATGTAAAATAACATAAGAATTCAATGCTCGGGGGTGAGTAAGCAGTGTCATGAGCAAAACAGCAGTGGCCTCGGAGGGGTGGTGGGGGCCTGGAGCAGTGTTGTGGGAGGGGTGAGGAGGAGGCACGGGCAAGCAGTATGGTGAGCAAAACAGCAGTGGCCTTGGAGGGAGGGTGGGGAGCTGGAGAAGTGTTGTGGGAGGGGTGAGTGGGAGGCAGGGGGAGATTAAGGGATGGCAAGCAAATGAAGTGATGGACAGCACGCAAATGAAGCAACTAAAGTTTCATTGCAGAAGTAAACAGAACACTTAAGGAGCAAAGATGCAGCCCAACCAAAAAAAGAGTTCTCTCAAAGTATAAATAACCTGAGCAGTAAGAACACATGTAAGAGGGACAGTCCTCATGGAATGATACAAAATTCCAAAAGGAGGGACTACTAAGTTTTTTCACCAGGGGGGGCGTGGCCAACCGCCAAGCATGGCGGACGCGAACTAGTGGAGCTCCGAGCCGGGCCCTGACACTACGGCAATAATCCTGATAATTGCTAGCCATCCGCACTTCATAAGCAGCGCACTGAACAGCGGGGGTATCGGGGTGTACGGGGACCCCGAAACACTATATCTCTGAGCCCGACTTTGCCCTAAAAGAGCCGGCGTTGCCCGGAGCTGAGCAGCGATCGGAGGCAGAGGGGCCTGGTGGTGCCGGAGTGTGCTACCTCTCACGAGTGGCCGGTGGTGCGGAGATAATCGCTGCAGAGCCCAAGCAAACCTGATAATTCCCGATACTGGCACCTGGAGAGTCGGAGATGCTACGTGTACAGAAGAAGACACTTTCCAGGTACGGGAAGCTCAGCGATATACAAAATGGCGGGCGGAGCTGCCTGAGGGACACGGGAGGAGAGGCGACCTGCGAGGGACACTTGAGCGGAGCTGGGACCCCCTCCCCAGTAATACTTTGTGGCGCTGGGGATATCAGGAGATCCAGGAGCGCCCTGGCTGTCTGGTGCGCTGTGGGAGGGTGCCGGAGCACACTTATGGAATTGATCCCTGCGTCACACACAGCCATTAGTGAAGCTCTAAATGCTAAGGAGCGGGCTGGGAGGGCACTCCACCTGGCGTTGATCGGCGAGCACGCTCAAGAGAACGACATGCAAATGTAGTAGGGGATTGCAACGGCACAAGAGAAAAGCAACAGCTACGTGGTACTATATGCACTACAAACCCCTAAACCAGACCGAGGGAACGACAACTACAAAAGGGAGAGCAAAGGGGAACTCAGAACGGAAGCAGAAGCGCATGTTCTTGCAAACATACTGCTGTGTGCATATAAGAGACGGACATGGGCGGACATGATTACTGAAGCATTCTGCGCAGTATGCGGAGCGGAGTACCTCGCCAATCTCACTGGGTCGGAAACACGAGGGCATAGCGCAGCGTATTCGGTGCAGGGGCCCGGGTGGCCGTAGATGCTCGATGTGGGAGGAGGTTTGGAAAGCACAGAATTGACACGGAATGAGGGGCCCTGTACATTGGAGTGGACGCCGCGGCTGCCGAGTTTGAGTTGGCTGACCTGGGAGGATCGGGCTGGGGCGCTGCCCGCAGGGGTGCCCAGACAGTGACGCAGATCATAAGTCACTATTACAGGGCACCATAACTACATTGTGGAGGGAATACACCGGAAAGAGTATGGGACACTGAACCTTCCTTCATAGCCGCGGCCTGGAGTCACGGTGCTGTGGTGAGTCGCACTAACCGGAGAAGAGGAAACTCGGATACACCCGGATTGAAGGGGTTGGCTCCGGCAAGGAACATTTTAGGGAGATATACAGTGGCGCCTGCTTGTGTTCTATAGGCAGTGCACTGTATGAAATGAAACGGAACAGTTTGAGATACGTGAAGAGTGGGCAGCGTCACAGTGACTCACAGAGTCACACTCTATCCTTGTTCGTTCCAATAATGGGGCGTCTCAAAGCCAAACAGCCGGATCTCCCACCTCCTGAAGAGATGGATGGCACTGTACAGGGTACTCCGATGTACAGTCTTGACACGGATGTGGTGCCGCCTACAGAGGCAAGTCGCCATGACGATAAGCTGGACTTGATCTTAAAGGAAATAAGAGACTCACGCACTGCTATAGAAGCTCAAATAGGTACATTGACCACCAGCTTCACCCAGCTGAAGGCAGATCACACAAAATTGGCAGACAAGGTCAAATCTAATAAAATAGCCCTAGGCGACCTAATACCACAGCAAACAATTCACACCTCTCAGATAGAACAGCTGCAGCGTCAATTGAAAGGATTGCAGGATAGAGTGGACGACGCAGAAGGAAGATCTCGCCGCAACAATGTCCGCATTTTGGGAATACCGGAAAAGAGCGAGGGGTCTAATCCTACCCAATTTGTTGAAAAATGGCTACGAGAACAGGTGGCAACGGTGGGCCTCACGGAACACTATAGTGTAGAACGGGCTCATAGAGTCCCACCCAGTGCACGGCCCAGACCACTTATAGCGCGTATATTAAACTATAAAGATCGGGATACGATACTGCGCGCTGCTAGGGAGAACGCTCTCATAAAATTTGAAAACAAAACCATCTCTCTCTACCCAGATTTCACCTTGGCGGTCCAGAAAGCAAGAGCCACATTCCAGGACGTTAAAAAGAAACTACGGGTCCATAACTTGAAGTATGCTTTGTTATTCCTGGCCCACTTAAAGGTTATTTATGATCAAAAAACCTTGTTCTTTGACAACCCAGAAGAAGCAGTGGACTGGGTAGAAATTACTTTAACACCACCTGCGTCACAGAACTCTTCCCAGACAAGTCGGCGGCAGCAGTCCCAACCACAACGCATTAGAGGACCGAGAACGGATAAAAGGCGACAAACCGGACCTGGCCCTAGTGTGAATCCCTCGCCGGAGCAGATCTCAGAAAGCCAAAGAGACGCTCTCCTGACAGCGGTAGCACTGGCGGAACACGATGCCAAGTCCGTCGCAGAAATTGTGGACTCTTCCGAGGATGCCAATGCCCACTCTGACTCGGAAAGTAGCATGGCGCTGTTCCCCTTGGTTACCCCGCAGACTGTCAATGTTTACTTGGGTTGAATGCTGCGATTTTCGCCTTTTGGTTTGTTGTCTTTAACAGATGAGTATGAAACACCCTATAATTTGATACCGGATGGTCATATTGTTCATTGTAATTGTACTAAGATAGGGCTTCGGCTGGAGCTCTGCGGATGCTAAAATTGAGTATAGTATGAAGTGCGTTAAGAGGCTGGTGGTTGCCACTCCCCCTATGGCGAATGCACCATGTTATAGATTTTACAGAGTTCCTGTTGAACTTTTTTTCATGGTTTGGTCCTCAAGTGTTTTATGGGGGAACCTAGTATTGGGAGCTTTAACAGGGTATAAGGACTCAGCTGCACTTAATACATTTTACAGTCGGCATACAGGGACTTGTGTCCATGATAGGTCGCTTTATAGAGAGGCGAATGACGCAGTCTAATAAATATACGTACACATCCTGGAATGTAAGGGGCTTGGGCTCCAAACATAAGAGGTACAGAATCCTGGCACAATTAAATCGTAGGAAGTCATATATAGTGTTCCTTCAAAAATCCCATTTAACGCATGCAGAAGCCATTAAGCTACAAAAGAAATGGAGGGGTCAATTAATTTCACATCCTACTCTGCATTCGCTCGTGGGGCTGCGATATGGATCAGAAATGGTACCCCCTTCACACTACTAGAGCAGAGGATAGACTCCAATGGAAGGTATGTGCTGCTACATGGTTTATTGGATGGGGAACACATAGTGATAGGGAGTGTTTACGCTCCGAATACAGAACAAGATAAATTTCTCGAGATACTTAGCAATGTATTGGTGGGATGGGAAGAGTACCCCTGGGTTTTGGGGGGTGATTTTAATGCGGTGACGGATATCGAATTGGACAGGTCGCACCCCCCACTTCAGGGTATGGGGTGCAGAAAACAGGCAGATGCCCTTAAGAGCTGGGCAGAGGGTTGGGGCATAGGAGATGCATGGCGCATGGTGCACCCCACTGATAAAGAATATTCTTTCTTTTCGGCACCACATGGACTGCATACCCGTATAGATAGAATATTCTGTTAGTTGAATCTAATTGTCAATGTTAAAGACACCACGTACCTAGGCAAAACCTACTCGGATCATAACCCACTAGAAGTTACACTGTTATGGGGAAAAGTCCCCATACCAATATCAACCTGGAGGTTGCACTCCTCGCTGTTGGAAGACCCGGTATTTCATAGTACCATTTCTACGGCCATAGTCAATTATTTTACTGACAACACAGACACCGCTAGCACACGTCAAATTGAATGGGACGCTTTTAAAACTGTGATACGGGGGGTGGCAATTAGCACACGGGTGGGGGCGCGCATTGTTTTACTTGAAAAACTCAAAGAAGTGGAAAATAGGCTGGGTAAGTTAGAACAGGAAGCAGCATCAAGTGACACATATAAGGACGCGCTACAAGAGACACACATAACACACGCTGAACTTCTAGAAGAACTTCGTACTTTGGATTACTGCTTATACACGCAGAAGCAGCATGCAATAGCAGATAGAGCGGGCCCACTACTCGCTAGAATTATTAAAGATGCACCGTCAGTGTCTCCCATTCTTGAAATCAACACTCCAGAAGGCGCTGTTGTACGTACTCAATTAGAAATAAACACTGCCTTTAAAAATTATTACGAAAAGTTGTATGCGACGCCGGAAGAGGTGGGTGGAGATGAATACGAGTCCTTCTTTGAAGGGCTGCAACTCCCACAGTTACTAAGTGATCACAAACCAGACCTGCAGAGGCCTATAACTAGCATGGAAATAAGAGCGGCAATAAAGGCTCTCCCCCGCAACAAAACACCGGGCAATGATGGATTGCCCATAGAATTCTACGCAACATATTCAGAATTATTAGTCCCCCATCTACAGAGACTATATCAGGCCTCATTGGACACCGGTTCACTTCCTATTACTACACTACAAGCGACAGTGGTCTCGCTCCCGAAACCGGGCAGGGACAGTAAAAACATGGCAGGCTACCGACCCCTCTCACTTCTAAATACAGATTATAAGATTCTGAGGAAGTTGTTGGCAAATAGAATTCTTCAGTTTATCCCTCGACTGATTCAATTTGATCAGTGTGGGTTTGTGCCGGGTAGATGTACGGCCCTTAATATTAGGAGACTCCACCAGGTGATGTCTCATACACAGGCAGCCGCCAATTCACAGGGTTGTATCTCCCTAGACCTACGTCAAGCATTCGACTCACTGCAGTGGCAATATATGTTACGTACTCTCCCAAAGTTTGGAATTCCGGAGGAATTCGTGAAATGGGTACAACTGCTGTATACGAACCCCACAGCGCGCGCACGTACGGGTGTTCACATCTCACAACAATACACAATAGCTAAGGGTACCAGACAAGGTTGCCCGCTTTCACCTTTATTATTTATTTTAGCCTTGGAACCTCTACTTCTTAAACTTCGTACTATGGCAGGACATGGGGGATACGAGTGGGAAGAGAGACACACATTATTTCGGCATATGCGGATGACCTCATATTATACTTCAATAATCTTAATTAGGATTATGACCCAATACCCACGATTTTTACTACATTTCAGCGGCTTTCAGGTCTTTCCATAAATGAAAACAAATCATATGTGTATTTTTTTACTGACACGGCGCGAGTTGATCCGATACGCTTTGGACACTGGACATTTCAAACAGCGACCGTTACTTTCAGATATCTGGGTATCCAGATATACAGAGAGACGGAGGATATTTTAGATGGTAATCTAAACCGAGCTATTGCGGCGCTTAAAGTGCAAATAAGATTCTGGACCTCGCTGCCAATATCGGTGCCGGGACGGGTAGCCATTGCCAAAATGGTGATACTCCCTAGACTGCTATATTATTTTACCAATCTACCTATCATTATCCCAGCACAGGTGTTTAAACTGCTAGATTCCCTCCTAATAGAATTAATATGGGGGGCGGGACGTAGACGGATAGGGCTCACTAAACTACAATTGGATACGAAACAAGGGGGATTGGGAGTACCGGACCTGAAAGCTTATTGTTATGCTGGCCAACTGCAGTGGTTGGCGTATTGGATTGCAGGCCGCAATTTGCAGGAAATCGCCATGACTCGCCATGCTTGGGAGCGGGGGGAACTACATACACTTTTGCTACCAAACAGCAAAATTCCTCCGACAGTGCCACCACTGTTAAGAACTGCATTGTTGTATTGGAAAAAGGCAACACGTTACACAAAGACACTGACCCCTTATGCTCCTAATATCCCCCTAATGGGACTCCCCTTACCGTCAGGGGCGGTAACACTTCGACATATAGCTGCTTGGGCAGAGACGGGTGTGAACACAGTGGGCATGTTTTTTACGGATGGTACATTGATGAACCACGACACATTCGTGAGAGAACAAGGGGTGCCGAACATATTATTTCTGCTCCATGCAAATATCACTCGATATATCCGATCTACCTTGGCCCCAGAGGGAGCAGAACCTCCAACACACGAGTTAACTCACATGCAATACTTGATGGGCAAAGGTAGTCACTTGACAAAATGGTTGTACCGAGGGATTCGAACACACACTGTAGTGTCACTCCAGACCACTCGTGACAAATGGAACATGGACGTAGGCCGTGCACTCAATGATAAAGAGTGGGGAACACTATTGGAATACCCAAGAAAGGTATCCAGAAATCCAAAATTTAAATTCATACAGCTCATGATTGTCCACCGTGCCTACTTGACCCCGCACAAACTAAACTTAATGTTTCCAGACACGGCGGATACTTGCCCCCGATGCCACTCCTCAAATGCAGCTTTACTACATATGTTATGGGATTGCCCGAAATTGACCCATTAATGGTCATCAGTACACAGAATAGTAAATAATGTTGCCCCGGTAGGGAACAGTGTATCATTGGAGTATTGTCTATTGGGATTGGGTCCAAAAGGAAAGAAGGGAAGCCCTGTCCGCAAATTCGCAAATCTGGCTCTGATATTAGTTAAGAGAAATATTATTATGAGATGGAAGACTGCCAAATCACCATCGGTATTAGATTGGTATAATGAAATGTTTAGATGGGGTAGGGCAGAGGGTGCTGAACTTAAGCGGGAGGAACATAGGGGATTGCGTAAGAAACCCATTTCACTGGAATGGAACGTGATGCTGGAAGAATTTATAGCTACAGATGTGCAGGCATAATAGAAGGACCCATACATACTTACTGGTGTCGCTTACAAAAATATGATGGGCAAAACGCGGGATGTTGTACGCTCATTATGTAATACAAAGGATATGGAATGTAACTGTGTTATTATGTACAAATGTTTATACTGTAGTGCTGGCTGCCAAACATGAATAACAATGTACGGCTGAGTCTGTAAGGGGGTGGGGGTTCGATAGAATAGTTCATTATTTGTTTTCGCTATTATAGTGAAATGTACACGCTATAAACAATTGTTTATGAGAATTGTAATGTCAAGAAAATTAATAAAAATATGTTACTAAGTGTTCTCACCAATGAAAAGCCAGCTTTTCTAAAGGACAGCAACAAGGACCAATAAAAAGTTGGGCGTTTTTTCAAGCTCATATCCTAGGTACAGCATGTCACGAAGAGACAGCGCAAGCTCTGCCAAGGCGAGACCTAAAAAGACATACCCCAAAACTTACTAATCACATATAAAAAGACACCTATTTCGTATATGACAACCTCAAAAACAATAAAAAAAGTAAACATTTATGGTACCAATAACAATTTACTAACCTTAACTCAACGTAACACATGGGTGGTGAGTAGCACTTTTAAGTTGTGCCCTCCATCATTAACTCACATGTACACAATACATAGTCAATGTCAAAATGCAAACAACCCATTTTGGTGTGCATTGTGACTTAACTACTAAAGTGCATCTTACAATGAAATGCTAGTACATATAAAACAGCAAACTAACAACTACAAAAATGCCTAGCAAAAATGAATGTGTCCTTGCGTAACGTAACTGGTGCTCATGTAAAGCGCTCTGATACCTGATATCTTGGGGTCTAGTTTGCGCTATATAAAACTCTTAAAAAAAAAAAAAATACAACCCACAGAAAATAGTTATAATTTGAAGAGACATTGATTTCAACTATACTTAAAATCTATCCACACACTGCAATTCAGAGGTGCTAATATCACTTTAGCTAGCATATATGGAGGCACATACAAAGGGCCTGATTCACAAAGGTAAAATTACACTTTTGTTTGAGTTTACTACTTTTTGGTATTTTCAAACTACGTGTGGAGTTTTGCGACTCTGCACTTCCTACACTTATGTGTGTGAAATACTCTGTATGTGTAGTACGTATTGGTGCAGAGAACTTCACATACATAAGTATAGGGAGCGTGGAGTTGCAAAGCTCTGCACATAGTTTGTGAATACCAAAAAGTAGTAAACTTACACAAAAGTAAATCAGGCCCCAAATATAGAACATGCACCTAACCTAGAATTTTACATAAAATAAAAAGCCTAATAGCTTTAGCGTACATCTTTGTAACAGAAGTCCCTAAGCACTATGATATAATAATTGAATACCTCTATTTCCAATAACATGAAACAAAACTAGCTCCAGTAATGGATTATTTAGTGGATATATGGCTTGGCACTTGCACCAATCATGCCACAGGTGGGAACCCAGGTATCTCATTCCATGGTGCAATGTCTATGACAGCATCATGTTCCAAGAAGCATAGGCAAATAGGAAAGTGGAAGGGTGGCACAATTCCTTAGAATGAACACTCTGTCCTAGAACTACTTAAAAAACAACAATACTACCATGAGCTAAAAATGGAACAATCCCTAACCCAAATATCTCCAAACAAATTAAACAAATGCATGAATTCCTAACATCAATCAATAAACTCTGATTGGATCAGTTGGAAAGCCATGTCTTGAGTCCATTTCTGAATTCAGGGAAGGAGGATGATGTTCGGAGTTGGAGAGGAAGTTCGATCCAGGACTAGGTGGTGAGGTAGAAGAAGGAGCGTCCTCCACTGTAGCTTTTGGTGGATGTGGGGAGTGTGAGAGAGGGTGAGGGAGGCGGAGTGCAGGAGTCTGGAGGGATGGTGGATGCTCAGACAGTGGTTGATACATACTGGTCCTTGGTTATGGAGGGCCTTGTAGGCTTGTGTCAGCATCTTGAATTGGTATCTTTTCTGGATGGGAGCCAGTGGAGGTTCCTGAGGTGGGGGGTGATTTGGCTCCATTTGGGAGGTCGAAGATGAGTCTTGCAGCTGAGTTCTGTATCGTCTGGAGTCTCTTCAGGCGTTGGGTGGTGATTCCTGCATAGAGCGCGTTGCCGTACTCCAGCCGGCTGGTGACTAGGGCTTGAGTGATGGTTTTCCTGATGTTCACAGGGAGCCATATGTAGATCTTTCGGAGCATGCAAATGGTGTGGAAGCAAGCAGAGGAGAATGCGTTGATCTGTCTGGTGTTTCATGGCCAGTTTGCTGTCCAGGATGATGCCAAGGTTGTGGGCGTGGTCTGTCGGTGTGGGTCCGAGTTCGAAGGGCCACCAGATGTCATTCCAGGGAGAGGAGTTGTTTCCAAAAATCAGCACTTCCGTGTTGTCCTTGTTGAGCTTCAGGTAGTTTATCTTCATCCAGTCAGCGAAGCTTGTCATGCAGTTATGGAAGTTTGTCCTAGTGGTGGAGGGGTCTTATGAGAGTGAGAAGATGAGCTGGGTGTCGTCTGCGTAGGATATGATTTTGAGCCCATGAGTTCTGATGATGCTGGCCAGGGGCATCATGTAGTTGTTGAACAGGGTGGGGCTGAGAGATGAACCTTCAGGAATGCTGCAGATGATACTCTTGGGTTCCGATGTGAAGGGTGGGTTCGTCCTTTGAGGAAGGATGCGATCTATCCTACTTTATGCTTCAAATAAACATGCAAAGTATGGCTTTTAACTGACAAACCAGAACTACCATATATGGGTTCAATGGCAGGAATCTATGAAAAAGAGTCCAAAAACAGGGGCATAGCTTAGTCAGTTAGATTCGAGGGGGTGGAATGGAGTTTTCCCAACCATCACTGCCATTGAAATAGCAAAATGGATGAAAATAGTATTACATTTAAAAGGCTTCTCTGCACCACATATGAGCCATCCAGTCCTTTGTTTATTCCTGGCCTGTTTTATATGAGAGGGAAGAAAAAGGGTGGGTGTATACAAGCTCTGCAAATTTTCATGGAGACATGTGTCTGTGCTATGAGGGCTGCTAATCCAAGTGGCACCACAACCATAGAAACTGCTAGCCCGACTGGAGGCCCTTGGACCCTACTACAGACACCAGAATCCATTTATTGTGGGTGACACACCCCAAACACCACCCTGGAGCTACGTCCCTGCCCAAGAAATACAAGAAAGCCAGAGAAAAATAGAACATCCAATATGACTCCAGTATTTTAGGTAATACATCCAAAACCTGAAACATTTGAAAAAATAAATAACTGTTCCACCAAAAATCAAAAAATCAAAATGAAGTAAAAAAATAATTTTGGTTAAAAAAAACCAACTTTTTTTGACATCTGAAAATAAAACCTATAAATGAAAAAACTCATAGGTTCACCTGAAAACACTTACAAACGTGATATAAAACTAATCACAGTAAGAAAGCATGAAATCAATATTAAACACATAGAACATACATATAAAATGCAAATAAACATTACATTTCACAATTAGGGCTACCACAATACTGTAAACTAACTAACACATACTACACTAAAAAACATACACTAAAACAACAACCAGTTACAAAGACTTGCCTAAATCTAAACACCTCCCCCTACCACTTAACAATAAAAATTAAGTTGAAAATAGTCTTGCCTGACCTGAAGTCCAGCAGTGCAAAACAGGGACCCTAAACTCCACGAGCAGCCAATAATGATGAAGAAACACTGCAAAATTCGAGAGAGTGGGGAACAATGGTAGGAAATAAAAATAAAAAAGACCTCCATCCCATAGAAATCAATTTAAAAAAACATATTTTCTTTATGAATGCTCACAAAATAATAGACTATGTATTAAAAATATTAAAATAAATCTGTGCTGAAGAACATGTACAAAAACTTTTTATGTATCAATATATATTAGAAAATATTGATAACATATAAAAATATTTTTTTCAGTTTGTATAAGATATTAAAATGTTGAAAAAATGGAAGTAATATAAAAAAACAGGATATAAAACCATGGCAGTGCCCTACTATGGTGAGACTCAGGAATACCACACTTGATTGTCTTAATAGTTCACTATCGGCACCTCACAGAACTACTGGAACTATCAATACCGAGGTATTGGTAATCTTGGGTATCAATCTTGGTTTTGAAATTGCTGATGTCTCTTTTCTGCAAATATTGCACTGAAGCCATTAGACTTACCAATATCTATACTCTTTGTCCCACTTGACTTTACCACTCCAAGCTACACTGAAGTTGCTTATTCGAAAATGTTTACTATGGCTAAGTTTTCATTTCAGGTTGTTTCTGGATCCCTGCTGCCTAATCTCTAACCACACCCCTACCTACCCACAACTACCTACCCGCAAGAGATATTATATCTATATTTTTCATCTAGGATTTACCTAAATAAGAACAGGATCCCTCTAGAGCAGAATGAGGCTAACATTCAAAATAAGGTTAGGGTGGAGAATAAATTAAGCATTCGCTAGACTTAGGGCAGAGTAAATGAGGACATTTGCTCAGATGTATCTCTAAATCCTGTCGCTTCATACCAATGTTTCCATACTAATTGGCTTCTCCTTCTCTGGCCATAACTCAGAAATGGAGTTTAATATCAGAATGGCAACATATATATATATATACATACATACACATATATTACCTACTGGCGGTCGCCAGTAGGTAGGTATTGTTAGGACCTCGTTTCTATTCAAAAAGCGTTTTTTATTTTCCCAATAACTTTGGCGTCGTTTGACGAATCTTCGAGAAATTTTCAAAACTAGTGGCTTGCTCCGGTCAGCTCCTGTCTTGAAAGTTTCGGGGTGATTCGTCAAGCGGGGGCAGAGAAGAAAGGGGTGTCCCAAAATGCGTTTTCCCCATGTTAATTTTCATAGGAAAATTTAGACAAAGCTACAGCCCGAACTGCTTAACGGAATTACACCAAATTTGGCAAAAGGTAGGTCTTGCTTCAGAAAGAGCCCTTTTTTAAAATGGTGTTAATCTGTTCAGTAGTTCCTGAGAAATTAGAAAAAGAAAAAATATCGATATCTGACACCGAGGAGGAGTCGCGAACCCTCCCGAGCACGAGCTGCACTCTGATTGGCTGCCAACACTCCAAACCAGGAACTGTTGGCAGCCATTTTGTGACTCGGTTACTGAGTCAGAAGAAGACTGTGCAAAAAAGGATGAAAAACATGAAAAGGGGGCAGGGTAGGAACACCCTGACCCCCTTGGCTTGCTCAGGGGGTCCCTCAAGGACCCCCAGGGCCAAAAAAAGCATTTTTTTCAAAAACAAATCGGCCAAATTTGCGCTGGGGTCGTGAATCCAGCAGAGAAAATAAAAAAAAACGAAGCACGGGCTCCCGCGCTTTGTTTTTGAAAGCCCCCGTGTAGGCCAGGTCCCGGGGGCACTCACAAATTATGTTGCGGGGGCCCATGGGGCTCCCGCAGCCCAGGGGACCGCCACCTCCCCGGGGCTTTTGAAATTAAATGTGGGGGGGCACGCGGCCCCCCACAGCCCCAGGGACCGCCACCTCCCCGGAGCTTCCTTTATGAATGTGTGGGGGGGTCCCAACTCCCCCACGCTGCCCCGGGGACTGCCACCTCCCCGGGGCATTTATGTAAATGGGCGGGGGGGCCTCACGGGACCCCCCAAGCCCCGGGGACCGCCACCTCCCTGGGGCTATAAATAATAATCAGTGTGGGGGGCTCAAGCCCCCCCACACTGCCCCAGGGACCACCACCTCCCCGGGGCACTTAATATTCAAATGTGGGGGTCCATAGCGGACCCCCGGCCCCGGGGACCACCACCTCCCCGGGGCTTTGAAAATGGAGGGAGGGGGGCCACGCGGCCCCCTCCTGGAGCCCTTGATGGCCCTGGGGACCGCCACCCCCAGGGTCGGCTTCTGCAATGTCCCGGGTGCCCACCCCGGGACATTGCTGTTTGCTATGGCAGGGCGGGAGCACAGCTCCTGCCCTGTCATAGCAAACTCTGCTTTGCTTCCTTGAAGCGAGAGCAGGGAAGCCTGCTCTCGCTTCAAGGAAACAAAGCAGGATTGCTTTTGAGCAAGGGGAGCTGCATGTCAGCAGCTCCCCTTGCTCAAAAGCAATGCCGGCTCCCGCAGGAGGTGGGGAGCCGGCGGGACCGTGGGGGCATTGGTGCTCCCCCCATGGTCCCCAACAGTGAGGACAGGCCCCGGGGGATGGGGTCCCTGGGGCCAGAAGTGGCCCAGGAGGGGGGCCATGCAGCCCCCCTCCCGCGATTTAAATTTTTTTTTTTTTTAAAAAGAGGCAATGCTTCGGGGGATGGGGTCCCCGGGGCAGATAAAAGCCTCAGGAGGGGGGCCACGTGCCCCCCCTCCATTAAAAAATTAATAAAGTGTTTCTGGCCATGCTCCAGGGGATGGGGTCCCCGGGGCCGAAATTGGCCTCTGGAGGGGGGCCGCGCGGCCCCCTTCCCGTTTTGTTGTTGTTTTTTTATAATAAAAAAGGGGGTCAGGCCCTGGGGGATGGGGTCCCCAGGGCCCCAAAAATTGTAGAGAAGGGGGCCACACAGCCCCCATTCTAAAAAATAAATAAAAAAAGCCGGCATCTCGCCGGAGGTCTCTGCTCTCTTCTGAACCACTCTGCAAACATGCTCCCTGGCGCATTGTAAGTTGGGGATTAGTCCTCTTGAATACTAAGGTCCTGGGGCCAACTAGCTCACCAGGTACCTCCAGTAAGCACCACAGAGCTGCGTTGCAGAGAGGTGGTTGGAGGCCACACCCCCTTTCTACACCACTCTGCAAATGCAGCTCCTGGCGCACTGCTGGTGGGCCGATGAAGTCCACTTGTGTCCTGAGGTCCTCAGGATACAAGAGGACCTCATCGCCCCACTAGCAGTGCGCCAAGAGGCGCTTTTGCAGAGTGGTGTAAAAAGGGGCGTGGCCTCGGACCACCTCTCTGTAACGCAGCTCTGTGGCGCTTACTGGAGGTACCTGGTGGGCTAGTTGGCCCCCAGGGACCCTTAGTATTCAAGGGGACTTAATCCCCCAACTTACAACACGCCAGGGGGTGCGTTTGCACAGTGGTGCAGGGAGGGGGCGGAGCCTGATATAAGAAGTGTGAAAACATGCCCCCTGGCCCCCAATGAAACATATTTAAACCTTACATAAACACACATTCACTGGATGTTGTCATCAGTGATGTCATCAGTGATGTCATTTGAGATGTCATCAGTGATGTAATCAGTGATGTCACTGACCATGTCATGAGTGATGTAATATGTGACGTCATCAGCAGTGCATTGCGGGGGTGCGAGTTATAGTTAGCTCTACTAACTATAACGGGCAAATTTCTCTGGTTTTGTACGAGTGAAATGTCCAACTAACTATAATGTCCCTGAAACCTGTGGTTTTTTCAGTGAATTTCTAAGGTTTTTAAATGCTAATTTCTAACTATAACGTCCCTGAAACCTATGGTTTTTTCAGTGCATATATATATATATATATTCACTGAATATATATATATATATATATATATATATATTCACTGAAAACCCATAGGTTTCAGGAACGTTATAGTTAGAAATAAGCATTTAAAAACCTTAGAAATTCACTGAAAAAACCATAGGTTTCAGGGACGTTATAGTTAGAAATAAGCATTTAAAAAACCTTAGAAATTCACTGAAAAAAACCACACGTTTCAGGGACGTTATAGTTAGTTGGACATTTCACTCATAGAAAACCAGAGAAATTCGGACGTTACAGTTAGTTGAGCTAACTATAACTCGCGCCCCCGCAATGCACTGCTCATGACGTCACATATCACATCATTCATGACATGGTCAGTGACATCACTGCTGGCATCACTGATGTCATCTCAAATGACATCACTGATGACATCATCCAGTGACTGTGTGTTTCTGTAAAGTTTAAATATGCTATATATATATATATATATATATATATATATATATATATATATATATATATATATACCAAGGTGTATTGAAGAATGAGTGGGTGTATAAGTGTCTGAATGGATGATTTAGTAGATACGTGACTGACTGTATAAGTGAGTGATTAAACGTGACTTACTGAATGCATGGGTTAGTGACTAAACTGTGTGACTGACTCTGTCAGTTGGTGTGTAAGTGTCTGCATGGGTTGGTGAGTCCCTACATGAGTGTCTATATGGGTTATTGATTGGTTGTCTGACTATCTGTATGTGTGCCTGAGTGTCTGTGTGGGTGGGTGGGGGGTGTGTGACTCTGTGCATAGATGTGTGAGTGGGTGATTCACTGGGTGTATGGGTTCATGATTCATCTGTGAAGGGCTGTATGGGTGGGTGAGTGTGTGTATGGGTGTGTTGGTGAGTGAATGGATGTCTCACTGGTACATGTGTGAGTAACTACATAAGTGAAAGGCAGTATATATGAGTGTTGGAGTATATAAATGACTATATGTGAGAGAGAGTGATTGTGAGAGTGGCTGTATGGATGATTGTGTGCTTGTATCAGTGATTGTATAAGAGAGTAAGTATGTGTTAGTATCTGTATGAATAAGTGAGGTGGTGTGTGTATAACTGTATAGGTGAGTAAATGGGAGTGTGATTGATTTTTTGCATGACTGACTAGCTGTGTGAGTAACTCTATGGATGAGTGGTGATGTGTGAGTGTCTGTATAGGTGTATGATATGATAGTGCTGTATTGATGAGTGACTGCATGTATGAGTGAGTGTATGGGTGAATGAGTGGATGTGTGTGAAGACCTAGGATTCAGTGAGTGGGTATTTAGTAACTGGTATTTGTGTGTCTATGGTTTTGAAAATGGTAGTCTGTATTTTAGAGTGGGTGTATCAAAGGTTATATTAGGGTGCGAGGAGGTGCATCAGATTATTACATGGATGATGTCATCAGTGATGTCATCAGTGATGTCATTTGAGATGTCATCAGTGATGTTATCAGTGATGTCACTGACCATGTCATGAATGATGTAATATGTGACGTCATGAGCAGTGCATTATGGGGGCGCGAGTTATAGTTAGCTCAACTAACTATAACGCCTGAATTTCTCTGGTTGTCTATGAGTGAAATGTCCAACTCACTATAACGTCCCTGAAACCTGTGTTTTTTTCAGTGAATTTCTAAGGTTTTTTAAATGCTTATTTCTAATTATAACGTCCCAGAAACCTATGGTTTTTTCAGTAAATTTCTAAGGTTTTTTAAATGCTTATTACTAACTATAACGTCCCTGAAACCTATAGTTTTTTCAGTGAATTTCTAAGGTTTTTTAAATGCTAATTTCTAACTATAACATCCTTGAAACCTATAGTTTTTTCAGTGATTTTCAAAGGTTTTTTAAATGCTAATTTCTAAGTATAATGTTCTAAAAATATTTTTTAAAGTTTTTTTATAGTTATAAAAATAATATAATGCTTTCTCTTCTCTAAAATATAAATATACATTTTTTTTTTAAATAAAAAAGTGGGTTCGCGTACCAATCGTGTACCTGTCTCGATGGGTGCGCGAATCCAACTATTTTGCCGCCATATTGGTTAAGTCGTGTACGATGCGCTTTTCGTAAGCGATGGGTGCGCGGATCTCGGCCCCGCGTAATGTCACGTACGTAGTTCCGGGGGTTGCACCAGGTGCGCGAATCCATCGCAAATCTTTGAGTTTTAAAAGTATATGTAAATAACTTTATTTTATATATTATACCAAGACATTATTTAATATAAATGTAAATATCATGTATCTGTAACTGGAATAAAGATATATTACTGTTAAATGTATTTTTTGGAAATCGCGTCGGGTGCACGCTATGGACGCGCCCGGTGCGCGAATCCCATGTGACTTCAAAAGAAAGACTTTCATTGGTTTATAGGCTTTTGATTCTAGAACTTGAAGGACCCCACCCATTTTTTTAATTCTTCCAAGACCATCTCAGAAGAGACACCTGTTCTCTTTTGGAGCTCTTCTTTAGATCTTTTTGGTGTTTTTTTTGTGCCATCAAAAAGTGGCAGCTGAAAATCCAACACAGCAGCTTCCACCAGAAGGCAAAGAAGATTTGGAAGAACCAATCTAAGTGAGATATGAGAGCATCGTGTGGGCTTTTTTCAGTATCCCACCTGGTGAAAAGAAGGTGAATGCCAGGAAGGTGACATGCACCATTTGTGAAAAAGTATTATCACGAGGGTCAGAGAAGAAGTACTCTTGCGGGACTTCTTCTATGCTCAAGCATTTACAGACAATGCACCCTCGATGTTTAGCAAGGGAACAACTGCATCGTCAACAGGAGAAAGAAGCTACTGATGACAATACCGCTGGACCCACTACCTCTTCTGCTGGCACAACAACTGCTGCAATCAATATTCATCCTGACTTAGCTCGAGTAGAGCAGCGTTGTTTGAAATGTAAAAAAACATTATGTGTTGGTGAGCAATCGGTGAATGCTATCCTGGTTGCCATTCAGAACCACAAGTGTTAATTTAGTTTTTTTTTGTTTATGCAATGAGTTTTAATTACATAATTTTTTCAATGTTTTTCTTGTTGGTTCTGTTTTTTTCTTCATTTTTTTAACAAGAAAACACCAAAAAAATGTAAAAAAAGAGTTAAAAATACAAAGAGAAAATGATAAAACAAAAAAGAAAAAAATGGTTCTTTTCAGAACCGTCTATTTGGTTTAAAAAGAAAAAAATTGTAAGTGTATGAATTGTGGTAAGTGGAATATATGGAGATGTGTATGGTTAGTGTATATATGATTGAAGCAGTGCATGGGTAATGCCAGGGTGATTGCAAGAGTGCAAGACAAATGTCTGGGTGATTGCAGGAGTGTATGAGTAGTGCCTGAGTGATTGCATGAGTGGAGAGGTAATGTGTAAGTGATTGGTGGAGTGCATGGGTAATGCCTGACCGATTGCATGAGTGCAAGGGTAGTGTCTGGGTGATTGCATGAGTACAGAGGTAATGCCTGACTGATTGCATGAGTGCAAGGGTTATGCCTCGGTGATTGCATGAGTGCAAGGGTTATGTCTAGGCGATTGCATGAATGTTGAGGTAATGTGTGGGTGATTTGAGGACTGCATGCCTAATGCCTCAGTGATTGCATGAGTGCAAGGGTAGTGCCTGAGTAATTGAAG